>JAOTNS010000334.1:525000-605000 GCA_028476615.1 Culter alburnus
GATGATGATGCACTGTGATTGTTTACACTGATGTCATCGTCTCTCGCCTGTTTCGTGGAGGGGTGACAGCTTGTGTTTTTGCAAGTGTGTTTGCATGTGTGTGAACTCATGAGATCTACCTTTCTGTTTAAGTTGTGATAGACTGATATATCGGTCAGGGTGATTAATAGTCGTTCGTTATATTGCCATTTTGAGATTATCGGCATTGGACGACAACCAGGTCCAAAATTGACTTTTTGCCACACCTGCCAATGGTGGAAATTTTTTTGAACATTTATAGCACGTAAATGTTTCACTGACAACTGCATTATTTACTTAATAATAATTAATATATATATATATATATATATATAATATATATATATATATATATATATATATATAATATTTTTATGCCATGTAAAATATTTTGCTTATCATCATCTTGTTTTTTTCTTGAACATGAGCAGCATCATGTACAGTTTCTCAGTCACATAGATAGATAGATAGATAGATAGATAGATCTTGAAAAAATATTCCACAAAAATACGAAGCAGCACAACTGTTTTCAACATTGATAATAATCAGAAATGCTTCTTGAGCATCAAATCAGCATATTGAATGATTTCTGAAGGATCATGTGACACTGAAGACTGAGTAATAATGCTGAAAATTCAGCTTTGATCACAGGAATAAATTACATTTTAAAATATATATTCAAATAGAAAACAGTTATTGTAAAATATGAATAATATTTCACAATATTACTGCTTTACTGAATTTTTGATCAAATAAATGCAGCCTTTTTCAAATTTTACCGACACCAAACAGAAAGTATAAAACCTGTTAATCGTCCGATTGGACACAGATATTGTCCGGTGCTGATAATCTCAAAATTGTGCATTATGGACATATTTAATCAGCCTCTCTGATACAGTTTATTGGCTTAAGACTAATTATATTGGCCATCAGCTTCTGTGTTCTATATTGTATTTTGGAAGCTGAAATCTCATATATTGATTAAGCACTTGTTTAAAACTGCTATTGATTGAATTTATGTATCTAAACTCCTGGTAAATTGTGCATTCCGTATGCACATACGCACATGCTTTTGGTCGTGTTGGCATGAGCACTTGAGCAGCTGCTTATATGTGTGTCTATATCTTGTACATATGTTGTGGTCGTCGAGTGTGCGTCTGGTTGTGTGCTTAAATGTGTGTTGTTGTGTGTGACAGAAGAGATTAAAGTGGCTTTGAACATGCGCGTGTGTGTGTTTGTTCACAGTGTGCCTTAATAACAGACTGTCTCTCTCTCTCTCTCTTTCTCTTCATCTCTGTCTGTCCCCCATGGTGCTCCATTCTGTCTGCACTGACGCTGTTGAGCTCAGATTAGTCACATTCTGCTGTGTGTGTGAGTGTGTGAGCGAGAGAGGGCTTATGAATAGTTAAAGTTCAATTATTTTTTTCTGCACTGCAAAAAGATAAATTTACGTGATATTAAAGGAGTAGTTCACCCACAAATCCCCATTGAGCCTGATGTGTTGTTATCCGTGTTTATAAGATTTACTCAATGAGATTTTCTTTGAACTGTCGTGACAGACGTTGACCTGACCAAAGGGGTTTAACTGGTTAACTGTCTAACTGTATCATTCCGTGTCATATTTTATCATTACTGGCCATTCAAATGTGGATGCGTGTTCTGATGAAATGAATTTATAGCATACACACACTGTAAACCCGAATAAGTTGGCAAAGCTCAAATTTTTTAAGTTAAGAAATTTGAAGTTTAAGTAAGCAGAACTGGCAGATATAAATTTTGTAAATTAAACTTGTAATCTTAATCTTAATTAAACTTGTAATCTTCATGTAATCTTAACATATATATATTTCATATAAGCAGACATGAAGCAAAGTTGGAGAGAGAGAGGGGGGCGGTATCAGGAAAGGTTCGCGAGTCGGGACTATCGGCGCCGACATCTTAAATTATATTTTTAGTAGTGGAAATTTAGCTAGCTATAACTAACTAATTCAGCAAATGCTAATTGGTAACACAATACTTTGACAACAATAGCATAGCATAGCAATTGTTGAAAGAATACGGCAATATAGAACATTTATGAAATACCTGTTTTTCAAACTAAGCCCATGCTCCACTCGTCACCATGATGGTAAGCCCCCCAAAAAACCCCACATAACAGAAACTCTTCTGAATTACGATAGCAAAGCATTAAACTAGGGATGTACCGATATGAAAATTTTGGCCGATACTGATAATTCTTAATATTTGAAAGCCGATAACCAATATATCGGCTGATAAATTCAATTTTTTATATTATTTTTGTGAGGCTGAACCATTAAAATCCATGTCCCAAGAACACAATTATATTGTTCTCATTATAACTTTATGTAGCCTATATGACAGACTTGTGCTACATATGTTTCACTTAATTGTATTTTCCTTTTTGAAGTGATTCCAATCATGTTTCAAGCATTTCAAAACCATCATTGCAAACAGTGTGCATCTGATGTGTCTCAGCTGGAGGAAATAATCCATTATTTATCGCCTTTAATATATCAACCAAATTTTCTTATCGAGCCGATAATGATAACATTAAAAAATAACATATATCGGCCGATACCAATCTGGTGGCTGATATATCATGCGTCTTTACATTAAACACTACTAAATCCCCCACTTAACATTAATCTTGCACAAAAAACATTATATAAGACATAATTTTAGCATTTATTCTCCCTTTCGAGTGTCATGGCAAAGCATGCTGGGAAATAAAATTCTCAGCCCAGTTTCAGGTAAATTTAAGTTGGTCTAAATTAAAAGAAACAAGTTTATAAAACTCAAAACAATGAAACAATTCAGATTACTTAAAATGTGTCAGTTTCGTGAACTCAAAAGTAAGTTCTAAATACTCAAATTTAATTTGATTGAACCAATTTGTTTAATTTGAGTTTGCCCTACTCAAACCAATTAATTATTTTGAGCCTTACGTTTTACAGTGCACATTTTTATAAAAATATAAATCCCAAACATTTCATGTTTTGTTTGAAAATGTGAAATGGAATTTTTCCCTGTTTGCTGCATTTGATATCACAGCTTGGGAGAGTCACTAGTAAAGTGCTTGGGATTGTGCATGAAATGAAATTTGTGTAGCTACTAGAGGCATTTGTGTTTAGATGCTTGTGTTTAGATTATGTCTCAGGAAAGTGTGTTTTGATATTTTGTCGCTGTCTCTTTTTAGAGAGAGAAAGAGACAGAGTTTATTGCTCTCTGTTCCTCTGTCATTTGGGATGGGCTGCTCTGAGCCTCAAATGCTTTTTATGATGAACACAGACGGAGAGGGAATATGAATGAGAGGGAGAGAACAGAAAGTGTAGAGCCCGAGGAGATGTCTTGGCCTATATTTGAGACGCTGGAGTGGGTTAACTGAGTTCCTCTCTAAAACACCTGCTCTTCATCCTGCACTTCACTTTCCAAGTTAGTCATTACAGAGCATTTTAACTTATCATAAAAACTCTGCCGATATCAAAGGCAGAACAGGAAAGAGAAAACAGCAATTCTTCAAGGACTAAAAAATGTTCTGGTGTGAAACTCCATAAAAAGCTGTGCAATAAACGATTTTAATGAATGACATGGAGGCAAAGAACCACTCAATGCAAAGTGCATATCGTTTAAAGCACAGCTAGCCATGGATTATCCCGCTTATACCATGGTCATTTGCCAGCACTGACAAGATAAAGCTGTTATTGATGTTTGCGGCTCAATATTTGACAGGAAGGTCAGTTACGGCTCGTTAGATCTAGCATTCTGCAGCTTTGCATCAGACACAGAGAGAGTGCGGTAAGATTTTCACGTCAGGTGGATCTTTGCCTCCACATTGTGCATTAAAATTGTTTGATCCACAGTTAGATTATCGGGATTAACCCTTACTCAATGCACACTTTCCAGCCAATCAGAATCGAGTATTCAGACAGACCATGTCTATGCCTTTCCCTACTCAGTAACTTTTCCTCTTATAGGATTATGAAAATATAAAGCTGTGTAATAGTCGAGTCTTCTGTAAAAATGAAAATGATAGACTATATCAAAACTCTCATATGGCAGAACCACTGTCTGAGATGATTCAGTTCTCTTGAGATCACAAAACATTGATGTATCATTCTGCAGACGATTCCTCACGGCCTGAAATTACACATCTCTGTGACTTCACAGCAATAGGTAGCAAACGCAGATCTCAGGAAATGAAAGCGCAGCAGGAAAAATGAAAGGATGATGTACGAGCAGATGAATGGAGGAGTACAGGTTGCTTGTGGCATAATCTTGTTTGTCGATGATGCCGACTTTCAGATAATCTGTCAGATTATAGTTTGAGTCAATGTTGATCCTGTGATGCGGGAGACTTCAGGAATCGGTTAGATGACAAACTAAACATCTAAGGACACGAGTAATCCAGAACATTCATAAAGAGAGTCCCAACATGACAGCGACTGATCTGATTTGTATGGAAGGTTGTTTCCGTCATGGATTAAAAATATTTTAATTTAACTCACATTCTGATTTTTTTTACACTCGCAATTCCCAGTTTATAACTCACAATTCCAAGTTTATAACTTGCAATTCCCAGTTTATAACTTGGAATTCCTAGTTTATAACGCGCAGTTCTCAGTTTATAACTCGCAATTCCCAGTTTATATCTTTCAATTCTGACTTCATTTCTCACAATTCCCAGTTTATATTTCGCAATTCCCATTTTATATTTTGAAATTTTTCCTCTGTTCCCAGTTTATAAACTGGGAATTGCAAGTTATAAGATGAGAAATGCGAGCTATAAACTGAGAATTGTGAGTTAAAAACTGGGAATTGCGAGTTATAAACTGGGAATTTTGAGGGGGGAAAGTCAGAAATTCCTAGTTATAACTTGCAGTTCTCAGTTTATAATTTGCAATTCCCAGTTTATAACTCATAATTCCCAGTTAGTAACTCTCCATTCCCAGTTTATAACTTGCAATTCCCAGTTAATAACTTGCAATTCCCAGTTTATAACTTGAAATTCCCAGTTTATAACTCGTAATTCCCAGTTTATGACTCATAATTCTGTTTATAACTCACAATTCCCAGTTTATAATTTCAGTTCCCATTTTATATTTTGAAATTCTGACTTTTTTCCTCTGTTCCAGTTTATAAACTGGGAATTGCGAGTTAAAAACTGAGAAATGCAAGCTATAAACTGGGAATTGTGAGTTATAAACTGGGAATTTTGAGAAAAAAAGTCAGAATTGCGAGTTATAAACTGAGAATTGAGAGTTATAAACTGAGAATTTTAAGGGGAAAAAAGTCAGAATTCCTAGCTATAACTTGCAATTCTAAGTTTATAATTTGCAATTCCCACACTCTAAAAATGCTGGGTTAAAAACAACCCAGCAATTGGGTTGTTTTAACCCAGCGGTAGGGTTAAATGTTTGCCCAACCTGCTGGGTAGTTTTATTTAACTCAATTATTGTTTAAAAATTACTGTATTGCTTAATTAAAATTAACCCAAAGTATGTTGGAAATGAACATTTATTAATGTTCAATGAATAATTATTAAACAATAAACTTTATTAAATTGCTTATTATAAATTTATATTAATAAACTATTAAACTATTAAATTTATATAATAAAAATATAAAGCTTATTAATAAACATTCACCTTTTGTCTATTATTGTTGTCTCTAATTGCATCTAGTTTTTAATTTCCCAACTATTTTGGGTTCATTTTAAGCTAGCCATATAGCAATTTTTAAATAATAGTTGGTTTAAATAAAACTACCCAGCAGGTTGGGCAAACATTTAACCCAACCGCTGGGTTAAAACAATCCAATTGCTGGGTTTGTCCATTTTCAACCCAACTTGGGTTGTTTTTAACCCAGCATTTTTTAGAGTGCAGTTTATAACTCATAATTCCCAGTTAATAACTCACAATTCCCAGTTAATAACTCGCAATTCCCAGTTTATAACTTGGAATTCCCAGTTTATAACTTGGAATTCCCAGTTTATAACTCGTAATTCCTAGTTTATAACTCGTAATTCTGTTTATAACTCACAATTCTCAGTTTATAACTCACAGTTCCCAGGTTATAACTTGCAATTCCCAGTTATAACTCGCTATTCCCAGTTTATGACATTCTGTCCACAAACGATAACTGTTCTGTTATCAAAAGATTCAATTGCTATTATAAAGAAATTGATGTATGTTTATCTCAAACACGAGCACTGCTGATGTTAGTGTTTTTGTGGTCTCGCAGCATTAGAGGCAACTGTATTTCAGTTCAGTCTGTGCAGAGAATTATCTGGAATTAAGCTGACTTTTAAATTTTGTCCATAAATTTAATCTAGCCAATAGTTGTTAGATAATAAATGTAGCCAACATGCTGAACTGAATGAATTGTATTACCTAAATCCCAGTGAAACAGACTTCAGCACTGCTCAATACGCCAATACTGATTTGGAATGAAACTTTTATGTGAACCTGACATTACTGCTAAGTTGGCTGAGGTTTAAAGATTGTCTGCTTTAGTCTTTTGAAGATCACAGCATTTTATATTAAAGCAAACCCTCTCCTGGAGATTTCACTGACTGATCAAACACACTTGACCAGCTAATCAAAGTTTGAGGGTTCACTTGCACATTACAGGCAGGTCTTCAAACGCTCTCATGACTCAGTACAACATTGGCCAATGCACTGAACTCTATGGAGAGAAGCATCAGGTTCCCATTTGTTGTAACATGGTGCTGAAAGTGTAAACTTTAACCCCATTCTGCTTAGGGCTGGGACAATACTTCGATTCTCGATCTGCGATACAAAGAATATGGAGTGATTCTGATATTTTCCGATGTATCGTGATTCTCTCTCAAATTGATCCTGAGCTTAGTTTTTAACAGCAGATGGCGCTATGTGAAGAAACACCTGTACTCTGCTTCCTTCCAGTTCCTTTACACACACCACTTAATCCTAAAATAATCATTTATAAAGTTCGAAAAGGTTTAAGTGAGTTACAGCGGTGTTCGCAGTGGGCTGTTTACATTAATCTAACATCATAAAAGCATTCTGAGCCGAGGTGTAAGTATATTTAACCACATATGACTCGCTCTTCTGCACTCTTCTTCGTGAGCATTTGAGTCTGTGGTTAAAAACTAGCCTAGAGCGCCATCCTCTGTTAAAACTAAGCTCAGAATCGTTTAGAGAGAGAAAATATCAGAATCGATCCAGAATCATTGTTGTATTTTATTTTATTTTATTTTTAATCTTTGACCACATTCTGCTGATCTTTTCAAGCACAGCCCTTTTTATTTTATTTTATTACAAATTAATATATATAATTAATTTGTAATTAATTTGTAATATTACAAATTAAAAAAATATATATTTTTTTTTTTTTTTACTTTTTTTTTTTACTTTTTTATTTAAATGGATTTTATTTGTAATGTCTTTCATTATTTTAATTTATTTACAGACTATTTTAATTAACTTAAAAACTTAAAAATTGCTCAGATTCGTTTAGAGAGAGAAAATATCAGAATCGATCCAGAATCATTGTATCATTGTTTTATTTTATTTTATTTTATTTTATTTTATTTTATTTTTTATTTTATTTTATTTTATTTTATTTTATTTTATTTTATTTTTAATCTTTGACCACATTCTGCTGATCTTTTCGAGCACAGCCCTTTTTATTTTATTTTATTACAAATATATATATATATATATATATATATATTATAATAATATAGTTGTTTTTTTGTTTTTTTGTTTTTTACTTTTTTTTTTAAATGGATTTTATTTGTAATGTCTTTCATTATTTTAATTTATTTACAGACTAACTGAATTAACTTTTTAAAAATTGCAAATCCCTAATTTGAATGCAGGGATATCTTTTCTTCTCTGCAATGTCATCCAGCTGAGAACAAACAATGATACCAGATACTGTAGCTAGAGGACACTGGAGATATTTCATTTGAAGCCAGTGAGTCTAACGTCTGAAACAGGGCCATATTTAGATTTTTAATGAATTGTTGGGACACTGGGACCCACCTAGTAAAACCAGGACATCCGGTCACCCTTTAACAGTCCTTTTTGTCCTCGTTTCCCTCCTCTTGCCATGTACAGAGACAGGAGTGAAGGTCCTTTGTGAGCTTTGCTCTCTCACACTGCCATCAGAGTCTATATTTATCCCATTCAGCTCCTCTTAGAGTATCCTCTGAGCCTCTCCTTCACCTATTCATCTATTCTTCCCTTTTGCCTTCTCTTCTCTTTCTTGAAACTGTGTGCAAACCAGTATCTGCTCTAGTACCCATATCCTGTTGCCTAAGCATGTCATTGTCTTTGTGATTCTATTTGGTGACTCTGGGGGTGCAGAAACTACACTCAGTCTTGTGGAGACACCAGCACACCTGCATCTAAACACAACATATGTTAGTGACCAGTCATGCTGGAGCAACAGATGAAATATCAGAGAGGGAGCTCTAGAGACATATGAAGATGAGAAATGTAACAGGTGTGCTGTAAGGATGATGAAGTAGTCTGCTTTAAGTGTCCCGCTGCTGAGCAGCTCTGATAGCATTAGTAAACTGACTGCTGCTCTGCAAGCAAGTGTTGTGTGTGTGTTGCAATAAGTGAATCTCTGTTGGGTTTATTAGTTGTTAGTCTTTTTGGTTTTACTCTCTGTAGTCTATGTACTCTTCTACTCTATGTAGTCTATTATTCATCTTTATGGGAGCTTCTCTGTGTCCTTTGAGAGGACTAAGCAGGTGTTAATTGGGGAGCTGGCTGGGTCATACTCCATGGCAACCTCCGAATTAACCCTCTCACCTTGAGATGACAGACTTCATTCAGCAGGAAAATGAGCTGGATATTAAACAAACAACACAAGCTATTTAAAGGTATCACTTATTCACATCGCATACGTTTGTGTTTGCACACCAAGGCTGCATTAATGTGATCAAAAGTACAGTAAAACAATTTAAAATAACTGTTTTCTATTTTAAAATATTTTAAATGTAATTGATCAAAGCTGAATTTTCAGCATCATTACTCCAGTCTTCAGTGTCACATGATCCTTCAGAAATCATTCTAATATGATTTTGATGCTCAAGAAACATTTCTGATTATTATCAAAGATAAAAACAGTTGTTCTGCTTAAAATATTTGGTTTTTGATGAATAGAAAGTTCAAAAGAACAGCATTTATTTGAAATATTTTCATTGTGACATTTTTTTTTTTTTATTTGATAAGCCCATTTCCCCCAAAATTCTTATTACTGCAATGCATCCATGTTTTATTTTTGTAAAATTGCATACATTTTTAACGTATTGTAATTAAAATTGAAGGCAGTACAATGTATACATAAACACTTGTATAAATACTTTACAATTGAAATAATATTGAATTTTTCTGCATTCAGTTAAAGAGAGCGAGTCACTCTAAAAAATGCTTGGTTAAAAACAACCCAAGTTGGGTTGAAAATGGACAAACCCAGCGATTGGGTTGTTTTAACCCAACTGTTGGGTTAAATGTTTGCCCAACCTGCTGGGTAGTTTTATTTAACCCAACTATTGTTTGAAAATGACTATATGGCTGACTTAAATGAATCTAAAATTAAATTAAAATGTTAATTTATTAAACATATTAATAAATGTTAATTTTCAAGATATTTTGGGTTCATTTTAAGTAAGCAATACTGTAATTTTTAAACAATAGTTGAGTTAAATAAAACTACCCAGCAGGTTGGGCAAACATTTAACCCAACAGTTGGGTTAAAACAACTTGGGTTGTTTTTAACCCAGCATTTTTTAGAGTGGGTGTTTTTCTTTGTTTTTTTGCATTATAGTAATCAGAATTTGGGTGTAAAAATATGGTTGACTGTCATGGAATTAATGCAGCAATGCAAATCAGAATTGTTTTAAAAATAGTCTTTTTTAAAAGAAAAATATCATTTATGATTTCGGTAACACTTTATTTTAGGGTGTTTAAACTAGTTGCTTATTAGCATGCATGTTAATAGAATTTTGGCTGTTTATTAGTACTTATAAAGCACATATTAATGCCTTATTCTGCATGACCAGATTCTACATCCCATAATCCTACCCAATACCTAAACTTAACAACTACCTAACTAACTATTAATAAGCAGTAAATTAGGAGTTTATTGAGGGAAAAGTTGTAGTTAATAGTTTATATGTGTTCCCTATACTAAAGTGTTACCATGATTTCTTTCTTTAGTTTTTTGGGGTGAAATGTGTCCTGGTCATGTTGTTAACAGGTTTGGTGGGATTCACTCTCTAAAGGTTCTCAGGGTCATGTGCCATAAGTGATGCAGACGTTTTGCTCACAAACAAGCGCTTTACGTTTCTACTCAAGTGGTTGCTATGGTAATGGATGACATCAGCCCACCACACAGGACCAGTTGTGAATGTTGATTCTCAAGTCTTGTCGTCTCATTAAGTGTTAAAAGTTCAGAGAATCTACATCCCTGTGAAGAGCAGCCTCGTGTACAAAACGTGGTCTGATGTGGGTGAGGCATGTGAAATTGGTGGGATTTAACAGCTTTAAGGATTATTGGTGTGTATAAACAGATGCTTGTGCTTTTGCTAGTCCATTATGCAGAGACTAAAGACCTTTATCGCAAACCACATGTCCAAATCTGATAGCTGGATAAACGAACTTCAGCCTGCGTTCTTGTTAATAGACAGTCTCCAGTTTTGTCAAATTATCAACTTTACAATAAAATAAACCTCAGGATTTTAAATTATTACATGGTATGTAACAGATTTGTATTTTAAAGGGGTACTTCACCACTGGCAAAATGGGCTTTCATTAAAACTTGGCTACCTATATAGTAGAAAGGGGATTTTTTTTTTTTTTTATCTGTGCTAACTGGCTAGAGAAAACAGAGAAAAAAGGCTGTTGTCTTCCCTTTTGCCAAATATGTAGGAAAACTTCAACACCCACAATGCACTGTGCATGTTGCCATTCAAGGCCACTCCCTCCAGTCTGCTATGGATACGCTAACCAGAGTCAAATACCGCATTGCTTTAGTAGGAAATACTTCTTAGCAAACTTTTAGTCATAATGGTGTTGACTTGTATTGTTCGCTTGTGCAAGAATTCAAAGAGTAAACATTTAGCGGGAGTGAGTTACTTTCGGTTTCCAGTGAAGGATCCAGTGCGTTGGCAGTGGCTAAAGGAATGCAAAGAATCATAAATATGGAGAAAACGCTGTGATGCAAAATGTTTGTAGTCAGCTTCAAACTGGATGACCACGAACACAGTTTTTTAGTCCAAACGGAGGGGAAAAACTGTTGTTCTATCTGTTCCGCCCAACTTTCCGAAGCAAAATCGTTGTCGCGTACAGGTAAGAAAGCTGTTGCCATAGCGTTTCCATTTTTAACATAATGCTGTTTAAAGAGAAGACAGAGTACGATTCAATTTTCAGTGATAAACATTCCCTTACAATAACTGTTCTGTTAATATAACCCTCTGTCGATCCCACTGTCTGTTGATGGGGATGCAAAAATGCAGAAGTATAATCTGTATTTTCATGAAAGCCCTGGAGTTGTCAGAAGTCTGTACGTTTGCATTTTGCGTCACCCGGCAGACTTCATCTGACAAATAAACGTGAATTTCTCAGTCCAGGTAACACAGAGAATGCTTATATTACCTATGAAAGATTGCTTCTTTCAGTAATGGCATGTCTTTTCAGTTGTTTTAAGTTTCTCATAATGAATATGTAATTTTTGACATCATGGAATGGCGAATGGTGACCTCATGAATATTAATTAGGTTATGGACACAATTTTTTATTATTTTAAAGTACTCATATCAACTTATTTTCACATATTTTGACATAATCCCTAAATCTAACGTGCCAGTTCTTGGATTTTGTACATAATAATACTATCTGATTATAACTTTTTGTGTTATAATAAACCAAATTCTGTTTTAAAAAGTGATGCTTGTGTGAGAATTAAAAGTAGCCAAAGAGAATTTTCCTTTTTTAATTTTACTGTTCATGCGATTGTAGTGTTTTCATTGTTTATACAGTTGCAGCTTGTTGACTCTTGTGTTTGCGTCTGAATGCAATGGCAGACTTGCATCTCCAGCTTTATTCATTTTTCATTTTAAGAGCATACTGTAGTCAGATTCTTTGATATGCAGCTTTAGACGCCTATGTAGTTCCCCTTGAAGCCATGAAATGCGTGCTTTCCTCCAGTCAAATAACATGCAAATGTTTTTTCTTTTAATTCGACATCCCTGGGAGGGCGTTTAGATTGACTTTTCCTGATGAATTGAATGTTAAAAACCAGCAATGATTCCTCCTAATAGCCAGGCAGAGGCCATAAACAATAAATCAGATGTTTTCTCTGCTATTGAAGCAATTCGCTTCACAAACACTGAAAAAAGTTTTTTTGTTTACAGAGAAACGGCAAGGGGAGTTAATGAAAGAGAGTTTGCTAAATGGGTCAGTGCTGCTGAACGTCAGTGTTATTGTGGCAGTTGTATGTTTGTGTGTTTTATTTTTGGAGCTGTAAAATGCAAGCCGTGATTGGCAGCATCAGAAAAGCATCAGAGGCTGTTGTTTTCTCCACGGGTGGCCACATGTGCGTGTCGTCTGCCTGTCAGAGGTGTTTTTGATTTATTGCCCTCTTTGGATTCAGCTAAGATCCAGCATAGATCAAGCATATGCACTCAGACACACATTGCCTCTCTTGACTATTCTATTACCTCAGAAACTGGATATAAGATCCGCCTGTCAGTCATGCTTTGTTTTTCAGAGATATGAACACATCCTGTCTATAAGACACTTCCTGTCTCCAGCTATATGAAAGCGATACCGCACCATATCCAACCAGACCTCCATCCTTCTCTTCTTGTTTACTTTCTATTATTCTTCTGCCAAAGATTGTTTTGAGTTCATATCAGTGCAGTTATTAACTAAAACTATTAAAAAATAATTTTTAATTGAAATAAAACTGATATTAAATAGAAATATTAGATAAAAATAAACTTAAATTAAACTAATGTTAACAAATGGAACCTTATTGTAAAGTGTTACCAACACATAATAAAAATGAAATATAACAAATTATCTTGTTAAACTAAAACAAAAACTTAATGTTTAAAAATATAAATAAATACTACTATTTTACTAGTCGTTGACTTTTTTTTAGATGATCTCACTCATACTGGTCAGCGCATAAATAGACTTTTCTTGAATATTTCCATTGTTATTAATGCAGTAAATGATTTAAAGTGATATTCACTGCACATGACACAGTATTTAACTAAAGAGATTGAACTATATGGTCCAGGAGGTTCATTTCTATTTTAAAGAGCAAAATTAATTAGAAAAAGTCATTTCTCAACCAGACATAATTAACAAACTCATCAAGGATCACAGTGAGAGAGAGAGAGATGGGCAAGAGACACAGACAGGTACAGAGAGAGACAAGGAATAGAGATATGGGCAAAAAGTGAGAAAGACAGGCAAAGAGAGAGAATTTGGGAATTTTACACATTCTTTAACCCTTTCACACATAGAGGTCACTACAGTGGACAGCTATTCAAAAAGCCATTTTCTTGCGTATGCATGGATTTTGATGGCATAGTTACACACGTCAACCTCTAGAGTGGACACTAGTGCATCATCCTATACATTGCCACCAAGTGGCAAGCTGTTGTATGTGGATTTTTTCCCCTCCAAACCGAGATGGCCGACGGCCAGTCAGAAATGCCAAGTTGCTCCTGAATATCAATTAATTCCTTCTTTCCTTGGAGACTCTTGCAGGAGAAAAAAATTTGTAGCATCAAGTAACATGAAAGGAGTCATATCACTGTTAAAATTGATTGATTTTAGATTGGAAGGAAATTCTGATTAATCATCTGTCCACCAAATTGGACATTATTCATCACTAGCTGTATTTCAGCTACAATTCACACTACCACTGTGACTGTTGTTCTTGTTTTCTCAGAGGACAGCTACGGTAGAAATTTGTCCATTTTGAACATAATCAGAATTATCAGCTAATAGCGTAAATCGACGTACTCTGGTAGACTGGAGGGAGCGTCTACTTTTACTTAGTCTGAGTTGGGTTTCCACAGAGTTGTACCTTCACCAGTTGGAGAAATTTTTGATGGAATCACGTCCTCATGTTCTGATATCAAAGACATGCGAAGTTGTATGAAGTTCCTAGTCTGCTGGTCGAACGGGAACAAACTCAGTTGATGATGATTTTTAACTCCAACCATTGCCGTCTGTAAGTCAAACAATGCGAGTGAATGGTAACACAATTTATAAGAGTCAAAAAAACACACAGACAAATCCAAATGAAACCCTGCGCTCGTGGCGACACATTGATGTCCTAAGACACGAAACGATCGGTTTGTGTGAGAAAACGAACAGTATTTATATCATTTTTTACCTCTAATACACCACAATGTCCAACTGCGTTCAGCACTCGCTTAGTCTGATTGCGCTCTGACAGCGGAAGTGATGTCTCGCGCATATACTTCAATGAGTGCTAGACATCACTGCCGTTGTCAGAGCGCGATCAGACATCACTAAGCGAGTGCTGAACGCAGTTGGACATAGTGGTGTATTAGAGGTAAAAAATGATATAAATACTGTTCGGTTTATCACACAAACCGATCGTTTCGTGTCTACAATGAGTGTTAACAATGAGATTATGTGGTTTTTATAATCAATTAAAATTGTTTTTGTCATTTTTTACAAGATGGACAAAATTTGCCACCAAAAAAGTAATTCGGCTTAACCAAAATTTCGGTTTTACCGAATGACACTTATGATATTTTCAAATAGTGCTAACAGGCTGATATCTAGCTAGCAAAAGGACAATCAAGTTTTTAAAATATCACAACATTTTCCATGTTTTATAGCGGTTGTACCGAATGACCTGATGTTTCGGGACATGCGTATGAACAAGTGAAAACATGAATTTTTCAGATAGTTAAAAGAGAGTTAGTTACTTTGCTTCATGACCATGTGGTCCTTTGCAGGTGTCTGAATGATGTCACATCCTGTCACATGATATTGACCACATGACTTGATCCAAAATGGTCCCTTTATATTGGTTACTCCGAATGACATCAATGAAATTCATTTTTCCGGACATTTTTTCTCATAACCAAGCAACGACTTCTACAAATAATTTTAATACCATTTTGCACTATGTTGATATATGATATTATAAAATCATGTCAGAATAAAATATGTACATTTATTTCATTTTAAGATATTTTAATCACAAATGAAGTGGCTGTATTGGCCTTTGGACGGTTAAACCGAATGACCTTTTGACACTTCAAAATCTTCAAAATACCTTTATATGTTGCTAAATATAATTAAAACCTTTTAGATTCAATAAAAGAAATCTAGATGTACTACCTTACATACTTTGGATGCCATATCTTTGTTTTTTATTATTATTATTAAGGCCTTTGGACAAAAAGTCACGCCATTGACCCATATATTTTTTTTACATGATTTTATATCATTTTATTCATTGGTTTGTTAAATACACACAGTATTGCTGTGTTATTAATATATTATGGTTTAATACAGTATCTCTTCAGTTAAAACCAAAAACACATACTGTCCACTCAAGTGGACATCTAAGAAAAAAGTTCAAATCTTGTTTTTCATGCCCTAAGAGCAATAAAAACACATAAGAAAAAAAATCCTGAATGAGGTTTTCATAATTCATACATGAAAGGGTTAATTTATACACATTTGGAAAAATGTGGTATAATAATTGAAATAAATTTTTTAAAAAACAGTTTAATATAAAAATAATGAATAACTGTGAAATCAGTCATAATTGAACTCTATATAAAGTAGGAATATTTGTATAAAAAGCACCTCGTAACATCAAATAATTCAAATTCAAAATAAATAAATAAATAAAAAACTGAAAGCAGTCATAATTTAACTGTTCATTAAAAAAAAAAAAAAATTAAACCTTATAACTTAATAATAACTTTAATTTTCTTCATTGTTTTTTTTCTTAAATTGAATGCAAGTCATTAAATTATAAGGTTATTGTTTTCCCCAAAGGTGTATAAATGGGAGAGTGTGAAAATTCAAAAACAATTCTTCCATCTCGTTGCCTCTTTGTAACATTACTTTGTGAAAGTAATCTCTTCATTTGAGAGCGAGAGAGACAGAGAGAGGTGAGAGGCTTAAAAATAAAGCTTGTGGCTGCAGGCAGAAGATCATAAAAATAATTTTATGAATCTTCACACACTGTCATGTTTTTGTGATCTGTGATACTGTGTGTGACAGTGAAATCGAGACACAGAAAGACGCCAACCAGGAAGGTGGAGGACAATTAGACGTTTTATCTCCACTGGGCTCCTCCTCTCTCTCTCTCTATTTCTCACAGGGGGTTTGGAGGAAGAACATTACTTACTACTTCCTGCAGTCTAATGCTAATGCGGTTCTGTTAAATATTTCACAATGCAGTCTGTTCTGCTACAGTGTGGTTTCTTGTCACCGAACATTAGACTCTTCATGATGAGCGTGAAGCTGAGGAGAGAATCGACAACTGTTTCCATTTTCATATGTTTATTTTTAGTAAGTTCTATGCCTTTATTCCTCGTCCTCCACCTCTTTGAAGTGGATACTGAACATTTCATTTGTGGGAATTAATTTTGTGAGAATTAGACTCAGATTTAGACCGTTTCCTTTTTCTTTTCTAAAGTTGCTGTATATTGTGCACAGTTATTGCGTACTACAGAATCAGGACAAGTAGCCACAGGATTATACTGTATTGTGAAGGGAAAACACCAAAATCTAGAGCACTTCTATAGAGACAGACTTCTTTACTGAGAGAAATGTAAATGTAAGATGTTATATAAGCTTCAAACACAGTATGTGAGTGTGTGTTTCCAAGTTTAAAGCATAAATGGACCACACTGCACAACTAGTTGCAAAGTTATATGGAGCAGTAAGAAGAGCTCATGAATACTGATCAGACCCGGTCAAACTCAAGACACGTGTGGGAGATTCTCACCAAACCTGTCGAGAACATGTCCAGGTCATATTTCACCACTAAATCACAAGAAAAAAAGGGATATTTTACATAAAAAAATATTCAAATTACTTTAATACATCTGCATGTTTACTTTTTTATTAATTCTCATTTCTCAGTAGGGATTCTCATTATAATAGGTTTTTATTTCAATGCAGTAAAAGTAATGTCACTAATTACTGATACATGGGACAAAACATGTCCAAAAGTTTACCTGCCAATTTTATAATTTATAGATCATTTCGTAAATAGTAATTAAAGGGTTAGTTCACCCAGAAATGAAAATTCTGTCATTAATTACTCACCATCATGTCGTTCCACACCCGTAAGACCTTCGTTCATCTTCGGAACACAAATTAAGATATTTTTGATAAAATCCGATGGCTCAGTGAGGCCTCCATTGACAGCAAGATAATTAACACTTTCAATGCCCAGAAAGCTATTAAAGACATATTTAAAACAGTTCATGTGACTGCAGTGATTCAACCTTAATGTTATGAAGCGACGAGAATACTTTTTGTGCACCAAAAAACAAAAATAACGACTTTATTCAACAATATCTAGTGATGGGCGATTTCAAAACACTGCTTCATGAAGCTTTGAAGCTTTACGAATCTTTTATTTCGAATCAGTGGTTCGGAGCGTGTATCAAACTGCCAAAGTCACGCCCCCCAGTGGTGAACCATTGAAATTTCGAAACACTTATGACGTAACGAAGCCTCGTTTACTGAAATCACATGACTTTGGCAGTTTGATATGCGCTCTGAACCACTGATTCGAAACAAAAGATTCATAAAGCTTTGAAGCTTCATGAAGCAATGTTTTGAATTCGCCCTTCACTAGATATTGTTGAATTAAGTCGTTATTTAGTTTTTTTGGCGCAGAAAAAGTCTCAACGCTTCATAACATTAAGGTTGAACCAATGTGAACCTTAATTTGTGTTCTGAAGATGAATGAAGGTCTTACAGGTTTAGAACGGCATGAGGGTGAGTAATAAATGACATTATTTTCATTTTTGGGTGAACTAACCCTTTAAAAGTGCTATATACAGTATATAGCCTCATAATAGTAAATAAAGGAAATACTGTCAGAATACAAAAAAAGTCTGAAAAATAGAAAAATATTATTTCTTATTTATTTCCTTTTGATTCTGGAGTTATAAATGATCTGGATCAGTTCTTGACAGGTTTCATGAGATTCACAATGTGTGTTTCTGTATTTTTTAGTGTTTTCTGCTACATTCTCACACACACACACACACAGCAGATCTATAGGATGACATGCAGCCTGAGGAACTACAAGAAACAGATGAAAGCAAAGCAAGAGAACAAGAGTCAGAAAAGATGATCATAAGGGAGGAGAGCAGTGGGAAAAAATAGGAGGATCACTCGAGATTTCAATCAATACTCACAGACACTCACACAAACACACACACACACACACACACACGTAGATCAGGTGTGACGAGCAAGTTCTTCATACTATGCAAATCAACTTTCCGATTATTGCATCATGTCTTTAAATGAGTCTGTCATCTCCAGCTGTGACTCAGGGAGTTTTATTGGACGTGATGAAGTCTTAACCAGCCAATCGCAATGCTGTGTTGTCCTGTGGAGGCTGTCGGCATTGTTGCCGTGGCAGCATGCCATTTCATTTTCTTGTTTGTCCCTTGTGTCCGGCTTCACTCGCTGTAACTTTACTCCTCAGTCTGAGCTGATCTCTGAGGTTAGATGTGTGTGTATATATATATATATATTCTGTTTAACATACAGCAATATATCAGTAACATGATCATGTTAAGTAATTTTCATCGTTACGTTATGTAACTTGCACAACTAAAAGAAATTAACTTTTATTTTCAGTAGTTGCATATTAAATACAAGCAAATCATTGGCTATTTTCTTTAATACCTCATCCTGAACGTGTGTGATTTCCCTTGGCGAGTGTCACGATCATGTGTTGTTTGTTTTTCAGTTGTCGCACCAGTAACCGGAAGAGTCTCATCTTGACCAGTACGTCGCCCACTCTTCCTCGGCCTCACTCTCCTCTTCCGGGACACATAGGTGAGCACTCATCACTGATCACATGATCTCGAGGTACTTCAGTCTCTACATGTGTCATTCTCATCCTCGCTGTCTCTGTCCATCTCACAGGAAGCAGTCCGCTGGACAGTCCTAGGACGTTCTCCCCCAGCGCACCGGCCCATTCTTTTGCATCATCCAGAAGGTAAATAAATAAATAAACAAAAGCTGTTCTTAGTTTGAGCTGTCAGACCTTGATCAGACATCCTGCAAAAATCTGATGTTTTTTGCATGTCCGTCTCAAATCAGATTAGTTTTTTGTTGTCTGATCTGTAGAGGTCTGTAATACCTAGAGAAAGCTATCCGCTCTCATTCTCCTTCATCTCAGTGGCAGTTATCTGGCTGGGACATGCATGCACCCTCTGAAGTGTGCAATTTAAAATCTCCCATCTTGAACAAGTGAATGATTTCAGAATAAAGTAATGTCTCTTATCAGTTCAGTACCATGATGGCAAGATGTCATGATGGACATCCCAGTTTTCCCAGCTCTCTTTTCTC
Organism: Culter alburnus; assembly: GCA_028476615.1. NCBI lineage: Eukaryota > Metazoa > Chordata > Actinopteri > Cypriniformes > Xenocyprididae > Culter > Culter alburnus. The sequence continues at coordinate 544,659 of JAOTNS010000334.1, forward strand.
ACTGGCTGCCATTCTCTTGTGGAAGAGTTTTTTTCTGTCATGCTGATGCCAGCAACTTACACTGACAACACTGACGTCTTAACAAAAGTTGATTTCATCACTTGTGGACATCAGATTTGAAGCACACGTTGGGTTTGAGTGCAGTGTGAACAAGGCCTGACTGAAATTGCACATTTCGCTGCATTTATTATTTTTTTTTACCTGAAGTAGAGCGGTTCTCTTCAACAACTCTCTCAGGACTCAACATGTTTAACATCCAGAGCAATTTCAAAATCAGTACAGACTTAGATGTTGCTATTTATTCCTTTACATTTTTGAACAAGCAATAATAAAAAAAAAAACTTGTAATAAGAAAGAAGAAATGACACTTAGGGGTGTACTCTCTTTTGTGGCCAGTGGTTTAGACATTAATGGCTGTGTGTTGAGTTATTTTGAGGGGACATCAAATTTACGCTGTTGTACAAGATGTACACTCACTACTTTACATTGTAGCAAAGTACCATTTCTTCAGTGTTGTCACATGAAAAGATAAAAAATATTTATATATATATATATATATATATATATATATAATACATATATATATATATGTGTGTATATATATATAGTGTGTATATATATATATATATAGATTATTATTATTATTATTATTATTTTTTTTAAAGAAATGATGGGGTAAACTTTAGAAATTTTACAAGCACAGGTTATAATTGCTGCAGGTTTTTGCATTTACATCACTTTATAGAAATAATAGCACAACTACATTTGAAAAATATATTTTCTGAATGAAGATGTATTTATTGTTTACTTTTATTAATTATTTATTTATTTTAAAATGTATTTATTTATTCTTGTCATGAAAATTATGAATAGCAATGAATAACCTTCATTGTTGACATGCCAGAAGTTTATTTATTTTAACTTTTATTTATTTGTTTTTTTGTCATGAAAATGGTGCTGACATGGCATTAAAAATTTTATTTATTTATTCATTCATTCATTTATTCTTGTCATGAAAATAGCCTTTGGTGCTTACATGGCATTAAAAAGTTTATTTATTTTACCTTTTTTATTTATTTATTTATTCTTGTCATAAAAATAGCCTTTGGTGCTGACATGACGTTAAGCAATGCTCTACTGCTACTCCTACTAGCACAACAAATTGCCATTGAAACATTAAAGTCCCCCGTAGTCAATTATTTTATCCTTTAAAATCATCTTTGATCACCAAAATGACATATTTAAAAAAAAAAAAATCAAGTGAAAAAAAATTCTTCATGCCTTAATATAGCTTGAATGTAACTCTACACCCTTGCCTCATTTAATATACACGGATCAATGAATATGCAAATTAGCCCTGCCTCCACTCACTCACGCCAGCTCGGAGAGTCTACTGTTGCTGTATTGACGAGCAATTTGTTGTTTGTGTTGTGGCTACATGAAATAAATGCACATCCTTGATTGAACGCGGATTTCCAGCGTATTTACTTGAACTTATCAAGTAGGCTAATATCTATGGTTTGATCCATTCCAGAGGCGGACAAAATCAGAATTTATAATGGACTGAATAGCTCTCTGACTGAATATGCACATGAATCATGGTCACACGCTCAGAGCAATATTGTTTTAGCTATGTTTTATAGTATTAAAGTGTTTCGAAGGACAAAAACATGAACTTTATTGGCCTACTTCAAGTCAGCTGTCACTTTACTTTGGCGCGAGCCCCTATGCGCTTGCACATTTGGCACAGCCCTTGCGACGGTTCTGTCATTCATTAATATGAATTAATATGATTAGCCTTTTGCTTGACTACGTTATCAAACAGCTAATAATGTGTTGCTAATGTTACACAAACCATGTTCCTGTTCTTCATCTGAGAGTCAGACAGCTGCCTTCTAACAATCAGTATCCTTACAAACGCTTTGAACGACTTGTCAGTGGAGAAAGGCATATAGTTCGTCATAACATCGTAATAGACTCGCTATATTGCTAAATCTACACAATTTTTCATATCAACAGAAAATTTACCAGGATAACCTGGCTTCTCTCGAGACTTTCCTGCTTCAGAGCAGTCATAGTTAATGATATGCTAAAGCCTGCCAGCATGTTGTTGTGATTGGCATGTTGATGTCACAAACACCACCGATTTCAAACCGCGGGTTTTTGGTTTCCTGCATTTTTAAACATAAAATCCTGAGCAATGGTGTTGATTTATGAATTTGCACATAGTTTGTCTTAAAGCATATTAAAAACACTACATAGACATACAAACAACATTAAAAACTTGATTTTCACCACAGGGGGTCTTTAAGATAAAGCATGAATTATTGATGTTTTTTTTTTTTTTTATTAGGACTAATTAAAGTGAAATCATATTTTTTCAATATGTGCATAATATTTTTTCTAAATCTGATTTCTTTATTAAAGCTGTTCAGGTCAGTGAGATTCTTCATTGTAAAGATCAGGTCTTCTTTAGCTCTGATTCAGAGGTTTGGGAAAATTAAATGTATCTTTTAGTGAGCAGCGGACGGCTAACACACATATCTCAGCATCATTCCCCAGCGAACGACAGCCCGTCACACAGCAGTTTGTCTGAAAGACGAGTGCGAAGGAGAGATTGAGGGACGAGAGACAGACGATTGATCCGCGCGTTCTTTCCTGTCTGACGCGAGGGCTAATATTGGATTTTGCCAATATAAATCTCGTGCAGCGAGATGGTTGCACAGCATGTATCATCAATTCTGTCCAAAGCACAGAGCTTCTGCTCACAGCAAATACTGGAACATGAAATATAGTGCTTGACAAAGAAGACACAAGCCAGCCCAGTGCAGCAGTACATCACAACAAAAGTTTGCAAGCCATAAAAACACATGTACATGATCAAAAATGTACGACAGGCCCTGAAACTCTCTGGCCAACCTCGTCCCTGCTGAGATACTCTTTTCATGCTTTCATTACGTGAAACTTTTGGTTCTGCTCACACTGGTTCTGCTTTTGAACATGCTCTCTTCTAATGTTGTAGGATGACAGTTTTAATGACCCCACTGGGAACGTTGCCCGGCACCGAAATATGCACTAAACAGTGTAGAAATGTGACGGTTGCCTAGCAACGGCACAAGAATGCCACCACATGAAATGGACTTATAAACTCTGCCCACAAAGCACTGTGATAACTGGGTCACATTTAATGTTTTACACAAGAAATATCAAACACAAACAAGTTTCAAACGCTGCCATTATTCAGCCGAGCGGGAAGCCAAGCCTCAAACTCACGCCATTGGTTGAGTTCAAATTATACTCTACCATTTAAAAGTTTTCAAGGAAGTCAATAAACAGTAATATTGTGAAATATTATAACTTCAAATAGCTGTTTGATGAAATAGCCATTTTGAATGGTAACGTACTTGATGCTTGCAAAGCTTTTAAATAGTCATGATTCATCTACAGAGTCATTTCATTGTATTCGTTTCATTGTGATGTGGGAGGGACAATGAATCATTTATCTAAACTTCAGCTTTTAAACATCCTGTTTCCTTGAAATGAACATGTTTAATGTTTAACTTGTTTGATTTTCATGTACGCTCAGATAAACTATGGTTACTATGTAAAATCTGGTAGATGTTTGTAAGGTGTATGAAGGTTGACTCTGTCTCTGTCCGCAGGGCTGATGGCAGACGCTGGTCTCTGGCCTCTCTCCCCTCCTCTGGATATGGGACCAACACACCCAGCTCAACGGTACGTAATAGTCACTTAAAGGTGCTGTAAGCTGCAGACTATTGCAAACACTGTATTACACCACTGCCATACGTGGATAAAGTCAAAACAGGATGAATCAAATGGGTGAGAATGATGAATGCAGAGTTACAAAGAATCATAATGGTTGGAATTATATGGAAAAACGTAAAACAAATAGATCCATTGCAAGAATTCTAAATGTTATATTTTATAAAAGATGACATTAACAGATATTTACTGTAAATTTATATAAATTATGGGCCACACAGTGAAGATGCTTTGACACCTATTGTATCTATAGTTTTCCTATTCTTCTTCTTCTTTGGCTTGAGTCTATGGCAGCCCATAGAACCATATGGTAAAAGTTGTGAAATTTGGCACACAGATAGAGAAATTTGAGGTCTCTAACTCGATCCCTCTAGCGCCACCAACTGTCCAAAGTTTCACATTTATGCTAATAACTTTTTGAACTGATTTGAATGCACACTATGACCTTATTTTCCTTATTTTTACGCCATTATGAATTTTCAAAAAAATCTACTTTTTCAAACTACTCCGAGACGGTTTGTCCAATGTTCATGCAAATTGAATCATATCATCTTCAGACCATGCTTGCCAAAAGTTATCAAAAGCATTTTCTTGTTCTCGAATAACGCACAAACTAATTTGACGAAGAGCACGTCAAATTGGATGCGAGGTTATATCTCTGCAACGCTTTAGGGTATAGAGTACCCCAGGGATGATGTGTTTCTGTAGGCCAACCTGGAAGTTAGCGGCGCACGGGTTCCCTCGATTGAAAGCCTATGCATTTTTCCCATAGACTTTTGGAAAACCGCAAAAAATAAGCTCTGTGTTTAACAAAGGGTTATGACACTTACATGTTTTGTCTATCAAGATAATCTTTACAAGTTAACACAACATTTATACATTTTGAAGCCTAAATAAAGTCGTCAGATATAAAAAGCTAACAGTAGGCTATACAGCACACCATGGTCGCAGATCAACATCACCACCACCAAGCTTCCTCAAACTTTATTTAGGAAACAAGGTTATTTAAAGACATGCTCGCTGATTATGATCTGCGCTGTGTTTGAATACTTATCCACTTTTTTATGAGAAATGCTGTCCAAATGTGCTGTTTGTCATAATGACGTCTAAAGTCCCCGCCAAAGGAAGTAGTCCCTTTTAGCAACTTGTTAGCAACCGCCGTTTTTAAGACACAGTAAAGGTTTAAAAAAATCACTAGCGGGTTATAACTGGTGTGTTTTATGTCATAGATCAAAACGTGAAAATATATATTTAGAGGCTTTGTTAACCACAGACCTTATTTCAGGTGATTTAGCAAAAACCCATTCAAAAAACCCATTGACTTCGGGGCGATGGAACCGGAAGTCCTAAAATGCTAACTCGCTTCCGGGTTTTGCCTACAAAAACACCCCAGATAGCAAGCAATGATCGAAATAATGTTAAATCAATGTTAATGTGTCAACGTTAACATCATTGAATCAATATCACTTTTGCACCCTCAATTAATGTTGAAAAAATGTTGAACTTTCAAATAAAAAATCAATGGTAGTGGCATTGAATCAGTGTTTGCACTCTCAGAAAATGAAACAACTACAACTGACTTAAAGCCACACAGCCTGAAATCAACTGAAGATAAAAGAAGACAATAAATCTCTCAAGATCTCAGCAGAAGTTCTTTTTGAGAATTAACAGGTTTAGATGTTGATGTTTTATTGAAAATGTTTGTTCACCATTTTGGTGGTCAGTGGTTCCTTTAGTTGGGCAGTTTGACTCTTGGCTGTTTGTGGTCTTTGTAACAGTGTTTGCCAAAACACATAATTTGTTGCAAAGAAACCAGAAACAAAATGATCAATTGATATAGTTTTCATTATCATAAAGCAAAATCATTTACTAATTTTGCTCCTGACCAAAAGTGTATATTTGTTTTTAATAGGTAACATTCACTAATACTTTTTTTGCTACAGATCAGACATTCTGAATCTTGACTTTCAGAGTGCTTTTTGTTTTTTTAGACACACGGACATCAAGAATCAGCATATGAATCTCAACAATGGTGACATGCTTCATGCAGCAATGCATGCTGGGAGTCATGAGTTGTATACCATGGTGGCTCCCAGCATGCATTGCGGCATAAAGGATGTCACCATTGTTGAGATTCATATGCTGATTCTTGATGTCTGTGTGTGTCAAAAAAAAAAATCCATAATGTATTTAATATTATATGTGTGAATATAATATTTTAATAATGAATAACCACTTTTGGTCAAGAACAAGGTTAGTAAACTACTCTGCTTTGTGAAACAAAAAAAAAACTATATCACTTGATCATTTTGTTTCTGGTTTCTTTGCAACAAATGATGTGTTTTAGTAAGCACTGTTACAAAGACCACAAACTCACACAAAAAGCCAAGAGTCAAACTGCCCAACTAAAGGAAACACTGATGGTGACCAAACATTTTCAATAAAACACCAACATCTAAACCTGTTAATTCTCAAAAAGAACTTCTGCTGAGATCTTGAGATTTAATGTCTTCTTTTATCTTCAGTTGATTTCAGGCTGTGTGGCTTTAAGTCAGTTGTAGTTGTGTTTCATTTTCTGAGAGTGCAAACACTGATTCAATGCCACTACCATTGATTTTTTTATTGAAATTTCAAAATTTTTTCAACATTAATTGAGGGTGCAAAAGTGATATTGATTCAATGATGTTAACGTTGACACATTAACATTGATTTAACATTATTTCGATCATTGCTTGCTATCTGGGACATCATCCCTGAGGTACTCTATTGAGACCAAACTTGGTACATGTCATCACAAGCATGACCAGAGGCTACATGCAGTGTTTCGGCACAGCACCGCCTACTGGTCCGGAGATATGATAAATGACTCTCTTTGATTGTTCCTTTTTGTGCTTGGCCCCTATAATTGCTGCTTGCAGGCAGCTATATTCATCTATATTTATTAATTTATATTTATATATATTTATTTTGAATGTGGGTTTCATTATAGGAGCTTGCCATCTTTTTCTAAGATCAAAGATGTAACATAAAAATTCTAAAACTGAAAAAGTTAAAAAAAAAAAAAAAAAAAAACATCGTTTTTATCTTCTCAAACTTCAGAAAATAATAAGCTCAACCTCACATTCCTCTCATGTATATGGATATCTGAGTGAAGTTACATTAGCATATACAACGTGTTCAAAAGTGTGAAGCCACTAGTAAAAATGCTTTTGCCTTGCATTATATAATTATATATGTATAATTAAATATTAAAATGATTTTTAATTATAATAAAATATATACAAATTATAATTATATCATACAGGTGCTGCTACAGTCATCAGCTGCTACTCATATATATATATATATATACTGATTGACTGTAGCAGCACCTGTCAGAGAAACACAATGATGTTAAGTAAAGTTGAGGAGGAGATTCAGTCCACAGTTGATAGAATGAACCCAAGAAAATCCAGTAAACAACAGAAGCAGCCTTAAACATATTAAATCTTTCATTTCTTGTTCTTTTATATTTTTTAATGAGACCATGAATTCACAATTGGTGTCCACTCAGGAAAGCAGTTTATTCATTTATTTCATTGCTGTTTGAACTGCTCAGTTGTTGTTAGTCATTAAATAATAATTTCTAACCATGTTAGTGTATTTGAGTATTCAATGATGAAATGCTTTTCAGAGGATGCGGACTGTGGAAATGATGGTTTAATTGGTGAATGTGTTGTGCTGTGTGATCTTGGGAGGTGAAAGGATTCATCTGGTTTCTCTCATAAACTTAAGTTGATTTCGTCCTCTTATTGACTCTTCAGTGACATATTTGTTGTTAAAACCAAAGTCATTCCCTCACTAACACAGGGGAATGTCCAATGGTAATGAAAATCATTAGGCCTGTGTTACGTTTACAATTCACTCCACTCGTTTGGGTCGGTAATGTTCTTTTATAAGTCTGTCCTGGATTTACTGCACACAGAGGAGAACATACACTAATAACAGCATTGTGTCAGGCCTTAAACCTTATAAAATGCCATGGCTGTGTTTCTTATTTATATGTATAATTGTTGCTATTTTCAAACCTAAGGCAGGTAACATTGTGAGACGTGCTTTGTTCCATGTCTTGAGCGTCAGTGGAAGATTATAAATGTGTTGTCACTCGGTTGTGTTGTTTGTTTAGTCTTCCAGCTCATCTCAGGAGCGGCTCCATCAGTTGCCGTTCCAGCCCACACTGGATGAGCTGCACTTCCTGTCCAAACACTTTGGCAGCACTGAGAGCATCACTGATGATGACGGACGCAGATCGCCACATGTGCGGCCACGCTCGCGGAGTCTTAGGTACACATACTCACATAAATGTCGTCTTAAGCACATTAAAACCAGTATATGCCAAAATCACTTACTCGTCTTCTTTCTTCTGCTTTATTCTCATCCTCTCTGTTTCTCTCGACAGTCCAGGGCGATCACCTTCCTGCTACGACAATGAGATTGTTATGATGAACCATGTTTATAAGGAGCGGTTCCCTAAGGTTAGCAAAACACAAACACACACTAGACTAATATAAGATTTTTAAGACAATTTAGTATTTTTAAAATCATATATATTTGTGATTCCATGCACTTGCAGCACATATTGTATTTGTTAAACGTAACTTGAGCGTTGCACATAGGTTTTTGTCACACTAGTCAAAGGGCGAACTTCATAAAACATATTTAAAAAAAATGCTTTATTCTAAAATCAAAAGGGAAAAAAAATGAAATCATATTTTGAATAAAGAAAATCCAGAGTTTGCATTGTGATTGCACTGTATTATTTCCCAGAAATATTGTCGAGTGTTAATTTTGACCCCTAGTTTGTCTCTGCAACTGCATTCCACAATTTATTCCCTATTAAAAATGTTATTTAAACGTTGTCTATCCGTTACGTTCAGGCCACAGCTCAGATGGAGGAGCGTTTGGCTGATTTCATCGAGTCGTACTCACCTGAGAACGTGTTGCCGCTGGCCGACGGTGTCCTAAGCTTCATCCACCACCAGATCGCAGAGCTGTCCCGAAACTGCCTGACCAAATCTCGTGAAGGCCTCATCACCACCGTCTACTTCTATGAGCTGCAGGAAAACCTTGAGAAACTACTGCATGAAGTGAGCATGAGTCTAAATGTGTGGGCTGGATATGAGTATGTTTCTTTCAGCTGATATGAATTAACATATCACTTCATTTAACTGGATTATTAAACCGTTCCTTAGTACCATAACATTTCATTAGCTCAATGTTTGTGTATTATTTTATTGCATCTCTAATTAGTTCAATTCAATTCAATTCAATTGGTTTAAAATGTCAGAATTTGCCTAAAATTTTTTAAAAATATTTTTCAATTAAAATACTGTTCACTTCTTCTTAAGAACATAAAAAATATAATATTTAAAAAATAAATTTAAAATACTAAAAAATGAATCATTCTTTTTTTATTTCATACCTCAGACATTATAGCAAAACCCATTTTACTTAAAAGTAAATAATTAAATTAAATATTTCGATTTTTAAAATTTTGTTGAGTGATGTGGTGACAACCATAACCCTGCAAATGAAAATGAAACATCACAAGCTCATGCTTCAATGAAAAATTAATTTAAAGATAATGATAAAAATTAATAATTGAAATGTTAGATAATGTTAAAATTAAATACAAAGGATATTTATTCATTTGTTTGGTGATTTAATAATTAATTCAATCATTCATTTAATTATTATAATACTTTTATTAAGCATTTAATTATGTTTTTAATGATTCGTTTAAATATTTAAAATATATATTTATTTAATATTGATTAATTTGGTCTTGCATTCACTACAGCCATAAGCAAATCTTTTCTTTGTGCTTCAGAATTTTGTAAAGAAATTATATACAAAATTAATATTAAAAAATATACGAAATTAGGTTTGTCTACAAAACCTAAATTCAAGAGTCCTGGAGAAAATATAAATTCACTCAAGTGTGTCCAAACTGTTGACTGGCCATGTAGATGAAATCGCCTGAAGACGTTTAATTTTCCAATTAAGATTTTAAGTAGTTAAAACTGGTCCTAATTGAAGAATCACCCATATATGCTCCTTTTTATTTAATGCTCTTCTGTTATCTGTCAGGCCTATGAGCGATCAGAGAGCTCGGAGCTGACCTTCATCACAGAGCTGGTGAAGAAACTCTTCATCATCATCTCCCGCCCTGCCCGACTGCTTGAATGTCTGGTGAGAGTCCACACACACACATACACACAAACTCACACACACACACGTGTGACTTGATCTTCCTGTCACTGGGCTTGGTTGTTTCTTCAAGCCTACGTTGTGCAGTTGCCATAGCAACTGGCTGATGGGGTCACCAAGGGTCAGGAGAAGAAAGTACAGTGTGCTGAAAGGCTTCCATGTAACAAAACCCTCGACTGGTATTATCAAACACAAAAGGCTCCTAGTAGTGCGACCACTGGAAACATGGATCACTGGATAAATAAATAATATGGATCACCAGATAAATACATATGTAGACATGAAATACTGAGTTGGGTTGAGAATAATTTTATCTGTTTATTATCTTAAAGTTTCCACTGAAGAAAAAATAGTCCATTACAATCAAACAAAACAAAACAACAAATCAGCAAACAATCAGAAACAAATATTCAAGATAGCTGCATAGTAAACAAAACTCTACTATATATACCCTAATGATATACTATATCATTAGAAATATTAGAATGTTTTTTTTTTTCACATTAATTAGGAAATGTAATTTTCATAAAATGTTCTTTTTCAAATAAATGCTGTTCTTTTGAACTTTCTTCATCAACAAATCCTGAAAAAAAGTAACATTGTTTCCACAGAAATGTGAAGCAGCACAACTGTTTTCAACATTGATAATAATAAGATGTTTCTTGAGCATCAAATCATCATATTAGAATGATTTCTGAAGGATCATGTGACACTGAAGACTGGAGTAATGATGCTGAAAATTCAGCTTTGATCACAGGAATAAATTACATTTTAAAATATATTCAAATAGAAAACAGTTATTTTAAATTGTAATAATATTTCACAATATTGCTGATTTTACTGTATTTTTGATCAAATAAATGCAGCTGTGGTGAGCAGAAGAAACTTCTTTCAAAAACATTTTACAAACCCCAAACTTTAGAACTGTAGTTTATTTGACTACAGATGTGAAATGTCATTTCCCCCTGTTTCCTCAGGAGTTTAACCCTGAAGAGTTCTACCACCTGCTTGAGGCAGCAGAAGATCACGCTAAAGAGGGCCAGCTAATGAAAGCAGACATCCCACGATACATCATCAGCCAGCTCGGCCTGACCAGAGACCCTCTGGAAGGTGAGAAAGACGACTGAACATCTTCACAAAGAGCGTGTTAGTCTCTAGAGGGAAGGAGAGTAGAAGAAGCAGTGAGAGGAGAGGAAATGTAGATCACACTGAGAGACATTATGGAACAGGTTAAGGTGACGCACAGGCGGTGGGAAGTTTGTATTCCTGCCAAGAATGCAGGGAAATGTGTAAGCACTGCTGTGAACCTGGCAAACAGCAGCCGGCTCGGAGTAATGGGGCTTTTGATAAAAACACTCACTTACTCTCTCTCTCGCTGCACAACTACACACAACAAAACACACTTCTTTAGCAATAAATCCGCTCTGATTTTTTTGAATGCTGCTTGGTCTATTCAGTCAAAGCTGAAGAGTGAATGTTAAAATACTTCCTTCTATCCCAGCTTTATTTACAGATATATGTAAGCCATTTGTATGTTGATTTCCACTGTGACTCAATGCTCTCGCTGCATCTGAAATTGAATACATCCCTTCTGTATAGTCAGTACTAGGAAGTAACTGGTTACATGTAATCTGAATCTGAATCAGAGATTCTAAAATTAAGTACTTGAAATTAGATTATATTATGCTTTAAAATACTACAGTTACTTTTTTATTGATTTACATGATTACGTTATTCACACAATGGCAGTAAATCATTCATAATTTATTGATTCTCCCTGATGGTTCTTTTTCATGTTATATATTTTCCTTTCTAAAAAAGCATATTGTTTATATACATTAAGAAAGTCTTTTGCACACTCAGACTAGCCACTAGTCAGGTGGCAATAATTACATGGAAAATTGAGAGTCCACAAAGCATGTGATGGCTGGATTTACAAAAATCATTTCCCTTTTAATCAGCAACAGCATATCAAATTAACCCCTGACAAACACATTCATTATTATTTAAATTATCATTCATTAAATCATTTAACCATGTATTGCTATGACTTTGGGATGCTTTTTTCTTTGAAACATTTTTATTATAATTTTTATTATTTTAAAATTATTTTAATTTTACATTTTTAACTAATAGCTTTTCATTAAACATTCACATAACCCCTGCTGTTCCTTCATAAACCCCAGTCTGGGAAACCCTGACATTATGTTATGTTTAATGCACTTCATGTTGTTGATAACAAAGATTGGAATGTATTTACTTTTTCTTTTATTTTTATATCAGTATGGTACAAAATTATTCTATTCAATTAAATGTGATAAACGAGTTAGGTCAAAAGTGATCTAAAAGTAATCAAAAAGTAGTCTGATTATATTACCTAAAATGTGTAATGTAGTATGTCCGAATTTCATTCATACAACACACATTCATACTATATAGAACATACTTTTTAACGATCTTGAAGTTTCAAACAAAATGTGATACCAGCTATTCAATATACGAGTTTGTTTCAGCATCCCACGAACCCTAATTATTAGCATTGGCTCAACCAATGGTGTAAGTTTAGGGCGGGACTATCTGTTTGTCTAACCAATGGCAGAAAGATGTTGCATTTGAAAAACAGTCGTTATTTTTGCAATTCAGTTTAGTGCCACTGTTGGCACAGATATTGCACAATTTAATTTCATTTCATTTAGTTTTTTAGATTTAATTTTTTTTAATTTAACTTATTAAACTTAAAGGTGCAATATGTAAGAATTTTGCAGTAAAATATCCACAAACCACTAGGCCAGTGTTATATATTTTGTTCACTTGAGTACTTCCAATATCCCAAATGTTTCCAACTATTTGTAAATCGTGAGAAAATTGCAATTTTAACCAAGGCTCCGGGACGTGTGAGGAGTCGCCTGTCAATTGCGTCATACCCGCGTTACCAGTTTCCGGTTTTATTTTGTAGAAACCAAGGAAACACCAAAGACGCTTTAATATTTACATGTTTTAATAGACAAGGGAACAACTGTTTTGATATATTTATAGACAGAAAACTAATTATTGTTATATAGCTCAACACGTTTAGTCTTATTGTTTATTGTTCTTATTGTTTTTTTTATCTTATTGTTTAAATTCTAATTTTCTTGATTTTTTTGCGAGTACCATGCTTTACCATGCCTCAGAGAAAAACACTGTTTTGTGAAGTAGCTAACATAGCATAATCAGATGCAGCTTTATTTTTAGTAACAGTAATACAGCATTTTCTCCATCATACAATACATTTTAAAATTAATTGCATGCCATTTATCAACACAAGCCATCCAGCATTTAATATATGATATTCTAAAATCGATCTATCTTACTGCAGTGTGCAACAGTGTCTCACAGCAGCCGCCGAGAGAACGCACAGAGTAACGTTATTACATCATTTTCAACACACTCAAATGTATCTAATATGATAAACAGAGCTGCGTTACCTCATACTCATGACCGGAAAAGCGGCGCCGGCGACTGTGGCATAATAAAAGTTCCTCTGCTCGCGGCGTGTGTTGTGCAATCGCTCCATTGGCCTCGTTCAGCGGTCCTGCTCTGCTTCATTCTACAGTAACGTTAATAATCGCATCCATGAACATGATTTCTTCCCGAGTCCTATCCCAATTCTTTTCCACCGGCCGTTGAGGTGAAGACCACATGTCCCAAGATTCCTCGCTCAAACTTGCCGTTATCAAGCTACGCCTTTGTTTTGAATAGGCCTCTAGCGGACAGAAAATATTACATATTGCACCTTTAATTTTATTGCATGCAATGAGTATAAAATGTTTACCTAATCCATTTCTGTTGGGACTGTATGAATCATTTTCATTGGCATTTTTATCGATTGAGATTAGAGTGGCTAAGAGGAGCTATTCTGAAAAGCTGAGAAACCAGTTTTCAGCCTGCAACCCTGCATCAGTCTGCCTGAGGCCTGAAATTCATCACAAATTCATCACTGTGTCGAATCAACAATTGGCTGTTGATTTGAATGAGTTTTATTGCAGGTTTGAAAAACCCTGTCTCACATGACACACCTGTTCTGATCTTCTCTCCAGACACCCATCAACACCTCCAGCAACCCCAATCTCCCCCCTCCTGCGCTTCAGCTCTGTGAAAAGGGACAGAGAGTAATGCAGTCTCGTTTGGCCTTGTGTTTATTGTTATTCTGCCAGTGTTCCATCTCAGAGTCCAGCACATCATTTATCCGGATGCAGATTTAAATCCTGCCACTCTGCATTTCATCCAGCTTGAGTTGGACACTGTGAAACTGTATCCCTGCAAGGTTTAACTCAGGTCACTCAAATCTAGTGTGAAATTGCGAAGACTCGTTTCAGTCACCTCACTTAATTTTCCGGCTGCACAAGAAAATGAAGTTTAAAATCCCAGATGGGTTGAAGATGTTCTTTTCCACACGCTGAACTCGGCTAGAGGCTGACAAAGAAAGTGCTGTTTTAATTGCTGTTCTAGTGCTTGTTTGTGTGTTTTTCAGTGTTTTCTTGAGTTTTTGTTATTGTTTATTTATATCATAGTCTTTATTTAGATCAGCGATGCTTCATTTTTCTCTCTAGAATGGATGGTTGCTGTGGTGACTGGAGGTGTTGTTTTTAGACATGATTAGGCAATATGCTGCTGAATTGCTCATGGAAAGGCAGATGGCTAATTATTTATTAAATTTAGATAACTCTTTATTTGTTGAGAGTGATAAATTGTGCATGCTGCTCAAGTACACAATTTTGGACATATATCATAGAATCACAATGCAAATGTAGTGTATATATAAACCATACCATTTTTGGCCATTCAAAAGTTTGGGGTCAGTAAGATTTGTTTTTATAAAATAAATACTTTTATTCAGCAAGGACACATTAAATTGATCAAAAGTGACAGGAAAGACAATATAATGTTACAAAAGATTTATATTTCAAATAAATGCTGTTCTTTTCATCAAAGAATCCTGAATAAATGCATCACGGTTTCCACAAAAATATGAACCGTTTTCAACATTTATGTTAAAGGAATAGCTCACTTTCAAATTAAATTTTCCTGATAATTACTCACCCCCATGTCAGCCAAGATGTCCATGTCCTTCTCTCTTCAGTAGAAAAGAAATGAAGGTTTTTGATGAAAACATTCCAGGATTTCCAGAAGTAAGTCAGCGCCCCCTGCTGCAGTGGAGGTCATCTGTTAAGGAAAACAGTGAAAGTGCAGTCAATAAAAAGTTGTTTTACTTATTATAATGCCTACAGACACGTGCATGTATCCCACAAATATGTTCAAAAGTTCCCCTCCACATTTTTTCAGAAGCCTTGGTTCTGGAAGTATTTTTCTTATAGGAATTTTTTTTAAAAATCCTCATGATAGAATTATAAGCCAAACTAACCAGCTACAAGGTGAATCACAACATTACAAACTTTGAGTTTAACCCTCTTGTGCTGTTGGGTCATTTTTAACCACAAATATTTACGTTTTGTTTTTTGGAGTTTTTTTACTTCATTGGAACGGTACAAAACTTGGTAAAGGACGTGGTTCGAAAAGGTAAATGGTCCTAAAAAATAGTCACACTTGTATTGTTTTTGCCCGCATTGGAAATGAATGGGAGATGAATTTCATCTATTGGAAACGTTTGGTACTGCGCCCAAACAATATCTTACTGAAAGCTCATTTTTTGTGATATCAACCTCAAAACCAGGATTTTTCTACATATAGTGGACTTCAATGGCCTCCAAATGGTTGAAGGTCAAAATTTCAGTTTCAGTGCAGCTTCAAAGCGTTCTACGTGATCCCAGACGAGAAATAAGGGTCTTATCTAGAGAAACCATCGCTCATTTTCTAAAAAAAAATTACATTTTTATACATTTTAAACATAAATGCTCATCTTGAACTAGCTCTCTTCTTCTTCTTCTCTATTAGAATTCCAGCAGTGTACACTGCTAAGTGTATTACTGCCCTCCACAGGTCAAAGTTTAAACTAACTGTTATATACTTGCACTAGCATATTGTATATGACAATTAGTATTATTAATATATTCATGCATTATATATTAATTTAATTAATTTAGTTTCATTTGACAAGGATCTTAGGCCATTAATTGGACTAAAACTTGTTTGTATAAAATTGTTTGTTAATTTTAATTCCTCAAACGTAGTACATATTTATTGCATAGAAAAATATAAAAATAAAATTATTAACCAAAATCATCCTCCCATACAGAAATGGTGAATTTGGAGAGTTACGACAGTGAGGGCCCACACACGCCGGAGACGGACGACTCGGCTGAAGTGAGTGTATTGGTGTGTCATGTATATTTTGTTTTGCTCATAGCTTTTACCTATTAGAGTAAAGTGTGTGATTCAAGCAAAGAGGGGAAAAACAGGACAAGATATGTTATATAAGCCTGCCATTTTCTCACTCTTCAACATGGAAACATATTTTTAATTAAGGACTCAGCTAACTCTTGAAGCACAACTGCAGCGGCAGGGATTCAGGATGAAAGTGGTAGAAATGAAACGGCATAGGGAGTGAAATTATGCATCAGTGAGTCTACTTATTTCCCCTGCATTGAATTACACTTTTATCTCTCAGGGGAAGCTCAAAGCCATCAAACCGCCCTGTGAATCAGACTTCCAGACTATCAAACTCATCAGCAACGGAGCGTACGGGTGAGAATAACACCGTTATTCAGTCTGAAATTACTCTGAAATTACGCAAAGCTATTGTGTAAATATGGATCTCTCCCTCTTGTTTGAATCATAGAGCTGTGTATTTGGTCAGACACAGAGAGACGCGGCAGCGCTTTGCCATGAAGAAGATCAACAAACAAAACCTGCTCCTGCGGAACCAGATCCAGCAGGCGTTCGTGGAGCGGGACATCCTGACCTTTGCTGAGAACCCCTTTGTGGTCAGCATGTTCTGCTCTTTTGAGACACGCCGTCACCTGTGTATGGTAATGGAGTATGTAGAGGGTAAGAAGACATCACACACACTGAGCAATTGGTTCTGAACATATACAGATGTTATTCAGCCATTTTAAAATCCCCATAATTTTTCTGTTTAGGCGGCGACTGTGCAACCCTTCTGAAGAATATCGGAGCACTTCCTGTGGAGATGGCTCGGATGTACTTTGCTGAGACTGTTTTGGCGCTGGAGTACATTCATAATTATGGCATCGTACACAGAGACCTGAAACCAGACAAGTAAGTCAGTGCCCCCTGCTGGAGTGGAGGTCATCTGTTAAGGAAAACGGTGAAAGTGCAGTCAGTAAAAAGATGTTTTACTTATTATAATGCCTACAGACAAGTGCATGTAACCCACAAATATGTTCAAAAGTTCCCCTCCACATTTTTTCAGAAGCCTTGGTTCTGGAAATATTTTTCTTATAGGAATTTTTTTAAAAAATCCTCATGATAGAATTATAAGCCAAACCAACCAGCTACGAGGTGAATCACAACATTACAAACTTTGAGTTTAACCCTCTTGTGCTGTTGGGTCATTTTTGACCACAAATATTTACGTTTTGTTTTTTGGAGTTTTTTACTTCATTGGAACGGTACAAAACTTGGTAAAGGACGTGGTTCGAAAAGGTAAATGGTCCTAAAAAATAGTCACACTTGTATTGTTTTTGACCGCATTGGAAATGAATGGGAGACGAATTTCATCTATTGGAAACGTTTGGTACTGCGCCCAAACAATATCTTACTGAAAGCTCATTTTTTGTGATATCAACCTCAAATTTGGAGCACAGCTTGTTTAGATGTATGGCTTTGAGTTTTACAGTTTTACAGTAAAATGTGTTTTGGAAAATATATATTTCATCTAAAAAAATATATTTTTGTGCATTTTTCATAATAAAAACATTTAAAATGTTATAACTTTTTTCAAGTTAAAGGGATAGTTCACCCCAAAATGAAATTTCTGTCATTATTTACTCGCCCTCCAGTTGTTCCAAACCTGTATAAATTTCTTTGTTCTGCTGAACACAAAGGAAGATATTTTGAAGAATGTGGAAAACTGAACAGTTCTGGGGCACCATTGACTTTTTTTCCTATATGGAAGTCAATGGTGCTCCAAAGCAGCCTGTTTACAAACTTTCTTCAATATATCTTTCTTTGTGTTCAACAGAACAAAGAAATTTATACAGGTTTGGAACAACCTGAGGGTGAGTAAATGATGACAGAATTTTCATTTTTGGGTGAACTATCCCTTTAAATGTTTTAAACTATAGCAATAATCTGCCATGTGTCATCTTAAAAAAGAGACCAAACTTCAGTCTGTGCTCCAAAGCATTCAATATTTATGACAGTTTAAGTGGGAAATTTCATTTAGATTATAACTACTGCATAAATATAATTTAATACTATCCCTTAAAAATACAAAAATATTAAATAAAAAACATTATCAAACTAAATATAGTACAATCATTTCATGGAAATAAACAAATTCAGTAATTTTAAAACTATGCAGAAATATAAAACTATGAATTTAAAGTTGTTGACTGTGTATGTAGAAACAACACATTTTACGTTTTTTTGCAAAATATCTCTACATTGCATGGTAAATACTATTTCTGATTTATGTTCATTTATGTACTTTCTATTCTGACTGTAAATTTTGAGATTTTTATTTTTTATAGTACTCTTATGTTATTTTGTATTATATGTGCGTGAGTCGAAAAAAGTATTTCACTGTGTGTTGTACTTGTGAAAAATGGAAAAAATCAAGTATTTAAGTAGTGATGCATGTCATTTGCAGTTCTTCATTGGAGTGGATGGTTCTTTTGGCACAATTTGCTTGTTTCACTTCTGATAGGTGGAGATTTCTCTGCAGAATTATGGTTAATGTAGTTTTTCACAAGGAATTCTGTTGTCAGACATGATTAATAAAAAAATAAGCTGAAATAATATGGACTGATGGCTCACAGTAGGTCTGTGTTTAAAGGTTAATAAGTTATCATTTAAAATCATCAGTTCCCCTATGGAGAAAATGAAATGGATTTTTACTTCCAGAAGCGACAGTTGCGCTCTATTACAAGCTGTAAAACAGATGCCACCCGACTTGTATAAGGCTCATCATTTTGAAGCGAACGCTCACGGCCGGTTGTTTTTCACAGTCTCTTGATCACGTCGATGGGTCACATTAAGCTGACTGATTTTGGCCTGTCAAAGATGGGGCTCATGAATCTCACCACTAACCTGTACGAGGGACACGTCGAGAAGGACGCCAGGGAGTTCCTGGACAAACAGGTAAGGAAGCTTGTCCTATTGGGAAGGGATTACATACCAGGTGCAAACACGGCCGTAATGTCTTGGTCTCTGTCTCAGGTGTGCGGCACACCGGAGTATATCGCCCCAGAGGTCATTCTCAGACAGGGCTATGGGAAACCAGTGGACTGGTGGGCCATGGGTATCATCCTCTATGAATTTCTAGTTGGCTGTGTGCCGTTCTTCGGAGACACGCCCGAAGAGCTCTTTGGTCAGGTGATCACAGGTGAGTCTGAATGTTGTGTCTCACGCAGAGGTAATTCCTAATGCTTAATCACACATTGTGTTCTGACACGTCTCTTCTGCTAATCTGGCTTCAAAAGCAACACCTGTGCTAATATTAGCATCAGCGGTGTTGATTAGTGCAAAAGCACTTGCAATTCCATAAACTGAAATGGGATAAAGAGCTTCAGTGCTGCCAACAGATTTCTGTGTGTTTGTTTGTGCAGATGATATTGAGTGGCCTGAGGGAGACGAGGCGTTGCCTAGTGAAGCTCAGAGCCTGATTTCTGCCTTGCTGCAAACCAACCCACTGGTGCGACTGGGCACAGGTACACACCCACGCTTTCACAAACTTATGTGATCTGTCATGACAACTTCAACAAGTCAACATGAAATCAAATTGGACCCTTTTTAATTTATTACATGTTCTTGGTCTTATTGTGAGCAATTCATCTGTGCATATTATTATTTCTTTTTTTCTTGTTACATTTTTACTTTTTTTGTGGAATTTGTTTCACAACCATCAAAGATTTTTTTTAATGTTTTTAAAGAAGTCTCTTCTGCTCACCAAGGCTGCATTTATTAAATCAAAAATACAGTAAAAACAGAAATGTTTTGAAATATTTTACTATTTAAAATCATTTAAAAAAATAATTCATTCCTGTGATCAAAGCTGTATTTTCAGCATCATTACTCCAGTCTTCAGTGTATGATCCTTCAGAAATCATTATAATATGATGATTTGATGCTTAAGAAACAATATTAAGAAAATATTATCAATGCTATTATAACATTATAAATGTCTTTACTGTCACTTTTGATCTATTTAATACGCCCTTGCTGAATCCTCCTGAGTATCTATTTCTTTAAAAAGAAATCTTACTTTTGAAGAAAGAAACTTTTGAACAGTGGTGTATATTATTGTTCAGCCAAAAATACTCAAGTTTCATGATGGTTTCTGTCACAAAATATGAAATTTGAGTCACTGTTTACCATACAATCAAAATAATTGGACATGAAAAAATGAAATTTTATACAGAAAACAGTACAGAAAAGTTTGCACTTCACCATGATTCTTAAATTTCATTTGTGTTTGTGTATATTCAAGTTTGCCGTGATTCCATCTTGATGCATCATATTTGAATCAGTGCAAAACTTTGTATGACATTAGAAGACTTGGACGTGAGCGACCAAGTCACATGTTACAGTCCCAGTCCCTAGTATTTTTCACTGAATGGAAAACGGTTACTTGGACATTCTGATTAATTTCTGAAAATGAAAAGGACAGCAAGTCAGACAGTTTGAGTGATTTGCATCACAGTCCATCACCAAAACATCTAATATCTTACCAAGATTGCATGTTTTTCTGTTTACATTGTCTTTTTACCCTTGTGAACAGGTGGAGCTGTTGAACTGAAGCAGCACTCATTTTTCTCGGGATTGGACTGGAACGGTTTACTCCGACAGAAGGCCGAGTTCATCCCTCATCTTGAGTCTGAGGAGGACACCAGCTATTTTGACAGTGAGGACACTCACATTTGTTTTTGAGTCTGCCCTTGTTCGGCGTCTCTATCTCTCACCATCATCTCACTCTCCCTCTGTCTCAGCGCGGTCCGAGCGCTATCGGCACATCAACTCCTACGACGAGGACGACACCAACGACGATGAGCCGGTGGAGATAAGACAGTTCTCTTCCTGCTCGCCGCGCTTCAGCAAGGTCAGTAACACATGGCTGCATCCATATTTCATGTGTTCTTTCTCAGAAACACTCTCGCATGTGTAAACACACTCATTAACACTGGAACATTTGAAACATGCATTTTCTTTGAAGCTGCTTTTGTATTGTAAAAAAGCACTATACAAATAAATGTGAATTGAATTGAATAACGCCAAAGTCCCTTTAAGACAAGTCATTTCACTCGGCGGCCATCTTTGTAACGTTTTTTTGGCATGCAAGTGCAGCTTCTATCTCTTTGAATGGGGAAACATCAAATTCTCCAATGCTGTTTGCCAAGCTTTCAATTAAATTTTATATTTGAAATCATCAATGAAATCTGACAACAGCTGTCTCATAAATTTTGTTTCTAAAAAAGCTCAAATCATGACAAAAAATGGCATTTTTTTTTGGCATCTGTGATTGGCTCGTATTTAGAAGGCGGGATGTATTCCACCATATTGCGCATTGAACATTCTCCCATTCATAAAAATGCGAGTGCATCGTCTTTCTATATAAAGCCTTTAATAACACTCATCCTTTTTATGTCTTACTTTTATATTTTTAGGGTCCATCTAAGTCACATTACGCTCTCTGATTCGTTTTAGCAGAGACCAATGACCTAGACAACTAATCCCACCTGTCCTACATGTATCCCTTGGAAAGGCGTTAAGCAAACAATTTTCAAAAAATCTCCTCTTCCAGTTAATATACTTTGCATAGACCTTCTTTTCCCAAGAATGGCAGGAATTATAATGTGTTTTGAATGCAGGTGAATGATAAAAACACTTGTGTGAAGCAGTGGCCTTCAGATAAGCAAACACAATCGCACACTTACATAATAAACCTCCTCTGATCTTCTTTATGCTGAGGGTTCTTCTCAAGATGTGCGACCCTCTTAAGGAGCACTTGCTGAACAAAGACCTTGGATTATATAAACAACAAGACAAACACAATTATGCAGACAGCAAAATGACTGGATGATGAACAACATCAGTGATTTCAAGCATCATAGTTGCAAAAAAGCACAATATATGTATATGCAATTGTACATTACTATTCAAATGTTTGGGGTCAGTAAGATTTTTTTTTTAGTCTTATGCTCACCAAAGCTGCATTTATTTGATCAAAAATACAGCAAAAACAGTAATAATGTGAAATATTATTACAATTGAACAGAACTGTTTTTTATTTGAATATATTTTAAAATTTAATTTATTCCTTTGATCAAAGCTATATTTTCAGCATCATTATCCAGTCTTCAGTATCACATGATCCTACAGAAATCATTATAATATGATGATTCGTTGCTCAAGAAACATTGAGGAAACTGATTTTTTTAAATAGAAAGTTCAAAAGAACAGCATTTATTTGAAATAGAAATCTTTTGTAACAAGTCTTTACTATCACTTTTGATAATTGAATGTGTACTTGCTGAATAAAAGTATTATTCCCTTAAAAACAAATAAACAAAAAACTTACTGACCCCAAACTTTTGAATAGTAGTGACCATGTGACTTGTGCTCTATATTCCAAGACAAAGCTATTGTATGGCTTCAGAAGACTTGTAAAATACCACAAAAGTCATATGGACATTTTGTAGCTTGACAGCCCCAATCCCCATTCCTTTTCATTCTATAGAAAACTGCATCCAGGATATTCTTAAAAAAAAAAAAAAAATCAGACTTCTTGTTTACATCTACACCACATGTGAGATGTAAACAAAGCAGCCTTTGGAATTGTTCTCTGTCATTCAGGTATACAGCAGCATGGAGCACCTGTCCCAGCTGGAGCAGAAGTCCCCTGTAGTCACCCGTCGAGAGCACAAAGGTCGCCGCGATGACAAGATGGCCAAGCGGGAGAGTCTGGGAAGCTTTAAAACCATGTCTGTTATATATATCACTATAATACAGCACATAAAGATGCTTTTTTAATTAGGTGGCAATTATGTCGCACATTCCAATATTTTTCACAGGAAACGTCTGTCGTGCTCTGAGTCTCTGTATATGGAGGGAGACTTCAGTCCTCCGATGGGTGCCCGGCGCCGCTTTTCAGCCCTAATGGACACACACCGGTTTGCTGCTCCTCAAGAAGGCGATGGAGAGCTCTTCGCAAGACAGGGGGCCGGTAAAGCCCCTGGATCATCAGTAGAGGGAGCCACTGCTCTAGCATCGCCCAGTGCTAACGAACAGAGGAGTGCTGGGAAGGAAGTGATGTCAACCAGTGCCAGTAAAGGGGCAGGTGAGGGAAGGAAACTTGAATGAAAAAAGATATATGTGTAAATTTGAATATAGATAGAATATAGAGTTTTGCTTATAAGTTTTTTCTGTGAATGTAAATCTGGCAGACAAGCCAACAAGGCTAGGTGAGGTATCCGCACCACAGGCCATACCTTCTACAGGGGCCATAGCAGCAGTCGCTAGGGACGTGGTCGCCATCAGTGATCCCATCGGTCAGCGGGCAACCAAGGATCTGGTACTTCGGCGAGCCCGTCATCAGCAGCTGTCTAGTGATGGGGAGAAACGCACCTCACGTCCCAGCAACAAGGTCATCAAATCTGCATCTGCCACCGCGCTGTCTGTCATCATACCTGGAGGTAAAGTTCAGCCTCCAATCACAAGGGGGAGCTATCCATTCCTAGTGAGCGCTGTTAAGAGATTTTACATTGTGACATTATTTTCATACATTTTTCCTCCAGTTCTCATTACAGTATACAGAAATTCTGTGCTTAGTTGTTATGAGCAACAACAAAAAAAACCCAAGCAAATATGTGTGTGTGTGTATATATATATATATTTATTTATATATAGCTTATAAAATAATGAAAATTCTAAAAAAAAACTTAGCTTTTCACTTTCGGTATTTTTATATTATATCTAGTTGAGCAGCACGGTAGCTCTCCACTGGCCAGTCCTATGTCTCCACGGTCTCTCTCGTCCAACCCCTCATCACGAGACTCCTCTCCCAGCCGTGATTACAGCCCTACAGTCATGGTGCTCCGTTCACCAATCACCATCCACCGCTCTGGCAAAAAGTATGGGTTCACACTCCGTGCCATTCGGGTCTACATTGGAGACACTGACGTCTACAGTGTGCACCACATAGTCTGGGTGAGAAAGCAACAGACCATGGGATAAAGTTGGATGAGTATAGAACAGAAATGCAGCAATAGTTTTATTGACGCAACAATTAGTAATTCTGTCCTTATCTAATCACAGCATGTGGAGGACGGAGGCCCTGCCCAGGAGGCAGGACTATGTGCTGGTGACCTCATCACTCATGTCAATGGTGAATCTGTGCATGGATTGGTCCATACAGAGGTGGTAGAGCTTATACTTAAGGTGAGACATGAGATTGCATGAGATGTTCTCATCAGCAAGGCAAAAATCACAAGTTAGACCACTTGGAAAAGTAATAACACATCTGGTCTCAAGAATCCACATGATTTGAGAAAGATTCAATGATAGAGAATCAAACAGGTGAACATGTTTCTTTGCTTTATCTTCATTCAGAGTGGAAACAAGGTGACCTTGACCACCACGCCCTTTGAGAACACATCCATTAAAGTGGGACCAGCACGCAAGTCTAGTTACAAGTCCAAGATGGCTAGACGCAGTAAGAGGACGGTGAAAGAGGGACAAGAGAGGTATAATGTGCCTCCATTTGTTAAGATCGTCAATATAAAAAGTATCTTTTTTCTTACCTCTGTCTGTTTACCTCACAGTAAAAGGCGTGGATCTTTGTTCCGCAAAATAACTAAGCAGTCCAACCTGCTGCATACAAGCCGTAGTTTGTCTTCTCTGAACCGATCCCTGTCATCCAGCGATAGTCTTCCTGGCTCTCCAACACACAGTCTGTCCGGTCACTCCCCCACCCAGAGCTACCGCTCAACCCCTGAGTCGTCCCACCTTGGTGAGTAGATCAAAGCATATTTTATGATATAAAAGGGAAAACTAACAATGAAAATGTTTAATGGACACAATTTTGATTGTCTACCCTGGCTTTTGATCTTCTTGACCCAGGTGCCTCCTCCCAGACCAGCTCTCCTGCCACCAGTACCCCAAATTCCCCCGCAACAACCCAGCATATGAGGCCCAGCTCTCTGCACGGACTTTCCCCCAAACTACACCGCCAATATCGTTCAGCTCGCTGCAAGTCTGCTGGCAACATTCCTTTGTCTCCGCTGGCTCATACACCATCCCCAACTCAATCCTCGCCACCTCCTTTGCCTGGCCACACAGTGGGAAGCTCCAACACCACCCAAACCTTTCCTGCCAAACTACACTCGTCCCCACCGATCATAAGGCCTAGACCCAAGAGCGCAGAGCCACCCAGATCGCCGCTACTCAAAAGAGTGCAGTCAGCAGAGAAACTTGGGTCGCCGCTTTCATCTTCATCTGAAAAGAAAGGTGGGATTGGGGTGATGAGGAAGCACAGTTTGGAGGTTGGACATTCGGATTATAGAAAGGATGGTTTCCACTGTGAGCTTGGCCTGCAGAGTTTGGTGGAAATTGAGGGTGAGAATCTGGCATCTGCCCCAACAACTTCTCCTTCACCCACACAACCGACCCCGTCACCACCTGAAACAGGCGTTCTGAAGCCGGTCAGGAAACTGGGCAGGCAGGAGTCACCTTTGAGTAGAGATGCTTTGCTTGCTGGGAGAGAAAGGGATAGAGACAAGGAGAGGATTGGAGAACCAAGTCAAGCTAGTGAAGCTAAACCAGGGGTGGTCAAAGAGACACTCCCTCCTGGTGGCATTACTCCACCGGGTAGTAAAAAATCTCCAAGTGTTGAAGCATCTCAGCGGCCCCCTTTTACTCTACAGGAAAGTTGCCTAGCCAAACCCCAAACTTGGCAGCCTCCATTGACCAAATCTTCTCCAGTAGCATCAGAGTCAAAGTATAGTGTAGTTACCTCCATTCCATCGCCTCTGACCACAGCGTCTTCCCCGTCTGCCAAAACAACAGATCCAAGTTTTATCCGGGAAGCAGGAATTGATGACAAAGGAAGCCTTACAAAGATTCCCCAAAGCCAGGCACAAGGAACTACTAAGCCTTCATGTTCAGTGAGTACATCAGGTGTTATCAGCAAAAACATGTTGGAACAAGAAGGGGGAAAGGATACTGGGAAGAAAGAAGTGAAACCAGAAGTGGGGAAGACTTCAACTTTAGTTAAGCCAAGTATACCATGTAGTGCTCCTGGGAAGACCACAAGCACAGAGGTAACCAAAGCAAGTAAGGGATCAGGTGACGGAGAGGGTCTCAAAAAGGGCGTATTAGATCCCCATACCAGAACTTCAGATGTCAGGGTGAGAACTGCTATAGCTCCATCCAAAGGGGTTGTCCCATCCCACCCACCCCAGACGCAGTGCACTGTTTTGGGAAAACTTCGGCAGGACAAGGGCCTGGCTCCGGTCAGCTGCTACCGTGGAACATTTGATTGGGAGGACAAATGTCTCTTGGAGGTTGTTGAGGAACACTCTCCATCTCCTACTCCTTCTCCAACTGGAGTGCCTCCTGATCTTCCCAGATCTCAACCTCAGTCTCCTGGTGAAAGACCTGGTATGGTTACACAGTTGACAAGCACAGGGAAATCTATAGGGCTTGGTAAAGGTGGAACTCAGGAGGGGCCCAAGGCCAAAGATACCAGCAAATTGTTGGAGGTCACCCAGGCTTCTGCACCAGGAAGACTTGAGCCTGCTTCTGGGAGTAAGCCAAGCTCCAAAGGATCCAGTCAGAGTCCTACTAGCACTTCTCCCCAGGTGAAGACTGTCATTACTCCTAAGAATGGCTCTTGAGCTAGTTGGAAAGATAAATGCCTTTAATGGGGGTTTAGCAGAATTTGATGTTTCTGAGCACTTAGTGGACATTCCAGCCAGTGAAAACAAGTGACTAAATCATATTACGCTGAACAAAGAACAAGAACTCCAAGGTTATTTTAAAGGCTGTTATTTATTGTACATGCAGAGCTGTGTCAGAAAATTATGATATATGTATTATACAAGAATGTTTGTTGGGTGTTTGTGAGAAGGTGAATGGGTGCATGTTTTGTGGTGCTTATGCAACAAGGTAAAATAATGACAAGCGCAAAGTGCTTTAACAGATCAAACAATGCTGAATACTGTGAACACCAAAACATTGTTCCTACATTTTCTAAGGTGACCAACCACATAGTTTCCTTAAAACACAAAAACTGAAAAGAGTTGTTCAAGGTAATGACAAGTATTTGGCATAGACAGAACTTCATCAAGGACACTTCCGTAGCTGTTTTTTGGCTTGTACCTTATTCGGGAGTGTCTAATCAGGTTTAGCATATCCATTAGCAGCTAGCGCATACTACTGAAGCCATGTAGGGGATGTTGGCTAAACTGTAGATTCATTCCCTTATATAATTCACTCTAAAGGCCTGTTCGCAATAAGAATGATAACTATAAAGATAACGATAAAGATTCTAAAAATCATTATAAATACAAAAGAATAGCAGAGTTTATGCCACATCTATAACAATAACGGCACAGAGAAATTATATCGTTGGAATCACTTTCAAAACAAGTTTTTCCAGTAGATGAACGATAAAAACATTGACAGCCAATCAGAATCTAATTACAACTTTAAAAAGCTCGAGCTTTTAAAGCGGCAGGCAACGCGCTTAGAATAAACAACGATATCGTCCGCTGGTGTGGACGCTAATATAGTTATCGTTATAGTTATTGTTCTTGGTGTGAACGGGCCTTTGACCAATTCTCTCATTATACAGATTCTCTCATTAATTACAAATGCTAAATGTTAAAATTGCTGACATTTTATTGATTTGCTATTTTAATTTCCAAACAAGGTTTGCATAAGCCTTCAGTCTTCAATTTAATGTTTGCTTAACCATCTTTTTCTGCAATGATAGCTTGATGCCTTCAGAGGTACATATCAAAGGCCCTTTAAGGCAAGTTGGTGCATTCAGCAGCCATGCAAGTACAGCTTTTATCTAGTTGAATATCAAAAATGTCACTTCTTCAGCAAAATGTATCCATTTTTGTCAAATCAAACAAAAACATATTCTATCTGGCCCAGCTAAAAAGAAAAGGTTGCAATGTGACAGTAGTTAAAATAGTTTATCTGATCATATAGAAGACAGTTCATGTTAATGGTCACTATAGCGCATCCTGCAGCAACAAAGAGTGCAATGCATATTTGTGCAGCATTATGAATTGTAATCACATTTAATTAAGAACACAATGCACAAATAAAGCTTGCAGGATGTTCTTAATGTTCAGCAGGATCTCTCTTGCAATGCACTATCAAGCATCTCTATGTTTGCATACTTTCCTAGAGTATGTTTCAAGCCTCACAGTTTCTCTGTAAATATCCAGCAGCTGTTAAAAGACAGATTTGACTCTTTCTCGCATGTAGGTCAGTGTTATGCACAGCTCTTGACTCTATTCTGTGCTACTGAATTCTCCTTGTTGACCTCACTCTGACTCTAGCGCTCAAGTGTCATATGCACTACCTGAATAATAATTCTTGAGCTGTAGGGTTCCTTATCTGTTTAAAGCAAGAGGACATGGTTTGGCCGGTTAGCATGGAGCAGTCAGCTTCTACTGATACATGTCATAACTACACCATCTGGCTGCAAAGAGAGCAGCTTTCTCCCTTGACAGCAATTCAAAAATAGCTGTGTATTGAAATTAATGCTAATACGTTTTGTAAATCAGTAGAATGAGAGAATTTGGTTAAGTGCCTGAACATCTGTGCAAGGCACTGGATATGTTTAAAGTGCAGTGACTATTCAAAACAAGACCATAAATTAAGAACCTTAAGTTTTGAAGTGATAATGCATACCACAATTTTAGATGACATCCTTCATGAGTCATAACAGGTCCTGATTACAGACATTGTTGGATCAGCACATTTATGATGGTTGTAGAGACTGTATGGTAAATATATTCTATAGTTAGTCAAGCATCAGTAAATGTCACTGTTGTCATGGCAACCTGGTGTAGCCTGCCATCTGTTGGCGTTTCTTTGTGATCTGAATGTTGTTCACTACCATGCAAAGAAAATATCAGTGAACATTTTTTTTTCACTTCAGCATATGCAAAACATAAATGTTTGTAGGGATGTGACTGATGTTTGTTTTTGTTTTTTTGCTGCATTTTTTTTTTCCAATTTGTAAAGCCTCTGAAACATCACTTGAACGTAAAGACGAATGGTTTTACTACAGTAACCATAGTGTATCTATGGTATTAGTAGTAAAACATGGTAAAGAAATGGTATAAAATAATAACTAAATGGTATAAACTGCATTTGTCTCAGTATTATCAAGTAAATCTAATTTGTAAACAAATTTAGAAGACAAAAATGTTTGTGTACTCAAAGGAATCAACTGCTTTTAAGCATTTTCAGTCATTTATCAGATTTTGACACTTTAGTCAAATTATAAAACATAAGACATTATTGCACTGCAAAAAAATGCTTTTCTTACTTAGAATTTTTTGTCTTGTTTCTAGTCTAAATATCTAAAACTTCTTAAATCAAGAAGCAATTTCTAAACTAGTAAAAATTATGGTCTTGTTTTCAGAAAAAAATAAGTCAAAATTAAGTGAGTTTTTGCTTTAAACAAGCAAAATAATCTGCCAATGTGGTAAGCAAAAAAAATCTTATTTCAAACCAAAAACAAGATTATTTTGCTTTTATTAAGCAAAAACTTTTCTTTTTCTGAAAACAAGGCAATTTTTACTTGTGTAGAAAATTAGATATTTAAGACAAGACAAAAAAATTAAATAAGAAGGTCATTTTTTGTTGCAGTGTGTTTTTGGTTCATGCTTTTAAAATCATTCATTTATTAATGCTGTGTATAAATGAGCATTATAACTAAATATAACACAAATGTATCATGATGAGGGCGATTTTAGGTGTGGCAGGAATAGACCTTATTCAGAGCAGCGCCATGTTAGGTGTGAAAACGAGGCTGTGAGGGGCAGATTTACCGCGTTTTCAATGGCGCCAACTGTAAAAAGCAGTATTAAGCTCCTAAATTACTTACGATTTTCCACAGCTCGTGTTGTCTGGAGTTTTTGTCAACTGAAATTTCTTGGAAAGATATGTTTGCAGTGTTTCGTCAGCAGAACAAACCAAAAACACATTAAATAACAGTACAACCCTCTGAGGAGATGTAGGCCTCTGTCTCCCTCACAGCCTCGCGTTCACTTCCGTTAAAAATCAAAGATGGCGCTGGTGTGTAAAGAAGGTCTACAAATGGGGTCATACTGACATCTGATGGCTAACAGTGATACTGTCGCTATTTTACACCTTACATTAACATGGTGGTATTAGTCAGTAGGAGTGACGAGACCAAGAGTGCTTTATTTACTTGTATTTCATACCGTAGCATGATAATGCCTTTGGATAGACAGTCAGATATCTATTAATCCTTCCGTAAATGTATTCTGATGCTGTTTATCTCTCAAGCAGCACTTTCATCTCAGATAGCCTATCTTTTGCTGTTTCATATCTGGTTTTGGTGTTAGTAAAGATTTCTTTATATCTATTAAAAGTATATGTTTATTTATTGTATTATACAGAAACTCAACACAGAGAGTTATTTGGATATATCAGTGAAATGGATAAGTGATAATGACATATGCACAAAATAATGTAAAAAAATATGAAAATAATGTAAAGTTTGTAACAATCCCCCCACCCACCCACCAAAAAAAAGTTGTTTTTTTGTACCGTTTCATAGTTCTTGTCATATTCAGCCCTTTCCCATGCATGACTTCTCAGTTGTGGTGAAAGACGACCAACACTTCACTGGCCTGAATGTTTCCACTTTATACCATGTGACTGTTATAGTTGATTGAATGCGAGAGGAACCAACTGATGTTCTGTTAATCTGTACTCTTAACCCCTGTGTCTTACTCGCTTTTGAATGATTTGATTTCCTCTGCAGAAAAGATTCACAGAGTGAACTGAAAAACAAGAATCCACACATATTAAAAGTATGTTGTCCACTCATATGTCAAAATATATTCCTAAGTGTTTGTGTTTGTTTGAGAAGTTTCTGTTTTTTAATGTAATTTCCTAAGATGTGATCTTTTGAGAATGCACTTTATTTCATGTCAGATGTAGTTATTTTATACGTTCTTATAGTTGCTTTAACAAACTGTCCAAAATTCTGTACAATACTGTACATAGAGGTAAATAAAGAGACTCTGTTGTAATGTGAATGTCCTGAAATGAGGAGAATCTTGTATCACAGGTGTGGCATTTTGGACAGGTTGCGTTGAAATGAATGAATCTATTTATTTGGTTCTGTGCATCACTTTTACTTACTGCAAATGTCAATGATCCATTAACTGAGGTGCAGTGTGTGTAGTCAATTAATAAAGAGGTATTGTATAAAATTACATGATTCTTTTATTTGCTCTAGAGAATAACCTGCTAAACTCAAACAGGAAAGCTCATCAATATTTTTTTGTCAAGTCAACATAGACCTTTGGTCAATGAGCTTTTGTCCTCTCTTATCACAGTATGAGTTACAAATTATTAGTTAACAGTACTAAAACTGACCTTTTACAAATACAAAAACTGTTATCATACTGAGTGATGTACACAATGATGATGCTATTAGTGCTCTGCAAGCAGAATTTACTCAAATGAAATCAAAGCATAACACTACCATGACCCTTTACTGATTTATACTAGTTGAGAATGCCTGACCGCTTTCTTTCTTGTCAGAGGAAAGCTTACTTAATCCTTCACAGTACAACAAAATTATACATTATATATAACAAAACTAAATATATTAGTATGCATCAGTACAAAACAGAATTCAGAGTATGTTATTTTTTAACATTCAAGAGGATTTGCATGGAAAAGTCTGGAACTTAAAGGATTAGTTCACTTTCAAATGAAAAAGACTTACTCACCCTCAAGCCACCCTATAGGTGTATATGAATTTCTTCTTTCTGACGAACACAATCGTAGAAATATTAATAAATATCCTGAGGCATCTGAGCTTTATAATGGCAGTATGCGTTACCAAACGAGTATGAGCTGAAGAAACTGTCTCCATCCAACATAAACATATTCCACACGGCTCCGGAGGGTTAATAAAGGCCTTATGAAGTGAAGTGATGCGTTTGTGTAAAAAAAAAAAAAATCCATATTTAAAGGGTTAGTTCACCCAAAAATGAAAATTCTGTCAATTATTACTCACCCTCATGCCGTTCCACACCCGTAAGACCTTCGTTAATCTTCGGAACACAAATTAAGATATTTTAGTTGAAATCCGATGGCTCCGTGAGGCCTCCATAGGGAGCAATGACATTTCCTCTCAAGATCCATTAATGTACTAAAAAACATATTTAAATCGGTTCATGTGAGTACAGTGGTTCAATATTAATATTATAAAGGCCTCACGGAGCCATCGGATTTCAACTAAAATATCTTAATTTGTGTTCTGAAGATTAACGAAAGTCTTACGGGTGTGGAACGGCATGAGGGTAAGTAATAAATGACAGAAATTACATTTTTGGGTGAACTAACCCTTTAACAAGTTATGAAGTAATCTAGCTTCCGCCAGACCGCCTTCCATATTCAAATTACGGAAAAAAACGGAACTGGCGTCGTGTCAATTCCATAAGTTGAGTAGGGAAGGCGTAGAACGTACAGCGTAAGTTTTTGAAAAATACAGAAGGCGGTTTGGTTTTACAGCTACACTGTAAAAAATGACCGTGATTTTAATGGTAAAAGACTGTAAAAATGCTACGATGAAAAACAGTTAATTGGTTTACAGAAATTTTCCGTATATGCGGTGAATAACTGTAATAGATCTAACGGTACATATAATGTAATTTTACACTAAAATACCGTTACATTTACAGTTTTTGGAAGTGAAAAATAACATCATTGTATAATTTACAGTGAAAAAACATAAATTGATATTCCCACAATTCCCTGCGTGACACTTCACATTTGATGTATTTTCGTTGAAATAATTCTGTTTCTTCTTAGTTTTTCTTATTTTTTTTCTAATCAGTTATGTACATTAGGGTTTTATGTTACGTCTATTGTAGTTAAATTAATGTTTATTTTAAAATTTTTAAAATTTCATGTGTGTTACCATGATGGTGTTCAGTGTTTGTGTGAATCACACTGTGAACCATATATTAATATTGTCTTTCTCATCTGAGAAAAAACTGCTTGTGATGAGCTTTGATTCATCATGTGACTCTCATCGCCACTGTGATTGGTGGTTGTCAGTGTATTACAAAAGTACAAAACAGATATTAGCACTTCAATAGGTTGGTTAACAACATTAACATTATATCAGTTAATGAAATATGTTTTTTTACTGTAAATATAACAGAATTTTTTTTTTTACGTTGCTACCGTATTTTTACGGTAAAGTTCTGGCAACCACAGCTGCCAGTTTTTTACTGTTAATTTTATGAGGATTTTTTTACAGTGTAGATTAATTCATAACTTGTTAAAAATGTATATTTTTTTACACAAACGCATCGCTTCGCTTCAGAAGGCCTTTATTAAGATAGCATCTAAGATAGAGAGCTCCTTCTCCCCCCAACACCCCCACCCCCCGTTTTTTTTTTTTTTTTTTTTTTTGCTCATAAACAAAATTTGACTAACCTAATAAAAAGGTATATAAATTAAACCAAATTAAACCAAAGTTTACTTTATGTATTAAATATTTTTTCAAAATTACTTTAAAGCTGTAAAATATTGAAATTGTAAATTGGTCTGATTAATTTATTATAATTAATTCAAATTAATAATTAAATTAGCTAACTGCATAATTTCTTTCCTTTTGATACTCCAGACTTTTAAATGTTTTAATTTTGTATTAATTTATTCGTACATATTTCTGTTTTAAATAAATAAAAATAAAATAAAATATAAAATTAATTGACTACAGTTTCTCGTACGTGTCGATCGTCCAATCATCAAACGGCAACTGTCAAACCTGGCCAATCACGTCGCTTGGTGGGCGGATCGAGGGTGTGTATCCGCAATGACAACAGGAAGTGGTTGCATACTGCTTTAATCGCTCGCTGTTTTATACACTATTCGTCTCAGCTGACAGTTCGACGGCCGCGTAAGATTGTATAGAAGTAGGAACTCA
Organism: Culter alburnus; assembly: GCA_028476615.1. NCBI lineage: Eukaryota > Metazoa > Chordata > Actinopteri > Cypriniformes > Xenocyprididae > Culter > Culter alburnus. Next base: position 579,043 of record JAOTNS010000334.1, read on the forward strand.
TGACTACAGCTTTAATCGATCCTCGCCGAGATGACGGCGCCTGAGGAGGCCTGAGCTCGGTCTCGCACAGCGCTTGTCCTTGCCAGACATCCAGACAAGCGTTCGTGCAGCTGGACGCCGTTGACTATTTATAGGAAAAGTCGGAAAATATCCGGAACATCAAACATGCCGGGTCTAACGTGAAGGTAACGCGGCCAAGCTTTCAAATGTTTAGTCTTGATGGCTAAAATGACTTTTAGAGTGCAGTAGATACATTTCCAGATACGTGATATCTCTCTTCATACTTCATTTCAAAATATTTTACATAGTACTGAAATCAGGCTACGCTATTTGCGTAATTCTGTGGTGTTTAAAGCAGCATCGGCGATTACTCAAATAAAAAAAAGACTTATTTCCAACGAAATTATTGCACATTCATCCACAGAAAACTGGATTTTCCTCTTAGGCTGTGTTCGAAATGAAATACTAGCGTACTTCTTACTGCATAATGTGCATTATATACTATATACTGTCTACTTCTTTCTACAATGCTACGTGAAACATTAAGCAGCACGTGACACAGAACGTTTCAAATATTAGTATGCTAAATGCATGTCACGTGACTTCAATATTGCATGTTGAATTCAGTGAGTCCAGTCCAGTTTGTGTAAACCATTTGGCAGTCAAAAAAATGGTTAATATTCATAGTAGGTCAGGACAGATTAGAGCATTGCATTATGGGAAAGAGTGTAATCAGTTACATACTGCACATTTTGAAAAATATAATAGATTATGCAAGTATTCTAATCTTTGCATACAGAAAATTCACATACTGTACACTGTATACATACTGCATACTGCAGGAATAGTATTATTTAAATAATGTGGGATAGTAGTATGCTAAAGGGATTGAGATGGCCTTTTTTCTGCTGAGCACTCAGTGGTCACATGGCTTACAATTCACATGTATCCACTTTCCCCAAGCAGTCTAGTGTTCTAGGATGGTGGAAGTTTTTTAGAACTTGCATTATTGTGAATTGACGTCGTCTCTCATTCTAAACTGATGGCATTGCCTCATTTCCCTCTGTTGTACGGTAAGCTCAAACTTCCTTGATAAAACAAGGAAAAGGGAAGTCAGAATATTTCTTATTTGTAATATGTGCTTGAACTGTTGTGGCCGTCATTCGCCACACCTGTCCTCAGTCAGGGCTCATGTGACAGACTTGTTTCCCAAACAGCTTGTTTGTTTGTGTAACACACAGGTGGAATGTTTTCTCATTTGAATGCTGTCTATTGTGACGTCACAATTAATGTTGCGTGACTTCTTGATTGTTTGATTTGTATGTTCCATGGTATTTACATGCAGCTTTCCCACAGTCTTAGACAACAGATATTTGTTTATATCAACTGTGATTTCCAGGCTTGGAAAATTGATTTACAAATTAATAAAAAAAAACATATATATATATATATATATATATATATATATATATATACACTAGCATTCAAAAGTTTGGGTTCAGTAACTTTTTTTTTTTTTTTTAAGAATTAATACTTTTATTCAACAAGGATGCATTAAATTGTTCAAAAGTGAAAGTAAAAACATTTGTAATGTAGCCAAAGTGTAAAAACAAATAAATGCTGATATTCATCAAAGAATCCTGAAAAATAATCATGTGTTCCACAAAAATATGAAGCAGTACAACTGTTTTCATCATTGATAATAATAAGAAATGTTTCTTGAGCATCAAATCATCACATTAAAATGGTTTCTGAAGGGTCATGTGACACTGAAGACTGGATTCAGCTATGATCACAGGAATAAATTACATTTTAAAATATAGTCAAATAGAAAACAGTTATTTTTCAATTATACTGTTTTACTGTATTTTCATCAAATAAATGCAGCTTTGGTGAGCAGAAGAGACTTCTTTCAAAAACATTAAAAAATCGACCCCAAACTTTTGAACAGTGGTGTATATATGTCATTTTTTCTATTTGCGATCAGCTCTAAAATAGGTTTGTGTGAGTGCAATCTCTAACAAGTGTCCTTATCAATGTCCAGTACATGGTGCTTCATGTTTCTTTAAAATACCATTGTATTACCATGGTATACATGCAATCTCCATGATACAATTTCCTTGAAACCCCGGTATGCTTTCATTTCTTTTTTCCTTTTTTTTGGATTGTTTGTTTGTTTTATTTTGTTTTTTTTTAACTAGTGTTAATGTGTGTTCTAAATGATCAAGTGAGCACGCACAATTAAATATCTATTATCGGCTGATATCAATAAATTAAAAAATTTCTGATAACTGATATGGTACAGAATATATCTTGCATTCCTAGTATTTAAAGGCACAATATGTAATATTTTTGGACTAATATATCGAAAAACCACTAGAACATTGTTATATATTTTGTTGACTTCCCAATTTTTCCAAGAATGTTTAAATCCAGAGAAATAAGCAATTTTAACCAGGACACAGAGCGTGTCCGTGAGTCGTGACATTATACCTGCGTTACTTTGCGCTTTATTTTGTAGAAACCATGGAAACACCAAATACGCTTTAATATTTACAGGTTTTAATAGACAAGGGATCAACTGTTTTGATATATTTATAGACAGAAAACTAATTATTTATTGTTATATAGCTCAACACATTTAGTCTTATTGTTTAAATTAATTTTCTTGATTTATTTGCGAGTACCATGCTTTACCATGCCTCAGAGAAAAACACTGTTTTGTGAAGTAGCTAACATAGCATAATCAGATGCAGCTTTATTTTTAGTAACAGTAATACAGCATTTTCTCCATCATACAATACATTTTAAAATTAATTGCATGCCATTTATCAACACAAGCCATTCAGCATTTAATATGATATTCTAAAATCGATCTATCGTACTGCAGTGTGTAACAGTGTCTCACAGCAGCCGCCGAGCGAACGCACAGAGTAACGTTATAACATCATTTTCAACACACTCAAATGTATCTAATATGATAAACAGCGCTGCGTCATATGCTTGACCGGAAGAAGCGGCGATTGCAGCGGAATGAAAGACTTTCTGCTCTTGATCTGTGTGTCGCGCTCGTCTCTCATTAGCAATCACTCCAGCGGCCTCATTCAGCTCCGCTCCCTGCTCTGCTTCATACTACAGTAACATTAATAATCTCATCCATGAACATGATTTCTGCCCGAGTCCCATCCGATTGTTTTCTCTACTGGCTGAGGTGAAGACGACATCTCCCATGATTCCGCGCTCAATCTCAGCATCATCAAGCTACGCCTTTGCTTTGAATAGGTGACCTCTAGCGGCGAAAAATTACATATTGTGTCTTTAACCTATTTTTTTTTTTTCATATTACATATACTTAGCATCAATACGCATCACTGATTGTGTGATTGTGAGCGTCACATGTTAATGTTTCTGTCAGAAATCAGATCTCAAAGTGAGACATTTCTCAGTAAATGCTTTTTTGGACTATTGGTATTGAGTTCTGAAGAAAATCACAGCTTAATGTCATAGCACAGCTGTTCTGTTTCAGAAAATTCAAGGAACTATTGATTCTTCATGATATCAAAAATATACCAAGAATTTAAGGAACCTCTCATATCAAGGTTTCTCTTTCTGTCTCTGTCTTTCAGGCTGACGTTCTTCTGTAATGCTGCTGTATCCAGCCTGAACCATGAACTCCGTGTCTCCCAGTGCCGTTCAGTACATGGTGAGCGGTGGAGCTCATGATGACAAGCCCTCAGCGCAGTCCAGACACCATAACGGCCACGGGCCAGTGCCCGACGGCATCAGAGAAGGCTCTGGAGAGCCCGATGAAGTGGATCGCCTGAAAGCCAAGTTCATGTCAGCCTGGAACAATGTCAAATATGGTTGGTTTTCATGCACATGATTAAGATTGTTGAGAACTGGTTTCTATGACTGACACAAAATAATGACACAAACGGTTGTTCCTTTTTTCCCAGGCTATTTATGAAGTCAGATGTAGAAGCACATGTTCAAAACTGGCCACATCAAATATCATTGACTGTATCTCTGTCTAAGTTCCTGTCTTCATTTTTTTTTTACTCAGGCTGGACTGTGAAAATCTAAAACTACCTTCAACAAGACCTCCCCACTGTTCCTCCTGGGTCAGTCCTATGTGTTCAATAGTGAAGGTGAGTCATGTGATCTGTCTGAGAAAGTATTTTAAAGGGGTCCTTGATTATGATTTCACTTTTTAGTTGGTGTGTAATGTTGATGTTAGAGCCTAAACAACATCTGCAAAGTTTTAAAAGAAATTACTTTTTAAGGACTACAACAAACGGCTGGTAGGGACTACAATGAGCTTCTTCCCAGGTTGGTGACATCACTAACCCTAAAATTTACATAAACCCTGCCCCCGAGAACACTCAACAAAGGGGCGCTTCACAAACGAGGGTCAATTCAATGCTGGAATTGCACAAAAGATTAACATGAGGCACATGCTAGTCGATGAGTTGAATCAACTCCACATCAACTACATAAATTTATCCACTAACCATTCAGAAACATCCAGTTTCATTCTAAAAGTTGTAACTTCTTCCTGAGTCTCTCCATCAGTGTCCGAACAATGTAAGGCTGAACACCGTTACTGACAATCCTCATTTTGTCTGCGTGAGATTCTCCAGTTTTGTTGTTGTTGAGCAACCGAAGCGTTAAAGCTGTTAAAGCTCCGCCCTCTGATGGAAAGGGGAACGGGAGCAGCAGCTCATTTGCATTTAAAGGGACACGCACAAAAACTGTGTGTTTTTTCTCACAACGGAGACTTGTATTACATACTTCAGCTTGAATTAATACCACAATATTTATATAAATGTGATGCTGTTGTATTGAGATGGTTGTATTCTCCCCGCGTCTCGTTCTCAGATGAGGTGGAGCGTTTCCGGCAGGTGTTTGTGTCGTGCGTGTGGCTCACCTACAGGAGGGAGTTTCCTCAGCTGGAGGGATCCAGCCTGACCACAGACTGCGGCTGGGGCTGCATGCTGCGCAGTGGACAAATGCTGTTGGCACAGGGGTTACTGCAGCACCTCCTGCCACCAGGTCTCACCTACTTTCACATTTGTTTGCATGTAAATGAAATGCAGGAAATAAAGCAGTAGCACTTTATTATACAGTCCAGTTTTGCATGAACATACTTTGTAGTAATTACAATAACAGGGTTATAACTAAGTAATAGCCCTGAACCTACCCCTTTAACTTAATGAACCCATGTAGTTACCTTATTACTGTATTAAGTACACTGTAAGTGCATTGAAAGTGCACTTACTGTAAAGTGCAACCAATGAAGCAATACATTAATGATGCAAAGAGTGTCTAAAACTTCCTTACTTTGCTTAAATGTATATAATTAGTTTTATTAACCATAAATAATCACAGTAAACAGCTGTAGTTAAGTAATATAGTCTGTTCGTTCAAGTGTATTAATATATACACTACTGTTCAAAAGTTTGGGATCAGTACATTTGTGAAAGAAGTCTCTTAAGCTCACTAAGATTGTATTTTGTATTTGATCATAAATACAGTAATATAAATATTATTAAAATTTAAAGGGATAGCATGTTTTCCAAACCTGTTTGAGTTACTTTCTTCTGCTGAACACAAAAGAACATAATATATTATTATAAAAAGGTGAACTATCCCAAAATAACTTTGATTTGAATATATTTTAAAATATTATATTCCTGTGATCAAAGCTGAATTTTCAGCATCATTACTCCAGTCTTCAGTGTCACATGATTCTTTAGTAATCATTCTAATATGATGATTTAATGCTCAAGAAACATTTCTGATTATTATCAGTGTTGGAAACAGTTGTGCTGCTCATATTTTGTGTGGAAACGGTGATAAATTATTATTTCAGGAATCTTTGATGAATACACAGTTCAAAATAAGCATTTATTTGAAATAGAAATCTTAGTACATTATAAATGTCATTTTTGATCAATTTAATGCATCCTTACTGAATAAAAGTATTCATTTCTTTAAAAAAAATAAACAAAAACATTTTTTTTTTGAAAGGCAATATAATTGCTTACATGCTTCTCTCTGTGTCCCAGACTGGAGGTGGTCGGACTGTCATCCGCTGTCAGACGTTGATTTCGAGGTGCTGAAGCCCCGCTCTCCTTCCCGCCGGCTGGCATGTCCCTGCCTTCTTTAGTTCTTCCTGGACCAGCCCCCCAGGGGACCTCAGCTCTGGCAGTGGTGAGAGTCATAGACGGACCCCGGAGCCAATGCTCTGCAGCCAGCCATGACCCTCAGGTGGAGGCTTTACACAGGAGGTGGGTGTCTTTGTGGGGGACATCCCCTCGGCTCCGTTCGGCGTCCACCAGCTGGTGGAGCTGGGAAAGGAGTCTGGGAAGAGGGCAGGGGACTGGTACGGCCCGTCCGTAGTGGCACATATGCTGAGGTGAGCGGCAAAACAATTGAAATCAGGTGTATACCTGACTGACTGTTGCTGATGACGGTATTAAGCTGCTTTTCTTCCAGAAACAAGCAGTGGCTAGAACCACAAGAAACGTGAGTTGCACAACCGTTGCTGTATTGACGTGGCACAGGACTGCAAACTGGTGAACTGTCTGACCTTCAGTCATGTGCTCATGTGTCATTTTACAAAGTATGTAGGAAACAAGAACACCGGAGGGTACCTGATTGAAAGGATGTTTATCTCATATCTGCGTATGTGGTGTTTGCAGTACCGATAAGAAGAGTGTCCTGCGGCTGTGTGAGGTGCCCTGACAGAGCGGTCCGAGTCAGGTGGCAGGTGGGAAATCCGTCATTTCGTGAGGTAAGGTCGGAGGAGATCAAAAAACATGAGGGTGGAAGGTACATGTAACATGAGTTCATAATACAAAAATATGAATACATGAATACAGAGTAAAAAAATATAAAAAGTTAGGCAACAATTGAAAAGAAGTCAGAAGGGAAGATATAATACCAAGACTTTTAGGTTTTATTATTTATTTTCATGGTGGAATAATTTAAATATTAAAATAAACATGAAGGCAAAAGAAAGGATTTTAGTTATTATTTATTAAGATTGTAGATTATAACATATAATGTATTAAGAATGCTATAGAAATACTATTATATTTTTATTTTATATGTATTTTATTCTAATTATTAGGAAATAATAAAATGCAAGGAATTTTTTTTTTAAAGTGAACATATCTCTACGGCGACCATTTTATTTTCTAGACATTTTATTATCATTATTTTGGAACAAGCTTCTATATCACTCTGCTGGCATGTATATTATTGTTACATTTATTAAGGGAGGAGCCCCCAAGCATAGCTAGTATTCTTTGAGATATAATTAACTGACTTCTTAAAAAATGGTATGTGGTTAATTGTTTAAAGAATAAATCTTCTCCTTTTCTAGAACCACTTAAGGCTTAAAATGCTGTGTATTGGAGAAACCCACGCATCTCTGTTTATTGCTAACGGTATGGTGTCTCTCTTAGCCACTGGTTTGATTGGTTACTGTGTTCCTGTCTGCTCTCTGATTGGCTTCTCTCTGTCTTCCAGATGAGCAGCTATTGTATCTAGACCCACACTACTGTCAGCCGGTGGTGGACGTCACCCAAGGCAACTTCCTGGAGCGGTGAGGAACCGAAAGCAACCCTCTTAATTCATCAACAAAAAACAAAAATTATATTGAAAATCAGAGCGACAGCATTATAATTTCAATCATTGGAGAAACTGAAGTGCTTCGATTCTTAGTAGTCTTTTCACTGTAACTCACCCAGGAGATGAACCAGTTCGGTATGGATCCCAGCTGTACCATCGGGTTCTATGCACAGACCAAGAAAGACTTTGAGTCGTTGTGCTCCGCGGTCAGTGAAGTGAGTCTCTTGTTTGAATCAGTAACACTAGGAGAAATTGTTGCACTCCAAATAGGTAAAAATACTTTGCTTTTGGTGCGTAGAGCCAAAAAAAGTCAGTGCAGAAAACAAAGGAGTTGCTAACCTCACACTGAATTAGATCCAGTCTATCAAAAAATTTTTATTTAATTTGCATAGAAAGTGAAGTGGGCACTGAAAAACGCAACGTGCTTTTAATTCACTTACACTTTGCACTTTTTGCACTATGCACTTTATAAAATAAAATATTTTGCTAGACTTCGAATCTAATTCAGTATGCAGTTAGCAACTATTTGTTTTCTACACTTGTTGAATCAGTAAGAAATGTTTCATAAATAATAATAAGCCAGATATTCTAACGTGTGAACATTTTATTTTATAGTTTGTTGTTTTTTCACTTTTTTTTTTTTCACTGAATATACTGTTAATTATTAGTGAAACTACTCCTCCAAAAAATTGTACAATATATAATTAAATTAAATTTTATTTAGACCTAAGGTTGGTCTTGTTTTAAAAAAGACACTAGTCAGATTATTGTAGAAGTACGGAAGGATTAGGGCAAAGCAATAATAAAAAAAAAAACCATCTCGATCTGTTAAATTCGAGAAAAAAACTCGTTAAATTAAAAAAAAAAAGTTGAGATAAAATGTTGAGAATAAACTCATAAATTATGAGAAAAAAGTCATTAAATACGAGAACAAATTCGTTAAATTACAAAATTTGTTCTCATAATTTAACAACTTTTTTCTCGTAATTAATGACTTTATTCTCATAATTTAATGAGTTTATTCTCAACATTTATCTCGACTTTTTTCTCGAAATTTAACGATATTTTTCTCATAATTAATGAATTTGTTCTCGTAATTTAACGACTTTTTCTCGTAATTTAATGAGTTTATTCTCAACATTTTATCTCGACTTTTTTCTCGAAATTACGATATTTTTTCTATAATTTTAATGAATTTGTTCTCGTAATTTAACGACTTTTTTCTCGTAATTTAAAGACTTTAATTCTTTTAACTTTTTTTCGAATAATTTTTCATAATTTAATGACTTATCTCAACATTTTATCTCGACTTTTTCTTGAAATTAACGTTTATTCTCGTAATTTAACAAACTTTAATCTCGAGATGGTTTTATTTTTTTATATTGCTTGGCCCTAATCCTTTCCATATAGAATGTGAAATAAATATGAAAGTGAAATAAAAAAAAAAGTTGTTTATGAAAATGTAAAATATAATTGTTTATATTTATTAATAAATATATAACAAGGCGTGTTTACTCTTAAACTGCAAGAAAATAAAAGCCAATAATGTCAACATTCCAAATTTTAGGTTGAAATATTTAAAAAATGAGCTTTCAGTAAGATTTGTGTATGGGCGCAGTACCAAACTTTTCACTAGATGACACCAAGCCATATCTGACCATTTAAGGGTGCTTCCATTTATTTGATTGACCATATATTGCATTTTTTACACATTTTATGAAGTGGACATCCTATCAGAAGTAGTATGGGCAGTTGGCACTATTGATTTGAATTCAACCTCTAATAAACATAATTAGAACATGTATGTTCATTATAGCTCTGTGTATTATATTATATACAAACAACAAACAGCATTAAATCAACAGCCCTCATATTTATATATTATATATATATATAATTATGAGTGCTGTTGATTTAAGATGTAAGTTAATTAATTAGTTATGGGGAAAAAAAACATGTTAATTATTAATTATTATTATTTATCGTCACCTACTGGCAGTTTTTAGATTCTTATTAAGAGTATCATTTCATTAAAAAAAAAAAATTATAATTTTTCCATATTAATAAATAACACATTAAAGGTATAGTTCACCCAAAAATAAAAATTCTGTCATCGTTTACTCACCCTCTTGGCTGTTGAAGTTTATGTTTAATAAATTCTATGTTGAATGAATAAATATTTTTTTTTTTTTTTTTTTTTTTTTTTTTGTCCTAAAGCTACTTTTTGTAATGTCTACTTGATGCTTTTCTCATTTAACACAATAATGTCTTTAAATTATTTAAATGATATTTTGGGAGTAATTTCTCAGCCAAATTTGATGTGCGATTAATTCGATTAATTAATCTCCACATCGTATAATTAATTAGATTTAAAAATTTTAATCTCTTGATAGCCCTAATGATTATATATTATTATTTTTTGTTCTTTTCCAGGCTTTATCGTCCTCTAAAGAGAAGTATCCCATCTTTACATTCGTCGAGGGCAGGGGACAGAACTATGGACTGGAGGGGCAGAGCGGGGGCTCCATGGACGGTCCTGCAAACATTTTCTCATGTAACAGAATGAGCAGGAACAATAAGAGAGGAAGCACAGATGAGTTTGTGCTCCTGTGAGGAGCGTATGGCATGAAACACAGACCCCACACCAGTGGTGCTGCACCCAACTTCATCAAGCTGCTGTTCTTCACATCTGTACACTGCAAAATATAATGCACACCTGACATCGAGAATCTCTAGAAAAACTGTCTGGTTCATATTTCAAAACTAAGAAATTAGGTTGTGCATTTTTTAAAATAATTATTTTCATGACAGTTAAGCATATTTTCCTCCAATTTATCATTACCATAATGCCAAAAAAATCTCGTTCTCAATAATGTGATGTAAAAAGCTACATTATTTAAACTGTACAGTGTTTTTGCACTGCCTTTATGCTAAGTTTTAGTTTAAAATGTATGATTTTAATTCACTGCATTACAGTACAAGCATGCTTTGCATTATGGTAATGACAATTTTAAGAGGGAAATGCATTAATTAGTGTAAAAATGTAATAATTCTAATAATAAGATTTATTTTCTTTATGCATAATATAATTTTGGGGTGACACCTACATTTCTTTGGTAAATGATCTCATAAATTATTAATTTAAAAATCTCAATTTTCAACTGATTTGGCCACATATACACTAACGTTTTACCTCCTCCTGTTTGTCTCACACACTGAACACATGATCCTGATGTCGTGTTGCTGTCATTATGAAGGTAAACGGGTACTTTAAGTGTTTTTCTCTATAAAAGGATAGAATTGGAGGGGTTGTGGGTAATTTTGACATTGAATCCTGGTTGCTGTATGCCTGGTTTTCTAAGTTGTGTAAAGTGTAAATTGTAAATCTCTCTCAGCTGCGTGTTTGAACTGAGTGTGCTTTTGTTTTAAATCGTTGTGCTGCGTTTGTCATCAGTTTACAGCTTTCTGTTATTTAAATGTATATTTTATGGGGAATCACAGCTGTAGTACCTCCTAAAGCTCTGGGAGACAGTGTGGCATTTGAGTTTGAAGCTGTCTGAATATTTTGATGTCTGATTTGCTTTTGCTTATTCAGGTCAACAAAATTAGCTGTTACTGTTCAATCTTATTTAAGCTGTTAATTGTATTTTTACAACTTGTATATTTGATCATTGTTCTGTCTGAGGATGCACTGGATGAAGCTGAACTGCTGTCACTGTTTGAACAATCTTTTTTGAATAATCATAGATATTTGGTTGTCTTTTTTCTTTTTTACATTTTGGATTCTCTCTCCTGAACATGCCCAATGGGACCAGTGGATGAGAGGATGATTTGCCTGTTTGTGTGGACTTCTGTTTATTGTGGATTTTTTTTTTTTTTTTTTTTTTTGAGAATTGGAAGATGGAAAATATGAATTAAATGTAAGATAGAAGTAAATTGCTTATAAATCCGTAATAGTCCCACTGAGTATCTGCCCTTCAAAATAACTTAACAGGTATTTTTAAACTACAGTGTTTGAAGTGAGTTGTCTATTTTTATCAATAATTTAGCATTTTTATCTATTTTTGTGCATCCATTGAACAGGAGAGCTACTGCCCTGCTTGCTTTTGAGTTTTCGGTGTAATTTTAACAAAAGTCCTTCAAAATTAGATATAAATATAAATATATACACAAACACATTTATATTAAATATAAATATGTATTTATGTATATATTTTTGTGTGTATATATATATATATTTTTTTTTTTTGCTCACTGGCCACAATTGACATTGAAACCATGGGCAAAACTGCCATATAGATATTTTGATATTATCTCATAATTTGGCAGCAGGTATATAGGCTGCTGTCACTTTAAGATCTGACATGGATCCAGTTTACTGTTGCATGTGCGTTTTCTTTCTAAACTGTCCTACAAAATTAGAAAAATGTGTGATAATTTTATTTATTTATTTATTTTTACCTGACTTATCTGCAAGCTTGTTTCCCAGTAGTCTGTTCTAAACATGTCATGGACAGAAGGGAAAAAAAAAACGATGCTAAATGCAAATAATAAAATGCAACAGACCATATAATCATGTTTAGTTAGAATAGAAACAAAATATTTATTATTAAACATTTTTGCATGTTGCCTACTATACAGTTCATGGAGGTATTAATTAATCCCAATTTTTGATTTTAAGGACATTTTGTAAAAAATAAAATCTGGGTTCTAAGATAAAACCATTTGAGGACCACTGATCCAGCTTATCTGTGAAAGGTATGTGCTATTTTAAGTAACTTTTATTTATAAATAGTAAAAAAAAAAAAAAAAAAATTTATTTTTAGTGTCGTGGCGGACTTTTACTTTGAAGGGGCGTGAAGGGCAGGGCGCTGACTTGCTGACTTCCGCCTGGCCGAAGACAGCAGCAGCAGCAGCGGCGGCGGTGGTGCTGAGATCAGGGCGGATTCACCGAGTCTGTAGAAACATGGACAGTCAAGGCAGGAAAGTGGTGGTGTGTGACAACGGGACCGGGTGAGTGTGAGAGCGGACCTCATACTGCTCGGTCCGGTCTGAATGATGCGTTATTTCGCGCTCGTGTGTGTTTTAATGACGGCTTGCAGGAAAAAGATGCAGCGGAACAGGAAGTGAACTAATGGCACCTTATTTTACACTGTGATTATCTGTGATTTACGCTCGACCTGTAATGTGGGAAACACTCTGAGCAGATGCACAGCAATCATAGATCACGATAGATTATAAATGGCTATTCATGTGGATGTTTTGTTGGAGCTGTGTGTATGTATTGACATGATGGACATTTACACATATTTTGATTTAGATTTTAATGCGGTCGCAGTGTGAGCATGCGTTATTGATGAAATTACATGTTAATGCACATTTATATCAATGATATATGTTTGTTTGTGTCTATAAAAGGAAAGATAAAGATGATCTCAAACTCACTTCCGAGTTTGCAATCTCACATCTGGCCGAGAGAGGAAGTGACATACGAGACAAGCCATAGAAACACATTCCATCATCATTCTCTCGCTGTCTGATAACAAAATGATAGTGCTGTGATAGTCAAATGATACTTTAAATTATATTATGGTGCATAACCTGCAATACTATAGTATTGTGTGTCGAGATAAACGTAATATTATCACCATGTTAAGTGTCCAAACAACATATTTTCATGGTAACGATCCAAAAGGCATGATATTATCATCATACGTGTTCATATTCTGTGGTAAATATTAACCAAACATGCCATTACTGTAGTACATGTCCAAAAAACATGGTATTATTACAATAGTATATGTACAAAACATAAACGCCTCGTTTTGTTGTTTGTCATGAAGTGCGCTTTGAATTTCTCTTTCTTTCGTTCAGTATTATTATTAATATTTTGAATTATAACATAAAATTAAACACATTTTTACTTTAAGTTTTAGTCATTTTTTGTGTCGAAAAATTTTGTGTTCACATCAGTGTTAATTTTGACAGCAAATTATGATTTAGTTTTAGTCATAGTCTTTTGACTAAAATGCCATTTAGTTTTAGTCATATTTTAGTCATCGGAAATTGTTTTAGTATCATAAGATTTTAATATCATAAGATTTTAGTTCTACAGTAGATTTAGTCGACTAAAATCTAAAGGGTTTAGTTAAATTGTAAAGCATTAAGTAAGCATTTCTCTAACAATGCACAGATCCAATACACTGTTACACATCTGATATTCTCCAAACTGTTTATGTTCACTTAAGACAACCAACTGTACTTTACTTGCCAAAGCGGACGGTTTTTGACTGTTCAAGTGCAACAACACACGAAAGAGAGCTCAATTCAGTGCTTGTCAGGGATTGACACTTATCATTGAGGTACTACTAAAGATTTTGTTTTAAATTTTAATTAGATTTGATTTTTCGTTTTTCTGCTTTCATTGTAATTTTAGTTAAAAATTTTAGGTTTTTTTTTTTTTTTTTGTGTTTATGTCTTTTAGTTTTTGCTTTTAAATGTCTATATACACTGTCCTCCAAAAGTTTGGAAACACCCCTTGCAAAGTGTGGTTTTGGACGATATCAGCATAAATCCTTATCATTTTTTTTTTTGGTGCAAGTACATTAAAGTAACTTGAAATTATCATTGAAGACCAGCAAGAATAATTTTCATTTTGATTACATAATGGCAATATATATATACATGCCCCTTTGCCAGCTGTGATGCCTGGTTACTGGTTTAAACTTGGCCCAGGTTTGTAAAAGATTTTTGGGTCAGCACACCTTAATAGCTTCAACAATTAATTGCCAATTAAGTTTAGAATACAATGAACCAATCAGAACCCAGTTTAGGTCAGATAGCTGCTAATGGTGGATATTTTGAGGAATCGAATATTTAATTTTTTTCTATGTATAAACTGTTTATGTAATAAAATGTTTTCGTAGTTTGTGTTGTCCCTTATCAGTGCAAAATTATCACAAATTAAAAAGGATTCATGCCAATATTGTCCAAAACCCCACTTTTCTAGGGTGTTTCCAAACTTTTGGAGGGCAGTGTAGTTTTTTATTTCTGTTTTAGTTATTTTAGTACATCAGGTTAAGCTAAAGCTTGGAAACCAGATGAAATAAAATGTTTACATTTTTTATAAATTTATTTATTTTTAGTTTAAATCCAAGTAATGAAGTTTTTTTTTATGGTTTTAGTTAAATATAATAACACTAGTCTTTCCTTCATGTGACAGAAGATACAGTAGTTTACTCTGAATTAAATAGAAATTAAATTAAATAGTTTATTGTGGAAACAATGTAACAATAATGACCATGGAAAAACCGTGACTCTTATTCTGAAATGTCTGCAGTCTGCACTGTAGCAGGCTGCTCATTTAAGTTCAGATTAGGGAGATAAAATATGCATTCTTACAAGCGTCTAAAACATATTACCATATAAGCATCATGTATTAAACATTGTCATGATTCATCAGCATTAGCTCATAAGCAATTGCTTGGCGTAAATGTGCGCTATTCATTAATTGTGAAGCAGTCTGAAGTGCTGCTGGGTGAGCCTGTAGAGGGCGCAACAGTGCCGCGTTTCCCATGGTTAGATCAGCACGTTACACTTCAAATGTGCTCATCTTCCACACAGGACAGCAGTCCTGACTGGACTGTCCCTCTCTATCATTGTCGTCTCGTTTTTATTCGTTGACAAAAATTAAGAGTAGATTTTAGTCATAGTTTTAGTCATTCAAAGCGCATTTTTATTTAGTCATCGTCTTGTTTTCATCCGTGAAAAAATGTTGTTGGCAAATTATGACGAAAATTATTCATCAACTAAATTAACACTGGTTCACGCTTCCCAAAAAATAAGCATGTTGAATTTTTGCATGCATGTTCATGACCCTAAATGAGGAAAAACTCACAAAATTTCAAGAAAAACAGTGTGGGTTAGATAGTATTTCAGATAGATTGAAAAAAAAAAAAAATGATAGCTCATTTTTACCATATTTGGCTGACAAAATATTTTTTTGTATTGAAATAAGTGAGGAAAAGCTCCTTTTTTAGCTTCATAGGGTAGTAAAAAACTAATATAACAAAAAATAACCAAGACATGTTATTATCTGGGTCTGTACAGTTGCCTTAGAACATTAAAATATGCGGGTCAAATTGACCCGCGAACATCACCAACGTAACCAAAATTTAGTGTGTATATGTCAAAACACATCAGCGTGTTGAAATTTTGCATGCATGTTCATGAATGAGAAAAAGTCACAAAATTTCAAGAGAAAAAACAGTTTAACTGATGTTTCCGACAGCTCGAAAAACAAAACGGGTCAAACTGACCAGCTACAGTACACGAAGGTTAATGTTGTAACTCTCGGTCTGTCTGTTTTTCAGTTTGTGAAGTGTGGATATGCCGGCTCTAATTTCCCAGAGCACATCTTTCCGGCTCTGGTGGGGAGACCGATCATCCGCTCCACGGCCAAAGTGGGAAACATCGAGATCAAGGTAAAGTTTTCTCACTAAACTACAACCTAAATCTTTCCCTACACTGACAACATGACTATGGCTCTGTTCCACTCAATAAGCTGCTTTGCTGTATACACCCTACATAGGCATCTGTCTCTGAAAATTATTATATACAGTGGCTTCTCCTACTGCAGCAACTTCCATTTTTCTGAGTGATATTTAGCGTCAGTTTAATCAGGAATGACAATTTTGTTCTCTTCAGCTCACTGGATAGAAACGGTGCTTTATTCGCAAATGCTTTCAAGTGCTGCTTATGTAGGTCACTCTCTAGATTTTGAATCAGAGATTGGAAATTGTCATTCTACGGATTTCAAAGAAACACCATGGTCTTATTTTGTAAGCGACGTAAACAGCAACTTGTGTAACTTCCTGCTTCCAACTTCTCTATGGCTGGAGCCCACATGAGCTGTGAGAGGGGTTTATGGGTTTCTCTGACTGAAAATAATCATACTCTTTTAGGCAAATATAGAAATATTGAGATGTATATTTATTATTGTCAAAAGACTGAAAAAAAATTAAGAGATTGTTTTAGGCATATCACCTAAGTTTAGTGTTGGTCCTGGACCCTTTTTAGCCATAAACACGTTATGATTTTTGAGATATGTGACAAGTGATAAGTTTTATTTTTAACATATATTAGTTTTTAGTTTTTAATACCACACTACAGTATTAGAAGTTAATATATGTCTTATTTTTTTTTTAATTTAGCTTATTAATTTATTTTTTTAAATAATTATATTTCTAGGCAAATGTGTCAGCTTAATCATGTAGGGGAACATGTTTTGAAAATGATTTTTTTCAAAAAAAAACAAAAAAACAAAACGTTTTAATAATGTAATGTGTATGTTTAATTTTGGTTTCGTTTTTACTCTGTTCCTGTTTGTCTGAGTTCCTAGTTAGTTTCCCTGGCTGTTAAAGGGGTCCTTGATAAATATGATTTCACTTTTTTTAACTTTAGTTGGTGTGTTATGTTGCTGTTTGAGCATAAACAACATCTGCAAAGTTACAACCGGTCCTGCTGAAATACACAAGGCCTTCCCTGAAATAGACGTCGTCTGGAGGGGAGCATATGTTGCTCTTTATATACCTTTCAGTATTCATAGTGCCCTCCAAAAAATGCAATCTGCCCATACCATATGCACTTATGCACCCCCATACCATCAGAGATGCTGACTTTTGAACTGAACGCTGATAACATGATGGAAAGTCTCCCTCCTCTTTAGCCCGGAGGACACGGCGTCCCGTGATTTCCAACAAGAATGTCAAATTTGGACTCGTCTGACCATTGAGCACTTTTCCACTTTGAAACAGTCTATTTTAAATGAGCCTTGGCCCACAGGACACGACCGCGCTTTTGGACTATGTTCACATATGGCTTCCTTTTTGCATGATAGAGCTTTAGTTGGCATCTGCAGATGGCACGGTGGATTGTGTTTACAGACAGTGGTTTCTGGAAGAATTGCTGGGCCGATGAGTGATGTAGTGTCGTCTGAGAGCCCGAAGACCACAGGCATCCAATAAAGGTCTTCGGTCTTGTCCCTTACGCACAGAGATTTCTTCAGTTTCTCTGAATCTTTTGATGATATGTAATGTACTGTAGATGATGAGATTTGCAAAGCCTTTGCAATTCGACGTTGTGGAACATTGTTTTTAAAGTATTTCACAATCTTTTTACACACTCTTTCACAGATTAGAGAGACTTCTGCCCTCTCTAAGACATCCCTTTTATAGCTAATTATGTTACAAACCTGATATCAATTAACTTAATTAGTTGCTAGATGTTCTCCCAACTGAATCTTTTCAAAATTTCTTGCTTTTTCAGCCATTTGTTGCCCCCGTGCCAACTTATTTATGTTCTATTGTGAATAAAATATTGGCTTGTGTAATTTTAAAGTCTTTTAGTTTTCATTTTATTCAAATTTAAAAAACGTCCCAACATTTTCGGAATTCGGGTTGTATTAAAAATGACAAAAACAACTAAATTAGCAAATTATAATGAAATGGAACATATAAAAATAAAAACTGATCTTAAAAATTATTTAAAAATCTATAAAAGTATCTCAATGATACTAAAATAACACTGCAATGAATGCCATGAGTATAAAGATTTCCTTTATTTTTTATGAATTTTCTTAATTTTTTACATAAAGAGGACTTTTGTAAGTAAGGCATGTTTTGGCTCTTATATGAAGAATGAGTGTGATAAGAACGCTGATCCTGCATCAGTTTTTACTCTCCTGTTCTCTCTATATTGTGTTTGTGTCCTCTGTTCCTGTAGGACTGTAGAAGGATGGTGAGTGTTTGTATGGCTGTGAGTTTGCCCTGTAGTGATTCTCTCTCCAAACCCTCTCAGCCCATGCAGAGCTGGTATCAGTTTTATCAAAACTAATAATAAATCTTGTCCTCTCACTAACCCTGATGAAATGATCTTGCTTGTATGTGAGCAATGTCTGACACTACCCAAAATGCACTTGTCTGTACTGAATGGCATGAGTGTGCTGTGTCTAAAGAGGATATACAGGGTTCATGCAAACCTGGAAATATCAGGTTAAAAGTGGTTTCCAGACCTGGAAAATAAAAGATTTTTTTTATAATATTTATTTATGGTTAATTAAAATATAATGGATTCAGTGTTGTTTTATACTAATTGTAGTAGTATTAATATTTTGAGTGTGTTTTTATATTTATATTTCCGTTTACTCACTTTTAATGACTGTATTGCAATGCTTTTGATGTTTTTGCTGTCAGAAGAGATTCATTAGTCAACTCATGAGTGCATTTCATAAAATATGTTGATGGAATGAAATCACTTGAGTTTATTTTCCCATCTAACACTTCTCTTTCAACATGGACAGCTTCCGTTCAGCTCAAAATGAAGGATAACATGACATTGAGTCTACTGACCTTTGACCTCTCCTCTGTGACCTGTAGGACCTAATGGTGGGCGATGAAGCAAGTGAGCTGCGCTCCATGTTGGAGGTGAATTACCCGATGGAGAACGGGATCGTGAGGAACTGGGACGATATGAAGCACCTGTGGGACTACACCTTTGGCCCCGAGAAGCTCAACATCGACTCGCGAAACTGCAAGATCCTGCTCACGGAGCCGCCCATGAACCCCACCAAGAACCGAGAGAAGATCATCGAGGTTTGAGCGGCTGTTTGTTGTATTATACCTCTGATGAACCTCAATGAGATCTATGTTTGTGTGATTTTTGACCCTCTTGTCTCCCTGTAGGTGATGTTTGAGACCTATCAGTTCTCAGGGGTTTATATCGCCATCCAGGCCGTGCTCACGCTTTACGCTCAAGGTAATGAACCTGCCGGTGGGGTTTAGCCAGAGGCGAGAGCTGATGATGATTATGAAACATTTATTCTTCAGAATAACATGCACTGAGAATGAATGAAATGAGCATTATAGGGACAGAAAAAGGGCAGTAAGGAAGTTAATAGAGCCATTTTTTTTATTTCATGTTTATTCTAATAGTTAGAATCAAAGAATAATTAAAAAAAAGTAATAAATATAATAAATAGTAAATATAATATATAAATGTATTAAAAATATAATAAATATTTAATGTATAATATAAAACTAAATAAAAAAAATTTAATAATAATATAAAATAATCATAATACTACTTATTATAAAAAATAAATAATAAAATATTAAATATATGTAAATATATATAAAATTAAGTATTAAATATAATAGCTAAAATAATTAAAGTAATAATTATATATAATATATATATATATATATATATATCTAAAAATTAAAGTATAAAATATTATTAAAATATATACATATAAATAAATATAAATAAAATATTTATAAAGATAAATAAGTTTTTTATATATATATATATATATATATATATTTTAATTATTTTTATGAATGAATGTTCTCTGGTCTGCTGACGGGTGTGGTGGTGGACTCTGGTGACGGTGTCACTCATATTTGTCCAGTGTACGAAGGCTTTTCTCTTCCTCATCTCACGCGCCGTCTGGACATCGCTGGAAGAGACATCACGCTACCATCAAGGTACGTCTCCACAGAGACTCTCTGTCGCCTGTTTTCCTCAGTCTGAATCAGTCCAGTCCTAATGTAATGTTTATACATCTAGTGTAAATATTACCATATCAGCGAGAAGCTTGTGAGTTCTGTCAGAGAAAGCAAACTAGTCAGCTCAACATGTCAGTGTAGTGTGTGTAATCACCATGTTTGTCTTTTAAACATATATCAATATTAATCATTTTTTTGCACATTTCTAACTTTACTTAAAGATGAAGTGTGTGTATTAAAACGTTCTTCTATCCAGTCAACCAGTGTTATTTTAGTATTATTAGTATGCTATTATACTTTTTTAAATAAGATTTTAATATAATAATAATATTTTATCTTATTTCTGCTTTATTTAAATTAACAAAAAATTACTGTTTTTAATAGTTGTGTTTTTATTTAATGATAGCAACACTTTAAACAAGCTTTCATAGGTGGACAAATGTCCAGACTGAAACTTAACTCTCTGTGTGTCTCCAGCTGTTGTTGTTGAGGGGTTATGCTTTCAACCACTCAGCGGACTTCGAGACGGTGAGGATGATGAAGGAGAAGCTGTGTTACGTGGGCTATAACATCGAGCAGGAGCAGAAGCTTGCGCTGGAGACCACCGTGCTGGTGGAGTCTTACACGGTGAGTTCGGCCTGATGGAGGGAGTTTCAGTGTTTAAATCCATAAGCTCTGTTCCATAATCTAGTGAGCATTTTACTACATCTGAATGGTAGACTGGAACCGTAATGCCGTACCTTGACTGTAGTTCTAGACAGCAGTCTTGTCATTGCCACTAGAGGGCAGCAGCGTGTTGAGTGAATTCCACTCTTTTAAAACAGTTTCACTCTCATCCGTGTTATAGTAGGAGAATTCACACTAGTTTCTCACTGGGTTTGTAGCTGCCGGACGGTAGAGTGATTAAAGTGGGCGGCGAGCGGTTCGAGGCTCCTGAAGCTCTGTTCCAGCCTCACCTCATTAACGTGGAAGGAGTGGGTGTGGCAGAACTGCTCTTCAACACCATCCAGGCAGCCGACATTGATACCAGGTCAGTTCAGATTTCATATTTAATATTCTATATAGGATATTATATAATATAAAATAATATGTATTAGATGTTATATCTTTATCTGTGTCAAATATTATCATATTTGTATACATTTTTTTGTCTCAGGCTGCATTTTACAAACACATCATGTAATTTAAAAAAAAAAAAAATAGAAAATAGATTTAAAAAATTACGTTTTAAAGTAATACACATAAAATATACAATTATAGTGTCATTTTATAATTGTAATATTTAATAATGTTGATAATATTTATATATATATATTATATATATATATATATATATATATATATATATATATCAAATATTTTATTTTATAAATCTTTTTATCTTGGGATGTGTTTTACCAACACATCATGTAATATCTTAAATAGATCATAAATACTTAGTCTTACTATTAAATACTAGTAAAGTTCTAAAATACTACACATAAAATATATAATTATATAATAATAATGTCAAATATTATCTTTATTTTTATACTTTTTTTGTCTAAAGCTGCGTTTTACCAACACATCTTGTAATATCTTTGAAATAGATATAAAGTATAGAGATAATAAAGTAAATAAGTTATTTTTTATAAATAATCATTTAAATAAATTAAATAATATATTTTTTAATTATTAAAAATTATATATTTATTTATTATATATCTATATATAATATAACATATTATGTATTACATATTATAATTTTTATCTGTTATATTGTCATATATTATCTTATTTTTATACTTTTTTTTTGTCTCAGGCTGCATTTTACTAAGACAAATAATTAATAGTTTATTTTTTAATTATTAAAAATTAATATTGTCTAAATTCTAAAATACTAAACAAAATATATCATTCTATAATATTACATTTTTATAATTGTGATAATATTTAATAATGTTAATAATATTTTATAATTACAATATTATATATAATTTTTTGTGTACATACATAGTCATATTTTTCTCTGTCTTTATTTCAGGGCTGAGTTTTACAAACACATCGTTTTGTCGGGCGGTTCTACGATGTATCCAGGTCTGCCGTCTCGTCTGGAGCGAGAGCTCAAGCAGCTTTACCTGGAGAGAGTGCTGAAGGGAGACGTCGACAAGCTTTCGGTATGAAAAACACATCTTGAACAACAACTAACATGTAATGCAGACTTGCTCCATTGGACCGTGTCTAGAATGCACTGCAGGCGTCATAAAAACCTCCTTTGTCCACAATGTTCTGACCACTAGCAATTTGCTATTTCGTCTGCAGCATTTGAGATTATCGATGGACTATGGTGTCAGAAATTAACTTCCTTTATTAAGGGGAACTCCCTCTGAATTTGGGACATTTTTCCTTTATTTTTTTAACTTCTTTTTTTTTTTTTCCTAACCATGAGAAAGGTCACAGATGCACTAAACCAAAAACATTAAAGTATAATCGCATGTCAAATATTAGTCATAATGCCTCTGTTATAAATATCTAGATCAATTTCTAACCCTTTTGAGTTTTGTTAGTAATGATTTCACACGTCTAGCCTACATAATTGCTGTTTTACTGAATCTGCCTCCTTTTCTTTTTCTGCAGAAGTTTAAGATCCGCATCGAGGATCCTCCACGCCGTAAACACATGGTGTTTTTGGGCGGAGCGGTGCTAGCTGACATCATGAAGGACAAAGACAACTTCTGGATGACCCGAGAGGAGTACCAGGAGAAGGGAATGCGTGTTCTGGAGAAGCTAGGCGTCACCGTTAGATAAATCACACATATGCACACAAAACATCACACACTTGCACTCACACTCCCAGTCACAGGGTGGCATTTTGGCAGCGTAAACACACAGAGGTTTCCAGCAGTTTTTGAGGATATACTTGAGAGCAATGATCAAATACTTGAACTTCCTTTGCAATCCAAAAAAGTGCTCAATGTTTGTAAGACATTCCAAATGTAAAGGTTCATATCACTGCTGCGCAACACGAGACGAAAATTGAATGAAATCGAGTTATTTGCTCACAAAACGACCCGTTTATGCTGCCAAAATGAATCCTCAAATGTATTACCATATCATTTCCTTCTGTTTGTTTTGAGTCCTGTCTGTCTCATGAATTCACATTTACCCTAATGAAGAGAAATATCACTCTAAAAAGAGTAATAAACAGGAGGATGTTGTGCAAGTAGAGGGACAAAACAATAAAAAAAGATGTATTTTTAAGAAGTTTTGTAATAAGGATAAAAATCCAACCAATTTGCTAATAAAAAATGAAACAATATAATAATTGTGGCCGATGGTATCAAACACAGATGTTCTTCTGAAGGCAGATTGCTTTTGCTGAAACGTCTACTTTCTATCTTACTGTCTCTGTCTTTAATCTCAGTGTTTGTGCGCGCCATTATTGGCTGTGCACTTCAACTCATGCCCTGAAAATAGCGAGAGACAAAATGCAGTAGCGACCGGGACCGACTTCCCCAAATAACATTTAACAGAACATTTGAAGAACGTTCTTTTGTCATATATCATCGCTGAGGACGCTTTAAATGCAGCGTTAGTCTGCCTTATTTTAGTAATGAAAATTTGGAAGTCTTTAAATATAGACTCTCTGTTCATGTCATTCCACTTGCGGTTCCAGGATCAGTTCTTCCTTTCAGTCTAAAGGACCTTCATAAACAATAGTATCAATTTCAGACTCCATTTGAAAGGGAAGTGATAATGTTCTGACGCATGTTTAGCGTACAGTTATAGCTGCAATCTAGAACCTCATTTGCGCATTTGGCAGGGTGAATCTCATGAAACGTGTCTGGGTCACATTTCACTCCAAAATCTAAAGAAAGAAATAAGAAGTTTTAATTTTCTTAAAGGAGTTTTAGGGAGACTTTTTTTTGCATTGTGCCATTATTTTCATGACAATTAAGCAAAAAATGTAAAAAAATTATTTTTATTATCATAATGCAAAACACTAAACATTTTCATTACCGAAATGCAAAAAAAAAAAAGTGTTTTCATTACCGCAATGCCATTTTAGAGCAACTTTTTTGCATTGCGCCATTATTTTCTTTAAGCACCCTCCTCCAATATTCTCATTACCGTTATGCTAAAAATATATATATCATTACCATAATGCAAAAAAATCTAAATTTTTATTGCCATAATGCAAAAAACTAAACATTTTCGTTACCGAAATGCAATTTCAGGGAGACTTTTTTTGCATTATGCCATTATTTTCATGACAATTAAGCACTCCCCCTTCCAAAATTCTCATTACCGTAATGCTAAAAAATATCATTACCATAATGCAAAAAACAAATCCAAATTTTTATTACCATAATGCAAAAAACTAAAAATTTTCATTACAGTAATGCAATTTTTTTTGTAGCATTAAATGTGGTTTGGTTTTGTTGTACTGCCTTTTATGCTGATCTAAATTTAAAAACAATTATATTGCACTATTTGTTCTGTAATACAGTAAAAATGACAGTAATGAGAATATAATATGAATCACCATCTTGTAGAATAATGGGAATTGCAGAATGTCTTGAATGTTTGTGTATGTTATGGTAATGAGTATGGGAGGTGAGTGTGTAATTGTGTAATTGTCAAAAAAAAATAATGTCTCAATGCAAAAAAAAAAAATTTACTCTAAAAGAGGATAATCGCATGTAATTGTGATTGCTTTTCTTTTTGATTCTGGGAGTTTTGTGAGATTCACACATGGAGAATTGGCTGTAAAACAACGAGAGCAGCTGCAGCAGTGCATTTAGTCGCAGCTCATGCATGTATCACACATGTGCGGCTTCAGTCAGCATGTCGCTCATTCTATTGCAATAACCCTGCATCCTTTTCATCAACTCATTTATTTAGTGTTTTAACAAGTCTCAATCGTGTTTCGCTCCCCAGAGGAAATTCACGGTTGTTGACATTCTCTTTTTTTTTTTTCTCATCATTTTGTGTTTTTTGCGTTCATGTTTTTTTCTTTGCTGTTGGTTGTCGGGTCGTTTTCATGTCTTAGCTGCATTATAAAGGTCTGGGAACGAAGGGTCTCGCTGACGCCCGATGGGCGTTTATGGGTCAGACGCTTCATTCCCAGACCAAAGGCAGCCATGATGTAACGGTTTACTGCCTGTTTGTAATATGAATGACATAATGATGGTATTGGTAATGATGATAATAATTTTAGTGTTTGTACTCGTGACAGCTGTTTGGAAGTTGGATCAGTGATGTTTCTGTGTTTGGCTTCGGGTTTGTACATATTCAGACTCTTCACACATGGAACAAACTACGTGACGACTCCATTGATTTCACTCACGCATTCTTCCAGTGCCAAGTTTGGGTATTGTCATTTTGTTTGTTTGTTTTTCTGCTTTTTTGTTTTGTTTGTAGCGTACTGCCAGACCACTGATTTAAAATAAAGAAAATTGATTTATAACTCTGTGCTTAAAGTGAGTCTTTTAAACAGACTGAAACCAGTGATGTTTAGTGTGTGTGTGTGTGTGTGTGTGCGCGTGTTTTTGTGACATATCAGGACACAAATTTGTATAATGACATGGGTATTACAAGGAGAGGGTGACTTACTCCATTACACCTATGGAATGTCCCCACAATTCACAAACGTGTGTGTGTGTAAGAGAGACAGTCGTTTTTCTTCATATGTGACATGTAACCATGGAAGTGCACAAGGAATGGCCGCCCATCTCGGATGCCATGGAGAGTCACATGGAGCCGTGTCTTTCC
>JAOTNS010000335.1:0-141722 GCA_028476615.1 Culter alburnus
AGCTATTCACAATACACGATCATCAAAGCTTACGGCAACACTCACACAACAACAGCAACAGCACAGCGTCAGGACACACCTCGACGCACAGGCCCTCAAACAACATCGGTTACGGAGCAGCAATCTTCAGCTGAGCACCAAAACACACTACCATTGTGCGGGGAGCTACAGCATCACACACGAAGTTGAATACATCAGACACACGTGCGGACTAAGACCACACATCAGACACAATGACATCAAAAGTAGGTGAGTACGGAGCACATAGGATGGCACACTCACTAGCGACAACACACTACACGCAACCAACGAAATCGTATTCTCAGCAAACGAGGGATAAGAAGGCTGGAATACGGGAACGTCAGCCCACGACAAACGACTTAACACACAGGGACGGACACAGCGATGCCTACACTATGCCATTGTGTCATATACTCGAGAGGTCACCACACAGTGTGAAGGGGCTGCGAGCGACTCGCAACAGATTCAATTTTAAGTTTTTGTATAAATATTTTTGTGGTCAGCGCATTGGGACTCTGAGGACGAGGTTGTATTGTCATGTGAATATAGGTAACATGCGTACTAAGCTGTCATGCTTTATGGTGTAGTCTACTCAGGTGATGAGGGGTGAATTAACAGCGCTTGGTGCGTGAAGAGAAAACTACAAGTTTTGCACTGACAAGTCTTAGAGACCGCTGCTGCGGGAAACATGAACTCAAACCTCTCTGGCTTGTCATCTCTCTCTCTCTCGTAGCGGACTATATAACTGATCAACTGCTTTAGTCTCTGCTATCGTGGTCATAGCCCAAAATTAACGGCCTCAGTAAGTAACATAACGTTTAGATACATTATCAGCATTAGTAGGATGAGAATTGCGTAGAAAAATATGAGTCTTATCAACCAACGGAGAGTCGTTTTAAAGGACGCGAAAACCTAAACAAAATGTCTTTGAAATGAACCAACATGAGTGAACCAGTCTTGACCTAGTGGTGGGGGGAAAGCCGCTGCCTCCATCGGTGGGTCACTTTCGATGTTTTACTAATAACAATTGCACGTCGTTTTCGACGGTTGTCGGCAAAGATTAACTCCTTCAATATCGTCACAACAGCGCTTTAGCTTCAGCACAATCGCCTTGTAGATGTGAGTGTTTAAAGTGGGTCATGAGATGTCGGCAGATGATCACACGCAAGCACTGGCTTGTTCCTCACCTCGCGGCGACCTCGTGGTGGTTTCTGTACTCTAAGATGGAATGAGTCGAATGCGGTCATCCGTCGGCATCCTCCAGGTTACGGTCCCTCGTTATCCATCACACACACAGTCTCCGAGCACGATCTCCGGAGCTCTGGGCACTGTGGGATCACAACAGCGTACTGAAGATCATCACACATGGTTTGTTCCCTCGAGGACCACCTGAGGATTTAATGATTTTACTGTTACTCAGTTCATTATATTTAGTAGACTGAAGAGGTCACGAACCTGTGCAAATTCAGTGCCAGTCACAATTAACAAAGCTTACTGGTGATTTAAAACATGTTTTCCACCGTGATGGCAAATAGTCTTGATGTAATCAATATTTACATTGCAAACTTATATGTGTCCCGCACTGTCCCGTAAAATCACATCTGCGTCCTGCAGAAATAAGCAGGTGGTCACCTAACGGAGAGTTAGACTAAAAATATATTCTAAAATCATGTCATGTGTCTAAGATCATCCCGTATCCTGAATAACTGTTAAAGACCTTCGTCCAAAGATAACATCCAGTCGTAAATACACAGTCTTCACTTTCTCTGCCGCAGCGCGCTGTACGTGTCTCTGATCCTCTCTGATCCATTAAACACACAGATCTGCCATATTTATAGCAGCTCATACTGTTTCAAACTGGGAAAGGTGTCAGAATGTGCCAGACAATGTTAAAAGGTCAGGAAATCAGAAATGTGTGGTGTTAAATCTCCTTAAATCTAAGAGTAAACTTTTGAGTTTCTGTGTTTGTATTTCTGTAAAGTTGGCAAATAATGTGTCTCTCATTTATTCATGTAAATCGAGCAGAAGAATTTCGCAGCGTTGCAGAAATCTCAGTGATTTAGGATAATCAAACTTACATTCGTGTAAGAAATATCCAATCGATGCACTATTGAGAACTGTAACTGTTAAAATGATGTTGTGCATAATTATGTGAAGAGGAGAGCTCTCAGTGCAGACTCAATCTCCAGATGATTTTAATGCATATTACGAGGCAATGGAACGATCTGTGCAAATGTTAAATCGGCACAGTCTGGGAAAATCACCTGGGAATGTCAGTGTAAGCAAATTAATATTCATGAAATTTTCCCAACCACATTATTTTTAATTTGCTTCACCTGCTGTTGGTAGATTGTGTTGGTCTGAGATGAGATGCTGCGTCTGTGTTCTTTAATGTGGTGTGTTGTCAGTAGATTCACCCGCAGAAACTTCACTCCCATCGGTGCTTTATGGGATTGCGGTCTCAGGCTAATTTGCCCTGTTTATTAATCTGGCCCTTAAACACAACAATGCTTCTTGTAGTCTTTGACAGCAATGATCTTTAATCAAGAACTCTGAATAAGTTTATATTTAATGCAACATGGGTGTTGTACCGGGTCTAGTACTTGCACGATACCGTGAGAGCACGCAAACAGGGTTCCCTGCTGAATAATACAGCTAACAACAAGAAGAAGCTGTTTGGCTGAGCTTAGGTCTTGGTCGTGTGAATTTAAGATGGACGTAGCTGGGTTAGCTGGTCTCCCAGACTCCGTTCCGCCAACCTTAACCTAGAACTATCACCTGTAAAACCACTATTATGAACAGAGAGGGAGACGCGCTAAAATCCAGCTCACTGAATCCGTTCTAGGGCATCGGTGTTGTTACCCTGGATGTGTCTGCAGCTATGGTAGTGTTTAAAGCTGGCGAACAAATAATAAAAGCGTGTGATTATAATTGTTTCAGATTTGCAAAATGGTTATCGATGCGCCTAACCCATCATGTCTCACGGGCGAAAACACATAGATTTGATGGTGTGCTTGAATAAGAGGCGGACATGTGTAATTAGAGTAAATGGATTCGTGTGCAACCCAAAGTAGGGAAGTTTCTTGGCCATAATTATCTCACTCATGCATTGTCAGTTCCAACCCGTAAGACCGTTCAGTCATCCTTCGAAGAAATACACGATTGAAGTACTTTTTTGATGAAAATCGGAGGGGGCTGGTTTATCTCCCATCGACAGGCAAAGTATATAATCAGCCACATCATGCAAGGGGCAGAAAGGACACGTTAAAGACATCGCCTTAAAACCGGGCGATGGGACGCAGTCGGGATCAACCTTAAGTTATGATAGAGTACGAGAATCCGTTTTTGTGCTGCAGAAAACAAAACAAAAAAGTATACACGACTTTATTCAAACCATCTCTTCTCATTCTGTTATCTAATACGAGATATGACGTCCAGCGCGGCACTGAGGTCATGTCAGACCGCGGAGACGTACGTCATAGTGCGCGGCGCCTGCAGTCATAGCATCACACACGTGTGTGCTCCTGGATTCCCGTGAGGCTTAAGCAATCTGAGCTGGCAGGTCGGTCGGAACGTAATACAAGGAGCTTCCTGTACGCCACCTAATAAGCTAATGAACCGGGACGCGAAGAGATGTGATACATGTTATTTTTGTGTGTTGTTTGTTGTGCACACGCCACCCAAAAAGTAAAGTTTATACTGTGTCTTCGTTGGCAACACATTAAGGTTGAATCCACTGCAAGTCACTGAATGTTTTAAACGATTCTTTAGTAACATTTCGGAACTGAAAAGTGGGAGGAACCTCTTGGGATTTGACATCAACGAACATGCAGGGAGACGTAAATAATATGCAGAAACCTTCAATTTTGGGGGGAGATAATACCCTTTAAATAACTTTAGATTATAGCGCGTAGTACATGGAAAAGTTCTCTAATGTAAAGTTCTAAATATCCAGTCGGATATGGACGTTGAGTACAATTTGGGTGTGGAAACTTTTTATGATTTGTAAGAAATATAATCATCATAGTAAAGATTAATGTAGTATGATGGGGGATCAGGGGTGGTGTGTAGTAGTCACATGAGCCTGAAGGCTTTGATGTAGGCTGGTATCAGGTGTGTAAATGAATGGTACGATCTCTGCAGACAAACTGATTGCTGGTCGCCGTGAATGGTGACTAGTCCATCATCCAACAAGTATTTCTAGAAGCCTTTTTATAAAATTACCCTGCCAGGGAGCTAGGATGAAGATTCGAAACTGCTGGTTGGCAGGTGTGTGTCGAGTGTGAAGCGGGTTGAACCGGAGATTGTTGTCGTGTGGAGTCGGGATGTGTGGCTGGCTGGTTATCTCCTGTTGAGTGTGTAATGTGATGGGCGAGTATGAGGGGCAAATATTCACGTGCTAATGAAGTCTGTGGCTTAAACCAGGGCTCTTGAATGGGCGTATTGTCCCATTTAGGGGGACAATAGTTCTTTTTTTTTTTTTAAACGACAAGGAGGGAAATACACCTGTTATGTAAAAGCCTGGTACTCGTGTGCAGAGGGTCCGGCAGTGACACCGCTGTGTGTGCAGACAGTCTTTCTGAATCAGGCAGGGTTTCTAAGAGGGTTGACAGATGGCGTTTGGCTGTTGAGTAAATGAAATAAAGGTCTGGCACGGTTTCCAACTCAAAGGGAGGATTCGATCCAGGTATACGATGAAGCGACAGCAACGCAATTATGGGTTAATTTACTTAACCAGGGAGGAACTTTGAGGCCCGGCAGAAGATCAGACACTACTGTCTGTCTCAGATGACTGAATCCAACACAAGGGGGGGGTGGTGGATGGTCAGGTTATCGGTGGGCTTTGGGCTTCATGCGTGCAATGCGGAACAGGCAGGAGCCCATCGTGACCGCTGAAAGGAGTGCAAAGATAATAACGTAGTACAGGTTGTATGTAAAATATAGTGTCACGCCAGGGATCCCTATATCATTTGTGTACCTCTGTTCCTGATTCACGTTTTTTATGTGCAAAGTAAGCTGGGTTAATATTATGTGTCAAACACATTATATACTGATCGTACGAGTGAGTTCTAATGATTTAAGGCTAATTGATACTTCAGAACCTTCTGAGTATCTCTAGTATATATTGACTATAGTAGTTTACTGCCTTGACTGGAGAGTAGTTTTACAACAGTTTTTTCTGAAATATTATTAGCAATGGTCGACGGCCCAAACTTTATGCTGCAATAGTTGTTCCACTGTCCATATATATTTATATAGTGTTATTGAAGAGAATAGTTGGCACAAGTACTGCGCCCCATAAATAACAGAATCCGCATCGTTCTTCGTACTCATGTACAGCTCACAGTGTGAAGAACTAGGGGTAGATGTGCGGTTCTGTGCGGACAAGCAGTAGAAATATAGCTCTGTTAGCAGATCTTTTCCATTCAGTAATCCGGACCGAGCGGTTTAAGGTTAAGATAATTCCATGGTATGATGACACAAGTTAGATCATTACTGCTGTTGAGAAACCGTGTAAGTAATGCATCAAGCTTTCATGTAGATAGAATCATTCCCAGTGGCTTTAACGCTGACCACAGACACATGTATTATTACTAGGAGACGTGAGACGAGATCGGGATTATCGGGTGTCGCTAGAGGCTGCATGGAACGGACTACAGCTTGAGATATAGTCAATGAGGTTAGTTGTTTCAAACAGAGATCACGATGCTCTGACAGGGAACACAACTATATATAAGATATCGTTAGCACACCGCTACAGTAGCCAAACAGAGAGACACAATCCTTTGAACAATGATATCACAAAACGACTACAGGCTGCTGTCCGAAAATCAGCATACTGTGATAGGTACGTAATAGAATTTCGTGGTTGAAACATACGTCTTCTGTGACCATTGAAAAAGACACTGTGGACCGATCATGTTGTAACTATGAATGAAATCGGGACGTGAATCGGTAACATCCACCATATGATTACGTGTCAAGGTGTGAGGCCTGCAGCGGCGCTTCAATGCCATTCATAAATAGATTCTCCCGTGGTCTCATTGGGATAGAATAGCGTGTCATGCAAAAATGAACAGTCAGAGACAATCGATGACACGAAGTGGCTATGTATGGTCAGAGCATATTTTTGCCCAGTACATTTGTAGGGAAGGATCGAATTGGGACGCAGGCATGACTGAAGTGAATATTGGTATACCTGAAGTACCCCATAATAATGTGACCAGAGCAAACAGGTGACTCTATATGAATCCTCGACACACCACAGCCACACAGCACAACACACAGCACACAGCACATATGTTTCGGCTGATTACGTATCATTAAAGGGGTTATGTGTTCACACTGCCAGTGTATTGGGTTTCTGAAAAACGGATAAAACATAATCATTGTACTCCTGGGTTCAAATTAGTGTTCAGACCGCTGGTCATTGTTAAGGCTGACTCTAAACGATTTTATCAAAAGCAAACAAACGAAACAGAAAAACAAACAAACAAACGGGCTTTATTTTGGCGTATATTTTTGAGTGACGAAATCTAACTTACACTAACAAAACAGTGCTGTGTGGCGGGGTTTACCCATGATACGTTCCACGTGATGTGGGTATACATTATCTATGATGTGGCATTCTTTTACCAAGTGAAGAACTCGCGAAAGAGACCTTGTAGATAAAATCTGTTAGAGGCGTCAAAAAACAGTTAGGCGGGAATCCTCTGGTGCACGACAAACGAGAGTGAGTGGCTTGCGATTGAGAGACGGGTGTTCTGCACGTCGCGGTACCTGAAGACAGTAGATGGGCGGGAGAGTAAAGCTCCATTGTGACGAGAGGCAAAATGCCACGCGTGTCTGCGGCATTCATGTCACGCTACACAGGGTCAAGTCTTGGTGTGTTGTTTCAAATTCTGTGTTAGATGGGACTAGGGTGTGTGTTTGAGTGCATTCTACATTTCAGTCAGAGTTCACGACTTTTTAATTCAAATATGGAATCCGCACTATTTTACAGGATCTATGCACATCTGCACCAGGGGTGTTTCAACAAACTAAACTGTCAAGTGTGAAAAACACACCCTGAGAGAAGTGTGCCTGCATACGTGGACACACAAACACACTGAGAATGTGATACATTAAGAACGGTACGCTCTCTTTGACTCTGTGTGGCGCATTGGACCTGTGATGAGGGTGAATTAACAAAAGAGGACTTAGGGATGAGGACACAAAGCGCAGGTTCTTTGTGTTAGAATCGTCTCGAGCGGGTAGAAGTGAAGCATATAGAGTTCTAGCTGCTCGTGCTGGACCTGAGTCTACACACATACATAACAGAGGGGTAACGTGTAGACCCGTAAAATATAAAAAGCACAGGACGATATGGCAGGTAAGAGCGGTTGTGTTAGCGCACATTAAGCACGCGTTTCCACCGCATGGCACTGTTCCTCGGAGAGTATAGGGAACTTGGGAGTGGTACTACGGCGTGTTCGAGGGGAGGGATGTCGTAGGGTGGGATGTTTGAGTTATATGTGATGGACCCTCTTCAGAGTCCCTTGCTCTCGCTGGTAGGACGGTCAAAGTTCAGGAACGTTCGGGGAGGTGGGGTTGAAGCGCTGAACGATGCTGAGTTGGTGAGTTAACGACAAGAATTTTATTTCAGTAAGAGTCACGTTTGCAAGTTCAAGAATTATGAGTTTACGGAGAATATTCAGTTTTTAGGACAGATGACGGAGGTTCGGGGTCTTATTAAGCATTATATGACGGAGGATCGATACAACCAGCGGGAACTGGAAAGTGCACAGTTCCAGGTCCTAATGCGTAAGGCGAGAGGACAGCAAAAGGGGCTGACGGGAAAAAAGTTCAGTGGGAGAAACGTGTTGGAGGTAATTTAAGTGGAATAACGCAGCTTTAGCTTTTCCAATAGATTCATTTAATTAATCAGATCATTGAAAATCACCGGAGATTGAGGACGGAATCATTATCATAGTGATCTTGAAGTGAAGAGCAAGAAAAGCCTCCAGGAAAAAAGCAGGCTTAGTATGTCATGATTTCTGTTTTGTGTTGTTCTGGTTTTCTGTCGCTCGCATGTTTGTAAAGTGACCTATTAGCTATTTCAATGGGTGGCTGCCAGCAGGACCAGGTTATATGCATTCACAAGGTTTAAATATTGACAGTCATATGTTTTCTAGTATCTCAGGTGCTGAAGGTTTTCAGGCTCGGAAGGACTTGCTCTGCACTTGATTACGGCCTGAAACAGTGGTTTGCGACAAGTCTCAATTCGAGGGTCGTCTCTGGATGAGACTGACGAGACCTCGTGCAGAATCAACTTCTTTCTTTTAGGAGATGAGTCTAGGCTTTATTTATCTGCATTTGATCATTGCAGTAGCGTGGTTTACATTTGTCACCAAACCTAGTTCGTATTTACTCCAGTCAGACGATGAATGGAGGTCATGTATGAGGTCAACTTTGTAAACAAGCCACAGTAAAATTAAATACGGTACTATTTAAAGAGACACAGCAAGACCAAGCGTTTTAAGAATTACATGAGTTGTAAACTTATCCATCTCTCAAGAAACATCCCGAGTGATTGGGTAATGAGAGGTGGCCGTATAGTGAACATAGGCCAATCGTCTTGTGATGGTGCTAGGCCGTGTTGGCGAACTCCATGAGCTCCCGGCCTATCAGACGCACGCTGCTCTGGCGTCAGCTGGTTCTGGAAGATAACCACATAAAGCTGTGGATGTGTTATAAGACGTGCGTGTAGACTGAGAACTCCAGGCTCATAGATTCTCAGGTTGAACAGAGTCTATAAGTGGTCTTTTCTGTTCAAGGCTTGCAGATAGATAAAAACAGATTGGTTGCTGTGTTTCATACAACATGATACCCATATCAGCACGCAGGAACCTGATGGCAGCACAGAATTATGGAACTTCAGTGTTGAGTGAAATTAATCAATGTGCACTATAAAATCAAATCACTTGTGTTCCCGGAATGACAATCTGTTGTTTATGTGATACCATTATTCAGTGGTTTACATGTGAACCAATATATGAGTACGTATTTTACAAATATTCATCAGTGACAAGCTTACAAACAAAGACACAAGCAAACCACTCGTGTGACTCATCCTGTTTGGACGGTAGGCATGCAATTGTACAATATAGCGATATTGCAAATATTGAGTTGTGGGCTCGAGTATTGCGTTTCACTGTTGAGGGCTGGTTATTACACGTAGGTCTTGTCACGTCGGATTATGAGAAACTATCACTATCCCGATCAGACAGCAAGAAATTACGCGACATGTGAGCAAAGTGTTGTTAATTGATTTACTGGCACCGTGATATCTGGATTTCACTTAATAATCACGTGTCAGTAGATTTGATAGATGTGGGAGGGTTGTAGGATCGTCATTCAAACGGAGCACGGACAAGTGTTATAAGGCATCAGGTGGTTGAAACGCAGCAGGTATGTAATGAGTTTTTTACCCGACGGTAGAATGGTTAAAAAAGATAATTCAGTAGGTGGAGTGAGTGTGTTACTAGGATACTATGAACATTTGTTGTTGTGTTAGCCAACCAGCCATGAGCTCGCCCATAAAGACCATTGATCTGATGAAATCGTAATAGAAGTTAACTAACTAAAACATGTGATCACAAATGTGGGCCGCTGAATGACGGATTGGAACCGTAGCACACCTGTGCTGTTACAACTTGAGTCTGAGTCAGTGTGCAGGGTGATCCCATTTGATGTTTCCTGGATTCAAGGAGAACCTCGCCCCCCCCCCTTCCATGGAATATATGTATGGAGAATGTACTTAAATCACAGTGTGAGAAGCGCAGCCTCACACACACCAAACACACATGCTTACAACAACACACCAGATTCTGTTTTACATTACACAAAAAAATGGTAAGACTGATTCTGACAAATTCGACACAGCTACATAAACTGACTGGAGGAAACATGGTCTGTTCAGTTTGCTCATCGCAGTCCAGCTCTCACATCAATAGTGTCAGAGCAGTCAGATCAGTAATATTGAGAATACAGGTCCCGACGGGTCAGACACTCAGTTCTCCTCGGACAAATAAACGAACACGGTGTGATTATGATCCAGACGGCATCACAAGTCAGATTGTGGATTGATCATTCAGAATATTTCATTCAGATCCTTCTGCTAAACTTAGGATACTTAAAGCCAGCATTAATAATAATGATGCTATAAATAATAATAAGATGTATTAATTCATCTTGTAAACACAATAGTATCAAATATCACCAATAACTGCCATAGCGGTGTACAAAACTGATTCATGTGGGCAAAAATAATGATAAAACATTGAAGAAACTGGAGAAACATGACAGACACACAGAAGCTTCAGATAACCTTAAAAAGAGCCTGTACAGAGCTTCCTGTGGATGTGGGCGCGCTGTGTTTACAGTTAAGGATGGGAAGAGAGATGATGGATAATCACTCATCTGAGCTCATTTCTCTCTGTATTGTTCCTGTTCAGTGGACTTAGAGGGATGGGCACAAATACTGCCATTACAGCATGACATCAGCAGCCCAGCCACACAGCACACACACACACACACACACACACACACACCACACCACTCACACAATTAACAGAAACTTAAACAAAAAACCTGACTGCATAAACATACAATCAAAGTTCTCTGATATCAAAGCCTGTAATCCTGACTGAAATATGATGGTGTGGGAAAAACAATGTGTTCATTTCTGTGAATAATTTGGCTCTTTATGTCTTTAGAATAATAACAAAGAAACATCTCCTTTAGAGTCCTCAATACTACTGAAAGTATCCACGAGCATTCACGAGTGCGGTAGATTGGGTAAAGACTCTGACCTGAAGCTCATGTGATTTCCGGACTGTTTCCTGTTTGATGGCACTAGTCATACTCTCTTTCATCTCGTCCAGCATGGAGTACAGCGTGTCGAATTCCTCCTCTAAATCCGACACCACCTGTGTGGAGTTGACCTGAAACAAGACGACATTTCAGAGGAAGGGAAAAAGAGTTTAAACCAGAAAACTAATGAACGATTAGATACAGTCATACGATTAGTCTTTAGAAATAAAAGTATATTGTGGCTTATTTCTCATTTGTATAAGCATCGTTAAAGTCCTTAAAATAATTATTAAACAGTTATTGGATA
Organism: Culter alburnus; assembly: GCA_028476615.1. NCBI lineage: Eukaryota > Metazoa > Chordata > Actinopteri > Cypriniformes > Xenocyprididae > Culter > Culter alburnus. The sequence goes on from JAOTNS010000335.1 coordinate 11,183, forward strand.
TTTCTTGCCATCTTTAAGCCCTACTCACACCTCCAGAGACCTGAACTTCTTTATTTCAGAGAGACCTGGAAACCTCCGGCCATTAGCGACAGCATGCACTCATCCAACATCTGACTTTCGTCAGTATGAGCAATATAAATCATGCTGCGCTCAATAATGATTTCGACATAAAATTCCTAATTACGACATGACAAAATTATGAGATAAAATAAAAAATTATGAGACAAAAGGTAGAAAGTAAGTCAAAATTATGACAAACATGATTATGATACTTGAAATTATGAGATACTAAGTCATAATTATGATAAAAACTATGAGATAAAAAGTAGAAATTATCAGATAAGAAATCAAAATGAGAGATAAAAATCACAATTATGACATAAAAAGTCAAAAAATTATGCGATTATGAGACTTAATTATGACTTAGTATCTCATAATTCTGAGTTTTTATGTCTCAATTATAATTTGTCGTATGTAGCAGAAATGGGCTTCCATAACAAGGTGACCTCAAGCGGTGCTGATTTTTGCCACATACTTGGTTAACATTTAAAAATGAGTGAAAATACATGTGTGAGATCATATGTTGATGTATGACAATATTGTGGTGTGTCGACACAAAAAACAGATTCTTCCCTCCAGAATATTCATTCTTTCCTGACATAAACATTGTTTGTTAATGACATTCATACCCGTTATTATCCAACTAGAACCAGAACCGGTTCATGTGTGTGAATGGTGTTGTGTACAGTACAGAGTTGTGAAGTTTGTACAGTAAATTGTTTATGCTCGCAGAAGACTGACCTGAACTCGGCCCAAAGTGTGATTCAGCGTTTCAATGAAATTATGGAGCTCCTCATTTTTGTTTGCTAATGTGGCAATATCCTCTGTAAGGCATCCTGCAAAAGACAGAAACATTTGGCATTTGTATGTTTGTTCAATTGTGTTTATTTGTTCTATTTTACTATTAGTTAGCCTTGTTTCATTTTTCATCTGATACTAAAATTGGCATTGAGAAAAAATATGGTAGTGTAATATCTATCGTTATACTGTGATACGTTATTGCGAAGTAAAAGATTTTGGTCATATCACCCACCCAGACATATTGTTCATGCTCTGATTTATGTGTCAACATTTCCATCTTTGTTTTTGGCATTTTGGATTAATTTTTAAATGTGATATGAGCCACTCGTAGGGCTCATTGGTATATTGTCAGTCTCTTCCATGTTCTCTATGAGGCAAAAACAGTACTTTTGTGTTCAACTTAAATTAAATAGTCTATCTAGTGATGTAAAGAAGACCAGAAGACTTCAGCAGGATGATTTATTGAAAATGTGTTATTTAACATGGCATCAAGTCTAAAGCCCAAAAGTATACTTCACGTGTCCACATCAATCTTAGGTTAATCGCATCCCATATCATCACTGCATTATCCACATCACATGTTCCTTATATTGTGCATTTCTAGTCAATAAATCGCTTTTAAAATCACAGCACTATTTATATGCGGCCTTGGTTAAGCAAAAACATTTGACCTAATTTATTATACAGCCATATCTGTCCTCTGAGGCTTGTTAGGTGTGTCCTATATAGCAACTCATGTGGAAACCTCTCCGATTCCCTGCTTCAGGAATACCATTGGTCTACATTTGTTTTGCAATCCAGAAAAATCACATCTTTAAAAACTAATACCACACCAAACAGAGATCAATAACAGTGAGTGTTATCATGGCATACTTGCAATCAGTAATTTTCATATAGGTTGTTCAACTTCATTCCATTTTAAAGGTACAACTGGTTTAGAAAGATAAATAACCATAAAATGTGTGTTAAACATGATTCTGTATGGTTTTACAAGAAGTTGCATCAAAGCAGCAATATGTTGTGTTCTTGTTCTACTGTAATTAGCAGCAGGCTTTCGCCAACATCTTTAGGAGAAAATCATTGACATGACAGGGCAGTGGTACACAAAAATGATATATGATACATGTGATTATCTGAAGGAGAAGCGCAGTGACGCCACCTCTGCACGTTTCCATGACATGGGCCATATGCAAAGCTAATCAATTCCAGTGGAAGGACAATCTCTGTCAAAGGAGAAAAATGAAGCCAGAGGAGAAGTTTGTGATCCAGTCAGCTTGTGGATCAGCAAGAGAGGTTAGAGATTCAGAGCAGCTTATGAAAGTCGTTTGCATTCCTTGACATGATAGAGTGATGCTTAATGAAAGACATCTTTCTGACAGTAATTCAGGAGGTGAAGGAGGAAAAAAGAAAGTAATAATGTACAAAAAAAACATTTTATTGAAACTAAGCTGCAAAAACTTCATGCTCTGAACTTTCACAACAGACCAATGCAGTGAAAAACACATGATTGGAATAGAGGCTGGTGGAAAGAGGTTTAAAGGGGTCATGAAATCGACTTTTCCGAGCTTTTGATATATGAGAGATCATCGTACTATAGAATATCCGTAAGTTTCAGAACTGAAAACTTCCTTTAGTCCAATAAAAGCTTTTATTGACACAGAACCAGCGAACGACTGATCCTGGAATGTGTCTATAGATGGTTTTATTCAACAAATCTCTTAGTTACATCGAGTTTCACTGTTAGTTATGATGAAAGCATTCGTTAGTGTGCAGAATGAGTTTCAATGACGAGATCACTGCTTTCATGAGCTCAACAACATGTCTGTGATCGACTACAATGTTCATCACTGCAACCTTTCATGCCACGATCTAAAATAATGCCATAGATCTAAATATAATGCAGCACTTTTCATGATTAGTTAACCTTGAGCTGTGATAGTAAAAATGTGCTAAAGTTTTCGAGAGAGTAATTTAGCTATTTCATATGCAAAGATGTCAACCAATCACAGCAGTGGGCGTTTACACTGAAGTCTCACAGAGACACGCCCCTTAAAACAGAGTGTTTTAAATCAGAGGGGGAAAAAAAAAATGAAGTTTTTGATGTACACGGAGAGTACCCGAGGGAGCTCCAGAAGGACATCAGGAGGAGCGTCGACAGTGGAAGGAGAGAGAGGGCCAGGCCTGGGATATTTTACCATTGTTTAATGCGGCAGATGGCAGGAAGACTGCGGCTGCTTGTTACTTTTATGTTACATTTTGTTTTATCATTAAACTTTAGGTTTAACGTTTTCCAGTTCCTGCCTCCTTCTTCCCTGAACTGTGACTTTATTACATCCATATTCCATAAAACACAGCAGCCTAAGAAGAGCAGACCAAACCTTTTCCCCTGGGAACATCTCGGATCCTGGGGGAAAGGAATTCCGAGGCCAGCGGGGATATAAATCCCTCCAGCGCGTCATGGGTCTGCCCCGGGGTCTCTTCCCAGTTGGACATGCCTAGAACCTTGGAGACATGCTGATCAGAGAACCACCTCAACTAGCTCCAAACTCTGACTGAGACCCTCCTGGATGTCTCATTTTCACTGCTTAACAAGACTGTCCTCCAAAAAAATGACGCTATAGGTCGTTTTTCAAGCACCTTATTACGACCTATATTTACGTTCTGAAGTCATGCGCCCTCTAGCGGGCGTAAAAAATGACAGTGTCGTGTTACGTCTGTCATCATGAAATACGTATGACTGTCGTTACCAATCTAAAATGCGTGTTCATTTAAATGCAATGTGTGGACTTTTTACTCCATTTGTCCTGTTTCCATTTAGCAAAACTAATTTTTTATTAACGACTACACCCACCCCAACCATAAACCTACCCTTAGTGATTTATAGTGCATACACACTTTATGAGCACATGTTCCCTGGGATCGAACCCACAATCACATGATCACATGATTGCATATTGTTATTGCAATGCTCCGCCAATTGAGCTACGCCAAACCTGAAACATGCCGCAGATAAAAGTGAACAATGCATTAAAATGAAAGTGTCCTGTTGTTGAAAGGGGCGACACTTTAGTAAACGCTCCTATGGGTTGTATTTCAGGGAAGTGACAAACGACCTATATGGTCGTATTGATTGGAGAACATGTTGGCTTTATCGTATTGATTTGAAACTTATATGTGTCGTGGCAATCATGCCCTGACCAGAGCAACACCTTAAACTATTCTTCCTCAAACCATTCCTGAACAATGTGTGCATTATCCTGCTGAAAGAACCACTGTCATGACGGGATGTGCCTGGTCTAAACAGTGATTGGGAAGTTTGCACATGTCAAATTACGTCCACAGGAATGGCCGGACCAGGGTTTCCCAGCAGATCACTGAACACATGCTAATGAATGACTCTCATCACAGATGCGCATCTCTCTCCTGAGATTACACACACACACACACAAACACAGAGTCAACAATAGGGTGGAAACAGCATGACGCAGAGCATACTATTCTGGTCAGACGGTCCCTAAATCCTTCAAATCCAGAACACACTTTATCTGTCTCCAGGAGAGAATGCTAGTTCAGGATAAAGACTTCTGGGCCTAATCCAGAGACACTGACTCAACATACTGACAAATATACACAATCTTTACATTGTCTTTACATTGTGCCAGCTTGCATTTCCTAAAACACGAGTACTCAATCGAGTCGTTTTCATTATCACGATGTGTCTGCACGTACTGCAACTGAAGATATTCTAAACACTCATCAGGGCTGAATATATGAGGCCCAGCAACATCATTTTAGGGGGAAATACACACACACCACACACACACACACACACACACACACACACATAAAATCGTAAAGATTCTGTTTACTTTAGTTGTTTCTTCCGTATTGTGACGGAAAGTTGTAAAGGATCGTCGTAAAGGAAAAAAATGTTGGGCAGGACAAGGTTCTATGTGTCAGTTGTTGATTGGATGTTGAGATGTGGGCGTGGCAGATGTTGAGATGTGGGCGTGGCAGATGAATGCGAGCTGAGCGGGTTTAAGAACACAAAAATGATCTGCATATGTCGTTTTCATAACTGAAGATTCAGTTTGAAGTAAAAAAAAAAAGAAGCAAAATAAAAGAATCATACACACGAATGCACTGTTCACAATAAGGTCTATAACATGCATTTATAAAATACAGTGAATCTCATGCTGACTTCATATCTAATCACAGTCTAAAAAATCCCACATCATTTCCAGCACAATGAATAATTATACCTCTAATAGTTCTGAAGTTAGTGTGTTTGTTTACCAAGGAGACAACAGTGTCAATGAAGAACATGCTTGAGATGAAATATGAGACAGTGAGACATGTGATGAGTGAAGAAAAACAGAGAAATAGCTAAATAAACATCATGTGAGCAGGACCTTTAGAAGAAACACTGGAACTCGATCTGTAGAGGATGTGTGACATCCAGATGAGTTTTAAAACAGCTAAATATTTGGGACACTTTCTGTCTGTTACATTCAGCTCACAAATATATTTTCTGAGCTTCGTCAACACAACTATGAGTCAACGGCACAGAGAAACCTGAGAGGCACAGCTGACCTACTTCAGACATACAGTCAGATTTGGCTCTAAATATCTATCTGTAATTTGCTCTTTGACCATCACAGATCCACACCCTAAACTGCAGAACTAGCAGACGACAGAAACAGTACAGTCCACCTTTGAACCAGATTCACATTCGGATCATTGAGGAGTTTATGAGTAAACTGATCTAACTGTGATCTGATCCCTCACGTTCTTCACGACTCTCCAGGATGAATTGTGAGTTGCAGTGAATCTCACAGTCCGTCTGTTGAAAAGTCCAACCGTTACACCCTTTGAAATCTGACTCCTTCACAAAACCCTCAACGGCATGACCCACTTCTGACAATACAGCCGGATCGTGTGCCGTATATTCCCTGACTGATTCAGGAAACTTGCACAAATGTCTATTTCTAATGATTCTCTCCAATCAATAATCAAAACATGACAAATGCAAAAGCTGCATAATAATTACTGCATTATAAAAAAAAATGCCAAAATCAGAGACAAAATCACACACCACACACACACACACCTGTGATCACACACACACACACACACACACACCTGTGACACACACACACACACACACACACACACACACACACACACACACACACACACACACACACACACACACAGCTCAATATCACACAGGGATCTTTTCATTCAGATAAAGTGTGGAAGAGAAACACAGTGATGTCACTTCCTGTCTCTTTATCTTCTCTGCGGAGTAAACTTGGGAGCGCAGGTGACATCCTCGCAGGTACACTCTTGTAACCTGTAGCTGCAGTAATGTGGGTTAAATCTCATTACATTCAGAAATCATTATATAAACGCATATAGTTTATAAAACATTACAGAAGATGCTGCATGTATATATAGCACAGAATATAATGGTGTTATGCAACAAGGATCAGTAACACAGAGAGATAAACACTGATTCACTCTTATTCTGACATCTTCAGGTTTCTCATGAATGCAGCTTCCAGTCAAACACTGTTTCTAAAACAACATCTAACTTCAGTGTCATAAACGCCACAGGCCTACAGCACTCGCTGTGTGTGATCAAGAGACTATCTAGAGTTATTAACGGTGCTGCGACATTACAGTGTAATAACACAGTATTACTCGATCACACATGACCGCAGACACAGATCAGCTATTGGCTGATTTCCAAACACTTTCACTGAGCGACACTTACTTCTGAGAGTCCATTCCGAGGCTCGCGAGCGGTGTGAATTCAGTTCATGAACAGGGGAGTCGGCAGCAATGAAGGCGATTCCCTCTGGAACAAGGAGCATCACTGAGCATGCGCAGTGTGTGTCTCTCCCAGCCGGCTTCTGTACGGCAATCTATGCGGCATGACGTCACCAAAGTGTGTGCTCGAGGAGGAGTGAGTGAGTGACGTCAGGTGACAGTTTTCCTGTGGATTGAAATATTCGAAATAATGATAATTTTTGCTCTATGATTGATAACCTAGGATTAAGGAGAAAGCCTGAGTGTCCTTGAGCCATGACTGAGAACAAAGAAAGGGCATGTGTGGTTGTGTGTGTTGTGTGTGTGTGTGTATCCCTTTTGTCTAGAAGCCCAGAGCACCTGTCCCAAACAGTGCTAGTAACAACATAAATAGAATGGGTACCCCTTTACAACAAAAAAATAATTTTGTTACAAGAAAGCTTAAGTTTAGGATAGTTCTTACAAATAAAGACTAACTCAACACAGCACTTATTCAAGCTTAACAACAAAAAGAAGATAACTTAAGCAACTCAAATTAATCAGTCACATCCACAGCAGAAAAGAAGCAGTCTGACACCAGCAGAGGAGAAATATCCGTACAACGACGTAACTCTTCTGCATAAAGGGTTAGTTCACCCAAAAATATAATTTCTGTCATTAATTACTCTCCCTCATGTATTCCACTCCCGTAAGACCTTTGTTAATCTTCAGAACACAATTAAGATATTTTGATCCGAGATGTTCTGTCCCTCTATAGAGATCCAACGCAAACTACAACTCCACGGAATGACATCATTAAAGTACTCCATGTGACTTCACCTCAAGTTTTACCTCAGCTAGTGCTTTGTGCAAAAAAAACATAATTTACCCCTTATTTGCAAATAATACCATTAAAGCGTGTTCACACAACAATGCCAGCTCTCGCATGAACACAAACGCATGTTGCAGATCAATATTTTGTAAATAAAGGGGTAAATTATGTTTTTTTTTTTTTTTTTTGTTTTTTTTTTGAACATAAAATAAAACAATAAAGGTTTTTGAGGAAAACATTCCAGGATATTCTCCTAGTGGATTTCACTGGCCTCCAACAGTTGAAGGTCAAAATTACAGTTTCAGCTTCAAAGAGCTTTAAACGATACCAGACGAGTGTGAATGTAAATGCTTTATAAACACAAATGATCGTCTTGCTCGTGCTTCCACCAAAACCGCACTTTCGTATTCTTCAAAAAGCTTACGCTGTGTGTCCTACACCTTCCCTATTCTACTTACAGAAAAAAACTGAACTGGCGCTGCGTTCATTAGAATAGGGAAGGTGTAGGACACACAGCGTAGCTTTTTGAAGAATACGAAAGTGCAATTTTGGTGGAAGCACGTGCACGGCGATCATTTGTGTTTATAAAGCATATACAGTTGTATTTTTTTTATAAAATGTTTGATGGTTTCTCTAGATAAGACTCTTTCCTCGTCTGGGATCATGTAGAGCTCTTTGAAGCTGCACTGAAACTGACATTTGGACCTTCAACCCGTTGAACCCCAGTGAAGTCCACTATATGGAGAAAAATCCTGGAATGTTTTCCTCAAAAACTTCATTTTTTCCACTGAAGAAAGAGAGACATGAACATCTTGGATGACATGGAGGTGAGTAAATTATCAGGAAATTTTATTTAAAAAGTGAACTAATCCTTTAACTTTGGTTTCGGGAAACACTCGTTGAACTATCCTAATACGACAGAACTGTGACGGCAAACAATGCTTTTGGGAAACAGAGAGAGAAGCAGCAGAGAGATGAAAAGAGCTTCACCTGAGAGAAAATGAACAGCTACTGCCACATAGCGGACACACACACACACACTCACACACACACACACACACTGGCTCCGGCACATAGGCTTACGAGAAGGCTCAACATTTTCAGAAATTAATAACAAGCGATATCAGGTGTCTTTTATATATTCTGCAAAAAGATGGGTATGGGTGTATAAGTTTACAAAAACTAAATTAGCAAATGTTTTCCATTTATTTCGCCATGTAACTCATCATCTGTCTCCTATGTTTTAATAATAACATTATATTGTGTATTGCCAGCTGGGTTTCTTTGTGTAGTGAAGCTCTGAGAACAGCTGAGAAAATTATGACATTAACAAAATAAATCTGTTTTCATCAAATTACATTACGCACAGAACTGTCCCACGGGATCGTCAGGAGCTGTTTTGATTGGCTCAGGCTTGACCTCTTGTTCATGGAGCGACTCTCCATTGGCTGGTTAACACGTCAATCAAACGCTAAAAGTTGCAGGAAAGCAGAGGATCCAGTTTGGAAGAGGAAGTTGTCGGTAATTTGTGATTTCGTTGGGACAGTGAGGCTGTTTGGAGCAGAGATTGTATCCTCGGGTCAGAATGGAGGGTCGGGACAGCTCACCCATGCAGGCTTTCGACAAGGACGTGTTGGACCTGACTGTGGAGGATGTGTATGACATCTCCTACCTGATCGGCAGAGATCTGCTAAAGGTCAACACAGGCGGCCGGGAGTTCTCGGACCTACAGTTCAAGATCGTCCGAGTGCTGGAGATGCTGGAGAACATGGTGAACAAGTACAACCTGTCCATGGAGGAGCTGAGGATGGAGCTGGACAACATGAGGACAGAGATGGACAGAGTCGCAGAAGGCTCTGATAATGTGAGGCTCAGAAGGAATTATATTATATATTATATATTATATTCTTGATACTAAGACTGCTGTTCACATTGGGTGCTTTTAAAGAAATATTCTGGGTTAAATACAATCAATCAACAAGTCAAGTCAAGTCAAATTTATTTATATAGCGCTTTTTACAATTGGTAATTGTTTCAAAGCAGCTTTACATATTAGAAGCACAGAAAAAGAGAAGTGGTTAAAAATCGCTGTACAAGCAAGCGTGGTAATATGTAACATATACAAGATGGTGCTACATTAAGCCAATGTCGGCTGACTCCCAGGGGTGGAAAAAACCCCCTAGGAGAAAAACCCAGCGTGCTAACACTGGGAAAAAGTCCTAGGAGGGAAAAAACCCCTTGGAAGATATATTAATATATGTAAATGGATATGGAGATCAAAATCTGAATTATACATTTTTATTATAGAGATTAAAAATAGATTATATATAAATATATGTAAGCGGATACGAGATTAAAAATCTGAATTATAGATGCAGCCAGAACTGGATCTGTAGGCCCATTGTCTCCTGGGCTACATTGTAGTCAGGTCAGACACAGGTTCTCCATCTGATCTGGATACGGCCTGGATCCATCAACCCGGCAAACCTCAGGATAAGCAGAGAGACAGATATTAGCGTAGATGCCATTCTTATTCTGATGTACAGTATATCTAGTGTTATAGGAATGTTCTCGGTTCCGCCGACCTAATTATTGCAGCGTAACAATCCTTAACGGATTTGAAAAATGTTAATGTATTGATAATGTGTTATGTGTATGCAAGGGCAAAGAGATGTGTTTTTAGTCTAGATTTAAACTGACAGAGTGTGTCTGCTTCCCGAACAATGCTAGGAAGATTGTTCCAGAGTTTAGGTGCTAAATAGGAAAAGGATCTGCCGCCTTCAGTTGATTTTGTTATTCGGGGTATTATCAACTGGCCTGAATTCTGAGATCGCAATAGACGTGAAGGACTATAATGCATTAAGAGCTCGCTTAGGTACTGGGGAGCTAAACCATTTAAAGCTTTATAAGTAAGTAGCAAGATTTTAATAAATACGATTTGAACCATGCCAAAGCAATTCCACTAATGCCAATATAGTTTTCAAGTCTTTTTAAAAGAATGTTGTGATCGATAGTGTCAAAAGCAGCACTGAGATCTAATAACACTAATAGAGAAATACGCCACGATCGGATGATAGGAGTAGATCGTTTGTAACTCTAACGAGAGCAGTCTCAGTACTATGGTATGGTCCTAATCCTGACTGGAAATCCTCACAGATTCCATTTCTTTCTAAAAAGGAGCACAGTTGTGTTGAAACTGCCTTTTCTAGTATCTTTGACAGAAAAGGTAGATTCGAGATTGGCCTGTAATTTACTAAATCTCTCGGATCTAGTTGAGGTTTTTTAATAAGAGGTTTAATAATAGCCTGCTTAAAGTTTTTGGCACGTATCCTAGTGTTAGAGATGAATTAATTATATCAAGAAGTGGACCTACGACCTCTGGAAGCATTTCTTTCAGTAGTTTAGTCGGCATTGGGTCTAACATACATGTCGTTGATTTTGATGATTTGATAAGTTTAGATAATTCTTCCTCTCCTATAGCGGCGAATGATTCTAGTTTTACCTCAGGGACACTACAGTGCACTGTCTGAAGTGAAACTGTAGACGGTTGCATGTTTATAATTTTCTCTCTAATATTATCAATCTTGCAAGTAAAGAAGTTCATAAAGTCATTACTGCTGTGCTCTATGGAAACGTCAGCAGTTGAATCTCTGTTTCTAGTTAATTTAGCCACTGTGTCAAATAAATACCTAGGATATGTTTGTTTTTCTATTAAGAGATTTGAAAAATAAGTAGATCTAGCATTTCTTATAGCCGTTCTGTACTCAATCATTTTTTCTTTCCACACGGCGAAAAACTTCTAGTTTTGTTTTCTTCCACTACGTTCGCTTTTCTAACAGCTCGTTTTAGAGCCCGAGTGTGCTCATCATACCACGGCGTTGGATTAGTTTCCTTAATCTCTTTGAACGTAAAGGGCGACTGCATCTAATGTGCTGGAAAGAGAGAGCCAATAGTTTCTGTTGCAGCATCGAGTTCTTCTAAGTTGTCAGGTATACTAAGCGATGAAACTGCTCGGGGAGATTATTTATAAAGCAATCTTTAGTGGTAGACGTGATGGTTCTACAATATTTATGGCTGGGTGGTGGTTTTGTAGCCTTGGCTAACTGTATTATACACGAGACTAAATAATGATCTGATATATCATCACTCTCTGCTGTAGAATTTCAACAGCATCATATCAATTCCATGCGACAGTATTAGATCTAGGGTATGATTACGACAATGAGTGGGTCCTGACACGTGTTGTCTAACTCCAATAGAGTTTAAAATGTCTGCAAATGCCAATCCAAATGCGTCTTTATTATTATCTACATGGATATAAATCACCAACAACAGGACTTTTCCGCAGCCAGTACTAACTCTGATAGAAATCAGCAATTCTTTGATAAGTCAGTATGGTGCCCTGGTGGCCTGTATACAGTAGCCAGCACAAATGTCAACTACATAATGTTACATAAAGCACCATCACTTCAAAGGAATTATATTTGAAATTCTTTTGAATGATTCTGAATATATTACTATAAATTACAGCAACACCTCCCCTTTGCCTTTCTGTCGAGGATTGTGTCGATAATCATAACCTTGAGGACTAGATTCATTTAAAGTAATGTAATCGTCTGGTTTTTAGCCAGGTTTCTGTCAAACACAGCAGTCTAGTTTATTGTCTGTGATAATTTCATTTACAATAAGTGCTTTTGAAGAAATAGATCTAATATTCAGTAACCCCAAGCTTTATCATTTGTTTATCTGATTTATCTGTGATTTTCATTTTTTGAACATCATTAAATTTTTACCCTTAAAAGGTTTCGGAAGTTTTTTGTATTTACTAGTTCGAGGTACAGACACAGCCTCTATGTGATAATATCTAGGTGAGAGAGTTTCTATGTGCTGTGAATTATCTGAGTTCTGTGACGTGAGGCGGCTAGACGGGTCGGTTTTAGCAGTTTGTCTGCGTCCTGATCTGGGCCCTGGTTTGTCATGTTTCAGCTTAAGACTATTTGCCAAATTTCTAGATAGAGAGCAGCACCATCCCGGGAGGGATGAATACCATCTCTTTTCAACAGGTCAGGTCTGCCCCAAAAGCTTTTCCAATTGTCTATGAAACCTATATTATTCTGCGGACACCACTTAGACAGCCAGCCATTGAGTGATGATAACCTGCTAACTATCTCATCACTCCGACGAACAGGAAGAGGGCCAGAACAAATTACTTCTGCTGACATTGAATTTGCATAATGTGTGAACAGCATAATGTTGATGACCACAAAATAATTGACTCATCCCTCCATTTGTTTAAAAAAACAAAACAAAAAAAGGCGGTCAAGTCTAGTCATCTTTATTTCTGTAGCTCTTTTATAATACAGATTATTTAAAGCAGATTCACAGTGAAAATGATTCAGTGATTCAACTCATCTCTAAAAGAAAACCGTGTCATTGTTCAGCTGAGGTCAGGTCAGTGTTGATTCAGTTCCTTTGTGATGATCATCAATTACTAAATTAGTTCATTTCATCTATAAATCATTTTGCAGAAAGCAGTGATGTCATCGTCCAGCTCAGTTCTCATCCAGTAGAAGCAGCAGCCATCAAGTTAGACAGTATTCTAGGTTATTACTGAAGAAGTTTTTGGTCCAAAAATTAGACTCTCTGTTTTTTCTGAATTTAGTAGTAGGAAATTACTGGTCATCCAATTTTTATATCAGCTATACATTCTGTTAATTTAGTGAATTGGTAAGTTTCGTCAGGGCTTGAAGAATATAGAGCTGAGTATCATCAGCATAACAATGAAACTAACGCCATGCTTCCTAATGATATCTCCCAAGGGTAGCATGTACAGAGTGAAAAGCAACGTCCTAGTACTGAGCCTTGCGGTACTCCATATTTAACTTGTGATTGATATGACATCTCATCGTTTACTACAAACTGATGACGGTCAGATAAGTATGATTGAAACCATGCCAATGCAATTCCACTAATGCCAACATAATTTTCGTGTCTATTTAAAAGAATATTGTAGTTGATAGTGTCAAAAGCAGCACTAAGATCCAGTAACACTAATAGAGAGATACAACCACGATCTGATGATAGCAAATCATTAGTAACTCTAATGAGAGCAGTCTCAGTACTATGGTACGGTCTAAATCCTGACTGGAAATCCTCACAGATACTATTTCTTTCTAAAAAAAGAACATAGTTGTGATGAAACTGCCTTTTCTAGTACTTTGACAGAAAAGTGAGATTTGAGATCAGCCTGTAATTGACTAATTCTCTTGGATCAAGTTGTGGTTTTTTAATAAGAGGTTAATAACAGCCAGCTTAAAGTTTTGGTACGTATCCTAGTGATAAAGATGAATTAACAATATAAGAGGATCTATGACCTCTGGAAGCATCTCTTTCAATAGCTTAGTCGGTATAGGGTCTAACATACATTTGTTGATTTTGATGATTTAACAGTTTAGACAATTCTTCCTCTCCTAAAGCAGTAAATGAAATGAATTTTTCCTCAGGGACACTACAATGCACTGTCTGACACAATACTGTAGTAGACGTTGCATGGTTATAATTTTTTCTCTAATATTATCAATCTTGCAAGTAAAGAAGTTCATAAAGTCATTACTGCTGTGCTCTTTGGAAACATCAGAAGTGAAGCTTTATTTCTGTTAATTTAGCCACTGTATCAAATAAAACCTAGGGTTGTGTTTATTTTCTTCTAAAAGTTTGAAAAATAGGCAGATCTAGCAGTTTTTAAGGCCTTTCTGTACTCCATCATTCTCTCTCTCTCCACGAAATGCCAAATACTTCTAGTTTTGTTTCTTCCAGCTGCGCTCCATTTTCTGGCTGCTGTCTTTAGGGCCCGAGTGTGCTCATTGTACCATGGCATTGGATTAATTCCTTAATTTTTTTTTTAAACGCAAAGGAGCAACTGAGTCTAATGTGCTGGAAAAGACAGAGGCAATAGTTTCTGTTGCAACATCGAGGTCTTCTAAGCTGTCTGGTATGCTAAGGCGATGAAACTGATCAGGAAGATTATTTATAAAGCGATCTTTAGTGGTAGAAGTGATGGTTACCATATTTATGGCAGGGAGCAGTTTAGCCTCTTTGACTAAATGTAGTAAACACGACTAGATAATGATCTGAGATGTCGTCACTCTGCTGCAGAATTTCAACGGCATCAATATCAATTCCATGTGACAATATTAGATCTAGAGTATGATTACGACAATGAGTGGGTCCTGACACGTGTTGTCTAACACCAATAGAGTTTAGAATGTCTGTAAATACCAATCCCAATCATTATCTACATGGATATTAAAATCACCAACAACAAGGACTTTATCTGCAGCTAGTACTAACTCCGATAGAAAATCAGCAAATTCTTTGATAAAGTCTGCATGATGCCCTGGTGGCCTGTGTACAGTAGCCAGCACAAATATTTTGAGGAAATATTGGTAACCAAACAGTTTGGACACCATTGACCCTGTAGTATGGAAAAAGATACTATGTACGTCAGTGGGGTCCATCAACCGTTTCGTTACTGACATTCTTCCAAATATCTTCCTTTGTGTTCAGCAGAAGGAAGAAACTCGTACAGGTTAGGGACAACTTGAGGGAGAGTAAATGACAGATTTTTTATTTTTGGGTGAAATACATGTTACTTGTCTTGTGAACATCCATGCATATTTTTCTTTTTCTTACCTTGTACTATAGCAAAGTATTGGGCCGAACAAACTAGTTGTGGACTTAAAAGACCCAAACAGACCACGATTCACCATGCAGGAGTTAAAGGAGGTTCTGCAGGAGAGAAACAAACTCAAAGCCCAGCTTATGGTGGCCCAAGAGGAGCTGCAGCTCTACAAGAGGTAAAGAGTGGATCGATGCACATTTACAGGGTCGCAGAGCAAAAAGAAAGAGTTTTGTTGTTGTTTTAGATATGAAAATAAAAGTCAGTAAGGTCCAATGTTCTTCAAAATATAAATTATTTTGCAGAAGAAAGAGGTTAGGTTAGGATTCACATGAGATCAAATCTGATGTGTTGCAGTGGGGTCCTCGGGTCAGAGCAGAGGATGGTGGAAGTAAAGCTGGACACGCTTCCTGAGTCAGAGCCCGCACCCTCCAGCGTGATCGAGGAGAACAGAGAGAAGAGCACTATTCAGAAACTGTGAGTGTCTTCAGCTTTGTGCTGTTCTATACTTAACAAGTTTATTCAACCAAAAGTAGGTCTTGGGAATAAAAAATAGGGTTACTCTTTATTTTGATAGACTACTTTTGACATTCTACTAACTTTAAAGTAACTACATTGTGAAGTAACTCAAATTTATTTGCAACTACATGTAAACTAACTCTCATTAGAGTATTAGTAGACTGTTAGTTTAGAGTTTGGGTTAGTAGAATAAGTTGACGTAGTTGCAAAGTTACTTATAGTCAGTAGAATGTCGAAATAAAGTGTTACCAAAAATAGTTGATATAATAGACTGTTTTAATCTTAATCAACTACATTTCAGTTCAGATATTCAATTATGATGTTGATTTGAAACTACATCATATTTAGATTACATTTTGGACAAGAAAATGAAAAAGTCTGATCTAACTGAGCCAATTAGCTTTACATCAAGATATCAGATACACACATTTTGTAATAATTAAGATTTGTTCATGTTTTTGAAAGAGTCTCTTCTGCTCATCAAGGCTGCATTTATTTAATCAGAAATACAGTAACATTATATGACCATTTATAATAAGTTTTCTATGTGAATATATAGTAAAGTGTAATTTATTCCTGTGATCAAAGCTGCATTTTCAGCATCATTACTCCAGTCTTCAGTGTCACATGATCCTTCAGAAATCATTCTGATATGATGATTTTCTTTCTTACAAATTAAAAAATAATCTCAATTAATCCAAACTTTTGACCACTAGTGTAAGTGGTTTAAAATACATAAGCCAGTATTGCAGGGCAGGTGTGTACCTGTAAACCCGCCATGTCTTGTCGAATTTCTTGACCTTTTTTCATTTATTGAAGCCTCATGTGACTGCTTTACCAGTCATGTGACTGCTTTACCAGCGGTGGGATGGTGGAGCAGGTTTGGAGTTCTGCCCGCTGGAGTTTGTCCTTCTATCTTGAGTTATGACTTTGACAAATGATTGTTAAAGAAAAACTCAAGATGGAGAGAAAAACCTTTATGTCCAAATGACAATAATATTTACTTCTGCAAGTCATGTTTTCAGTGAGTAGAGTACGTATAAATTCAGGCTATTTGATAAATACAAGCAAAACAGACCGTGGAAAAATTTCTCTTCTCTTGAAGCTGATTTTCTATAAACGTCTTGATCTGAAGAATAATGCGGTTTTTGATCTAGTGTGGGTCTTTGCTATATTTGCTGGCTCATCTTGTTGACAAACTGTTTCTCTCTTTTTCAGGTTCTCATTTCGACAAAAATAGTCAATCTGCAAAACTTTACCAGGATTGATACAACAAACCAAACACCTGTGAAACAAGCTCAGTCCTCTCCAACAGAGACTAGTGCCTTTTTTAACTGGACTGACCCAGAAGTCCTGTGCCTGACTCCTTTCCTTGTTTTTAAAGGAGTACGTTTTTAACTTGGTGTTTGTAAGTTCTCAATTAGTACATTATAGAGTGTGAAACATGAATGAGATGATGTCAAAAGCACAAATGCAGCTAATATACACTTACAATTTTATCTTTCATCTTCCATTAGCTCAGTATTTTTACTGTAATACGGTATGACATCACTAGAATCAGTTTTAATTTAGTCATGTCAAAAATAGCACAAAGACACAGTTTGGGACTGATTTTGGTGACAGTACT
This sequence comes from Culter alburnus, assembly GCA_028476615.1. NCBI lineage: Eukaryota > Metazoa > Chordata > Actinopteri > Cypriniformes > Xenocyprididae > Culter > Culter alburnus. Next base: position 28,493 of record JAOTNS010000335.1, read on the forward strand.
AAATACTATACGTATTATCTTAAACGCATTGATTTGCTCTCTAAGACTTTGTTGAAGATCGTACTGAATCAGAAAACATCTTCAGTATCTGTCGACACGCTTTTGGACAGAAACGGTCCATATGACTTTGTATATCACTTTCTAGTCCTAATTTTAATAAACTAGGGATTTTAGAGTCAAAATCATGAGGTTCTTCAACTAAAATACTTTGGATTTGTTGTTTTGAAGCACCTGTACCAGGTAACAATGTTTAATAAATCTCTTTAAGGTGTATGAAGTGGTAAATTGTAGGCCATATGAATGTAAAAATGTGTTTTTAATCGGCTTGCAGTATGAACTTAGTTGACAATTATAGATATTAACAAATGCTGTTCTTAATTACATTTTTACATGGATTACTGCGTTATCAGGGGCCAGTTGTTCAAAAAGTTTAATCTGGATTTGGAATGTTTTTCTATCCAGGATCAGGTAATCTTTCTTTTGTGCTGGTTTTTCAAAGCAAGATTGGATTGGATCACCCTAATCTGGATTACTAGTGCTCTACGGAGCCCCTAAAGGGACATGGTGAGAGAAAATGAGATGGGGGGGGGGGGATGTTTTTACATTCTCTCAGAAAAGTTCAGCATAGCGTTCACCAGAGAAACTTTACGTTCGCTCCCAAAAACTTGACTGGTTCATCTCTTATGATTGTGCCAATGTAGTTTACAAACAGAGATTAAAACTCTTCAAATTAAATATATTTTTGATATTTACAGCTGTTTGGGGATTTTTTATGGCACTAAAATCTCTTTTACTTTACAGTAGGTTACCAAATGCTAAATAAGAACGTAATGTCTGCTTCTAATTCTAATTCATTAACATTAAACAATCAAGATCAAATAAAAATGTGTGTATGTATATTACATGATAAATATTTAATTTTTTGACCAGTTTTAAAGTTATTACATTTTTTCCTGAAATCCACTCCTTTTGGATCAAAGGTATCCTAATATTTCTACAGTTTTGAACAACACAACTGATGATTTGATCCAGATCTAAACCAAGATTGGATTTTGTGATCTAATCTGGTTTGATTTTTTTTTTGAACACATTTTCAAGATTTGATCTGACAGCTGAAATCAGATCAGATTACTTTTGAACAACTGGCCCCTGGATTTAATATAGCAACATGCATAATATTAAATGATTTAAATTATTAAATGTAAACTAAAAAGAAGAGTGTCTTACACAAGAAATCAAATGATGACTCATTATTTTCCTTCTTTGATCGGACAGTGAAATAAACATGTACAACCTGTTGAAATACACAAGAAAATCAAATATGATGTGCCACTTAATTAAATACATTTATTATCCAGCTTTGTTTTTATAAAGGTCCAGAAGTTACTTCTTTTTTGGCATGTGAAGGATTGATATATAAAGATTTTTACAGTATTTTTTTTTTTTTTTCATAAATCTGACTGGTGCATCTGTCGCTTTCCTTTTCCCTATTGGATGTTTCTTATATCTGAAGTGTTTTTTTTTACGTTTGAAATGCAATAAAAATCTTTGGTCACAGAAAGTTTAATTACTCTGAATTATTTAATAATCAGTAAAATTCATGTGTGTTTACAGGGCTCACTTCTTCAGGGCGTCTAACAGGTTTTTGCTTTATACTAGAAGTCCTCAATCCTCAATGTCTTTATCTTTGCCTGAAGTTCGTTTGCTGTGGATTGTGGTATGCTTTATTTCAGTAATAAATGGAATGGATTTATGGTTAAAATGAACTGCTAAAATGACAGTCATTATATAAAGTGTATTTGCAGTTGAACATTTTTGCACTATTCATTTCTAAATAAACGTTTGGTTTATTTTGTGTTTCTGTAATGCTGCAAATCCTTATAAAACATCAATATAGTTAAAGACAAAGGAGTCAAAACCAAAAAATGTGGTATAATTGCTTCACAAACGATTTTGTCTATACAAAATGTACAGTAACTATACCCGTTTCTCTTATCATTAAAGTCAGATTGATATTCTTATACATCACTCATTAAAACTAATAGTTCACCAAAAACAATGTTTTGTCCTTTACTCGCCCTCATGTCAGTCCAAACATACACCCATCTTTCCTGTGCAAAACACACATGATTGATCGTTCCTGTCTGACTTCACTGACCGGACAGAAACAGCTAAAACATTCTTCAAAATAGTTTGTGTTCTTCTGAAGAAAAGCAAGTCCTAAAAGTTTGGAGCAACATGAGTGAGTAAATTTGATTTGAGTGAACTTTCCCCAACCATGAAGTGGTTAGACAATTAGTTTCACATCATTCAACCTTAACTCAAGGTGTATTCATTTAAAAACTAACGTTCATAAGACAATACAATTCATTTTATGGTACCGTCGGACAACTCGGACATGTCACATGTCACTGTACGTCTAGATGACTCCATCAGCAAACTCCGCAGAATCAGTTCTTGAGCCACGGATGAGCAGCGATGGCTTCTTTACTGCGGTCACCGTAATCATACAGCAGCTCCTCGTCCACCTCGATGTCTCTGGAGGCCAGGAAGATGAGGTGAGGCGTGCCCTTTATATCATGCAGTTTGGTCTGAAGGTTTCCATTTTTACTGTGGTTGATCAGTCGGCCCAGACGGTTGCTTTCTTTGGTAGCATCAACACTAGAAAAATGTACAAAGAAAAGCAATTATACTTGGAATCTAGAGAAATTATCTGCAGTAGAGTCAAAGAAAAAAGCTTAACATTCCCAGTTTCACCTGGGCTGTGTCCGAAATCACATACTTGCACACATAATCCATCCCTTCTGTCCGTAACAGGGCCACAGATCACATGGTTCACATCAGATCTTGCATTAAAGCACATGCATGACCATTCGCTGATGTCCGAACACAAACACTCACCAGTAGGTTTTGTCGTGGTAGCGGAAATAGTACATGTAGCAGCCCGTCGAGGGGTCCTGAGCGTATTGAGACTCTCTTGCTTTGGCATCAGAAATCTCTAACAAATCCCCATGATACTCCACAACAAACTGGTCTTTCTGAAACGGTCTGTCTGCGAAAATCCCTCTTCCTTTCCCTTCGATACTCTTCACCTGACGGGAAACAGCAGATGCTTGAACCAGGAAAGGTTTGACGTCACAGACAGAGAGTGATCAAGGCTCACCTTCAGCCCCTCTTCCACTCCGTTCCTGATCAGATCATCAATGTGCCGCTGCTTCTCACACTGTTGCAAAACAACAAGCCCATATTCATCTCTGGATATGACAGAACAGTGTAGTTTCCACATGTCGAACACGGATTCATCCGTTCAATCCTCATCAAAAGAGCCAGAAATGCCAAATTGAAACGTTCGAGTTGATATGAAATGTCAGATCTTTTCATCCATAATGTTGTGACAGATTTTACAAACGGATATTTTCATTTATAGAAACATTTAAAAACACTTCAAATTCTGGAAGAGTTTACCTTCAGCTCGGCTTTGCTCTTCCTGCAACTTCTCCTGACGGGAAATAATCTGTGACCTTTCGGTTGAGTTCAGACTCTTTGACTTTCAATCTGAAAAACAAGATAAAGTCACATGGTTAGATGATGCTGTGGACGTCTCCACAAATAAACTTTAATAAAACAGCAAACTCACACACAGACGATAGATTTATTAACGTACTTCCGGTCTGTTGACTTTTCACCGTTTATTCTTTGCCCAGATTTGGTTAGCTTCTTTGTCCCAGGATGTTTCTGAGGATCAGTGGGATCGTTGTGTGAGCCGCTCAGGATCAGTTTGGGTGTGTTCTGCTCTTCTGCATCTTTGAGCAGCCAGAGGAAGAAGAGCGCAGGAAGTGAAACACCTTTGACATGATGAACGTGATGAACGTGTTTCTTTAACACGAGATAAGCGAATACCTTCACTCCGTCTGCTGGTGTCCGCCGCTGAATTGTCGTGTAATAAAGGGGCGAGCGGGTTACTCCGGAGCGGCTTGTTTGGATTCAGACAGCTGAGTATGGTCAGCTGACCTGGGCTTGTCTGACACACAAACACATATTTGATCAAATATGTATTCTTAACTTGTTTAAGGTGAAAAGCAGTGAGTAAGCAGTGTTGGGTAAGTTACTCTTTAATTAAAAAAAAATCTTCCACAGTGTAGTTAGATTACTGTACTAATTACTCTAAAAAATATCAGATTACTCATTCATTTCTAAATCCCATGTCAGTATTGATCAGTTGAACACGAGCAGATGAAACCGCACTATTAATTCTTTCAAATAAACAATTAACTACTGAAATTATTCTTGAACGGACCAAAGTGTGTAAAGAGAGAAGATTACATTAAAAACATACATTTTACATTAAAACATTAAATCTTGATCAAATCCACTGTTGTTTTATATAGAATTGTTATAGATTAAACGGTATTTAATGCAATCACATCAGAAGTAATTAAATTACAGAAAAATGGAGAGTAATCCCTCATTTACTTTTTCAATGGAAAAGTAATTAGATTACATTAGACAGATTACTTATTAATTACATCCAACACTGTCAGTAACAAAGTTCAAAACACATTCATCTCGTGCATCAAATTAATATATAACTTTATATATGCATCAATGTATTTTTTAAGTTATTATTATTATTTTATATATATGCATCAATATATTATATGTATCCCACCGGTGTGTTTCCGTGTTTGTTTTCTTTGGCCACTTCATCTTTGTCCTTCACACTGCCTTCCACAGCTCTTCGTTTGGTCGACTTTTTGCCTGATGAATGCATAAATAAAGCTCATTTCATGAAATATTATGTGTATGTGTGCTGCGACTAACGTCAGGACAAAAGATGATCCAGAAAACACGAATAATATTTGCAAAAGCGTCACTAAAAATCTGATAATTCAATAATAAAATAATCGTGTCTAATCTGTAAGATTAATATCTTACCTCTTCCCATCTTGGGTCAGATTTCCTACAGCAAACAGGTCAGATCTCTCACACACACATACAGCATGCTGAGATAAACACCTTCTGGTTTTTAAATATCAATCGCAGCGCTCATTGGTCAAACTCTCGTAGAAAAGGAGTGTGATTGGTTTAAAGAGCGCCCTGCTTCGTGACGTACTTCCGATATGAAATACTGCCGTTCTAGTTTCCAGTTATGATTACATATGTACACAAAGAATACAACACGAGAGATTTTACTTTTTCTTTTACTCCTGCCAATGTATTTATGAATTGCAAATAATTTGGTAAATTAATAAGCATCATTATTGCAATGAAAACAATAAAACATTTTATATAATCCAGAACACACCAGAAGTTTGTATAGACACCAAGAAAAGTGTATAATGCTCTGAACTGCAAAGTTATGAAAAACATGTTATGTGGGTAAATCTTGCAGGGTTTTACCAGAGTAAATCCTGTGAATCGTGTAAAATGAGACCTCACTTCTTCTGACGCTTATTATAACTTTAAAAGTCTCTTCTCAGTAAATATTTAGAAATTGTGCAGTCCAAAGACCTTTGTAATCCTCATGACTTCCAATTTAATGTGGTCTTGTAACTATATTGGGGGGGTCCAATAATCATTAAAATGACCAACACAAGAAAACAAGATTTAAAGGTACAGTGTGTAACTTTTGGCCCTCTAGTGGTTAAAAACAAAACTGCACTTTGCAGAAGAACATTGTTTTGGTTGTGCTTCAGTCTGCATAACTGTGTATATGAATATTAATCTTCACAATAGATAATATTTTACATGTGTTCAATAAAACACCTCACCTGTCGAGTGATAAAAACTCCATCATCTCCGCGTCACTTTTACATTTCAAATCCCTCAGTTCTTGCCATCTCTCAATGTTGATTCTTGTTTTATTACGAGCTCTGTCACGTTCTCTTTTCTCCCGGGTGATTCCCCAGAGGTTTAGCAGGAGATTTAGCGGCTCCATGTCAATCTTTCTCGCTCGTTGACACTAACCTGAGCCACTCCCACAGCAGACACGCGTCAAACTCTCTCTCTATTACAGACGTGACGAGACACACACGGGCGAGTGACAAATGACACAACTTCCCTGGAAAACCATCCCGTCAGGTCTAAAATATAAACGCTATAGTCTTCCCATAGTGAATCAGGGTGAGACAAAAACTCGTTCTGGAAGAAGGGTTGATGATGTAAGGACTCATTATTTAAATTTGGTCAATTTTGAATAAATAAAGTTACATTGTTTACTTTTAAATTAATTACAAATCTGTTCAAAAATATGTTTTGGAAGTAATACCTTTTGGAAGAATAGTATTTTGAATCTATATGACTATGGTGTCAGGGTTTTCATATGGTCAGTCAACAGCAGTGACAGAAAATAACTTTTTCAGTAATGGTCAATATTTGCCACATTAAACTGATTTCATTTTTACCTTTACAGGGGCATTTATGTTCCAGCCCTACAGTATTAGACGTATGCACTTTCATGTCAAATTCTTGCACTCAATCAATAAATTCAGATAGTATAACGAGCCTGTCAGATTACTATGATTAATAAGTGCTGTGCAGTGCCTTGAATGTGAGAAGCAGGAATTTAAAGTCAATTCGATATTTCACTGGTAGCCAGTGAAGTCGCTGGAGAGCTGGTGAAATGTGGATGGTAGAAGGGGTTCTAGTAAGAACACGAGCCGCAGAGTTCTGAACCAACTGAAGTTTATAGAGAAGTCTGGAAGGAAGACCAGTAAGAAGAGCCTTGCAGTAATCAATACGTGAAGTAACCAGTGCATGAATGAGAATTGCAGTATTGTTCATTGAAAGGGAGAGACGAAGGCGATTAATATTACGCAGATGAAAGTATGCAGTACGTGTAATATTATTAATATGGGCTTCAAATGAAAGTGTGCTATCCAGAATAACCTGTGAGGAGGGATAAATGGGATGTTGATCGATATCCACAGAAATACAGTCAGATTTTGTCAAAGTGGATTTTGTCCCTACAGGGTTAGGCTTTTATTACTATTAAGCTTAAGAAAGTTAGCTGAGAGCCAGTCTTTAATTTCAGCTAAACAACGGGACAAAGAAGGCGGTGGAAAAGAGTCCGAGGGTTTGGAAGACAGGTAGAGCTGGGTGTCATCGGCGTAGCAGTGAAAGTGAATACCATATTTCCTGAGAATGTGACCAAGTGGGAGTAGATAGATAATGAATAAAAGTGGGCCTGAGGAACACCAGTAGTGACTGTAGATGATCTCGATCTGAAATGCTTTAATTGGACAAACTGAGTGCGACCAGAGAGATACGATGTAAACCAGGACAGGGGTGTGCCAGTGATCCCAATAAATACTATGATAGTGTTAAAATAATAAAATAAAAATGTGATAATGCTTAACTATATCATATATTTCTGCCCACATATATTGTCTTGTATCATCACAGTGAAGTGATATCACTCTCAAGGACTGTTTTTATTTGCTTTTAGACATATTTAATAATCTCGGCTCACACATCATTAAAACAGCACTTATGATGAGGATAATGTTGGATGATTACAATGAATCAAGCAAATGTAACCGTCCTTGATGAAACAGACGTGAGGTGATGAACTCACTCACGTTCAATATAAAGACAGTATAGATCAGTCTTCAGGGTCTGATCTGTTTAGTGTAACAGATCTCTAATGAATCTCAGTGTTTCTCTTCTTCTTCTGAGCAGAGCCTCTCCTTGAAGCGTCTCTTTTTCTCCATGTTTTCATTCACTTTCCTCCGTTTGTCCTGTTTTCTCTGTATGGATTCTCTTCTCATCTTCAGCAGTTTCACTTTCTTCACCCTTGAAGATGTCCAGTTTCTCCGTAAAATCTCTCGCGCGTCTTCTGTTTCAGATCCACAGATCTGGTCTCGTGACACTGAGAATGAGAAACTTTATTAGTTAATAATGGTCAGATTACACAAGATTAAAGATCTCAGATTTCATCAACAATATCTTAAATTGTGTTCTGAAGGTGTGGAGCGACATGAGGGTGAGTGATTAAAGGGTTAGTTCACCCAAAAATGAAAATAATGTCATTTATTACTCTCGCTCATGTCGTTCCACACCCATAAGACCTTCGTTCATCTTCAGAACACAAATTAAGATATTTTTGTTGAATATTAATAATAATAATAATATTAATATTCTAAAGCAACAAGAATATTTTTGGTGCGCCAAAAAAACAAAATAATGACTTATATAGTGATGGCCGATTTCAAAACACTGCTTCAGGAAGCTTCGGAGCGTTATGAATCTTTTGTGTCGAATCATGATTCAGATCGCGTGTCAAACTGCCAACGGCTGAAATCATGTGACTTTAGCGCTCCGAACAGCAGATTCGATACGCTGATTCATAACACTCCGAAGCTTCCTAATTTTGAACCACTGTACTCACATGAACTGATTTAAATATGTTTTTAGTACATTAATGGATCTTGAGAGAGGAAATGTCATTGCTGGCTATGCATGAGGGTGAGTAATTAATGACATTATTTTAACCCTTTAATGACAGAATGTTGTTATTTTAGTGTGTACTGTCCCTTTAAGACGATGATGACGCACCTTCACGACGATCCCGGTGGGAATGTGTTTCAGCACGACGCAGTTGCTGGTTTTGTTGGTGGCTTGTCCTCCAGGTCCAGATCCCCGAACAAACTGCTCCTCGAGCTCTTCCTCATGCACGAGCGGCAGGTCAATCTGGTGTTTCTTACCAGCAGCCAAAACAAGCGGCCATCCTGTGACTGTCCAGGGTGTGTGTCCAGAGGTCAGAGAGGTCAGAGGTCCCCTGAGCCTCCAGAGCCGCTGACCCACTGACAGCATCCTTCACATGAGAGCACAATCAATAACCCCCCTGACACTAAACATACAGCACTGTGCTGTACACACATCACTTCTTCTCTTATTTGAGGATGATTCAGTCTGAGGTCACACTGCCACCTACTGGTTACACAATCAGATTCACCGTGGTTATGTGTCAGATAATACTGTTTCTTATTTATGATCAAATCAAAAGATAATGACTTAAACATTATTTCAATTAACATTTAATTTAACATAACACTTAATTCATTATTATAGAATCTGCCCTTCAACTTTCAGTCTGAACTTCTCAAGTGGATGTTGGTCAACGAGAAGATGTCAGAAAATAAAAAATAAATGAGCACTTACAAATAAATGAGAACTTATTCAGAGAAATAACAAACTTTTGCATATGGAAGGGATTTCCAAGCATTTATGCTGTTCCTTCGATCAAGATGATTCATAGTACAAGACCTTGAATTTTAATGTAACAAAGAGGCTTATATTGTAAATGTATTATATTTGAATCAGTTTCAGTTGATAATCTTAGACGTTTTATGTTTCATACCTCCTGCATTATTTCAAACATTCAGTAGTATATTTTGTGAGGTCATCTACAGTAAAACACTCGTCTGAATGATTTCTGCACTGACCATAACCATTACAGACACACCCTAAGAAGTGTGCATGTCCGACTGATACTCACGGGGTCAACAGGTCAAGATAACGCACTTGTGCCTATACATACAGGTGCTGGTCATATAATTAAATATCATCAAAAAGTTTGATTGTAGATTTATTTCACTAATTCCATTCAAAAAGTGAAACTTGTATATTATATTCATTCATTACACACAGACTGATACATTTCAAATGTTTATTTCTTTTAATTTTGATGATTATAACTGACAACTAAGGAAAATCCCAAATTCAGTATCTCAGAAAATTAGAATATTGTGAAAAGGTTCAATATTGAAGCACCTGTACACTCATTTTGATATGTAGTGAATCAGTTGAAGCAACCAGCTCATATTTGAAAGAAAGAAACCCAACATGCACAAAGATATTTTATTTGAGGCACAGTCCTCTGGTGTCATCATACCACAAAGATACAATCAGACAGAAAATGACATTATTTACAAATAAATAAGCCATTAAGAAAGTTTACAGATAATTGAGAGACAGTCTCTTCCTGATGTGAAGAACGTCAAATATGTAAAACGTGTTAAATTAAATAGACTTAATTAACCTCATTCGTCAACTCAACAATTCAACTCCTACTTAGTCTGAGATAACCTGAAAAATGAAAGTCTGAGAGCAAAACGTCATTCGCACACCGCATTTCTATGACATGTAGTCGAGAGAGAGGAGTACAGGAGGCTTTGGATCGGGAAGGACTTGTCTTAACTGAGCCGCTCCGTTACCTGCTGATCCCCAGTCTCTTCTGGAAGGCGTCACCATCGCTCTGAGTGGCTCTCTGTGTGAACACATCATGACAATGACAATGTCTCACTAATGCACATATGTTCACCAAACATGAACAGAGTGGCTCACCTTGTTGATGTCTTTGTGTCGCTCCTTGGTGACGATTTCTTCTAGAACTTCCCCATCGCCTCTTATGAGCCTGTAAAGATCATGTTCAGGTGTCAGTGTCTGGGTGAAGCGGCTGACATAAACTACAGGTCTGTAACGCACCTGGTGCGGCCCGTCTCGGGGTCGAGGACGCGGCGGATGACGCGCTCTGCCTCGCCTCGTATTCTTCCTTCGTCATCGGCCTCTTGGTGCAAAAACTGGCCTTCTGTTCGTCAGTCATGACTGCAGTCACAGGAAGATATTATTTACAATAAGACTCTGTTTGTTAACTACACTAGTTAATATGAACTGATAATGAAAAGTACACGTTAAGCATTTATTAATCTTAGTTCATGTTAATCTCAGCATTTACGAATGCAATAAAATGAGTTTTATCTGTTAATCTGATGGACCAGAGCTAACATGAACTAACAGAGCATCTGCAGCGCTCTTAAAGTCAAGTTTATGGCTTTTTATTAAGACCTGCGCAAATAAATTAATAAAACCATATCTGAGGATTAGTGCAATGTCTATGGAAACAATTAATAGTAAACTGACTGTAAAAAACATGAATTAAACAACTTTATAGTTCAAATAATACAGGTTTTCACAAAAAACAAGTTTTATAAAATTATAATCCTCACATTCCAGCCATTTTTTAAAGAAAAGGGAGGATTCAAAGGTCATATTGACTCAAAAGGTCATGAAACACCCTGTAGATGGCGCCGCTCATGGAGCAGCAGAAATACAGCGGTTACCCCTCTGAGCTCATTAACTCTATCATACGGAGGTTTATGAGAGAACGTGTTTTACTTTATTTCAATAAATCCTCAGTTTTTGAAGTTTAATCATCACAATTTCTGGGTTTCAGTCCCCAAATATAAGACCTCTTAAAATGATAATCAAGACTTTTCTTACACAATTTAAGATATTTAAGACCTTTATTTTGATAAAAACATCGGTGCCCTGCTAACAGTGACTAGTTGTGTTTTTAAAGCCAAATGCATTAACCAGCATTAGTCAAGTGTTCATCACAGGATTGTTCAGGTGTGTGCGCTCGTACCGGGCCCGTGTTCTTTCGTTTCTTCGCTCTGCCAGATCGGCAGGAACGGCTGGAGTTTGTCATCAGAAGCAGGAGACGATACAGAAGCCGTCACTGCCGCTCTTTCAGCTTTCAACGCAACCTTCTTCTGCCGCTTCTTCTCCTTTTTCTCCTTCTTCTTTTCACGCTTCAGCTTCTTAACTTCTCGTCGTTTCTTTTTCTTCTTGGCCTTTTTTTCTCTGGATGTGGAAGTGGAGCTTGAAGATGACGACGAGCTGGAGCTTCTTCTCCTTTTCATCTTCTTCTTCTCTAATTTGGGAGCAGAAGTTGAGCGTTATTCTGAGTGTACACATACCGTTTGATTTTCCTGACTATTTATATTTATATTTCATACGTCAGCCTTCATGGGGTCAGGCTAATTACAGAATTTTTCTGTTTGTTTTCCCTGTAAACGAACCATTAAGCTATAAGATGCACACAGTGCTCAATGATCGTATGATGAGGAGCCGTTAGTTTCTCTCACCGGAGGAGCGCTCGTGCTTCTTCTGCCGGCCGGGACTGTCTCTCCTGACGCCTGATGAGGACAAGCTCCGGGATTTGCTCTCGGATCTGCCAGCATCGCTCCCTCCCATGAGTGATGATCCAGCGGAGATGCTGTCAGGAAAGACTTTCATTACATCTGCTTCAAAGCAGTATGATCTTTGTACAAAATGAAAAGGCTATTGCTATCAAGCGAAAACACAAACACAAAACAACATATAAACACACTAACAATGAGATTTAAGACAGCTATGTGAGTGTTACACATTATCACACGAGTATGGAAGCCCACGAGGGAAAAAATCATGATTGGGTCATTTTTAATGATGATATTAAAAAGTCATAATTATAGCATACTAAGTCACTTTTTTGTCATAATTATGATATAAAACAAATCGAAATTATGACTGTCTAATTTCGATTTATGTAATTATGACATTTTAAGTCATAATTTCGGCTTAGTATGGCACAATTTCGATTGTTCATCTCATAATTATGACTCAGTATATCCTAATTTTGACATTTTATGTCATAATTATGATTTATGGAACTGTTTTTCTTAGCTTGTTATAAGTGTGTGTAAGCAAAGAAAGATAAATATCCTAAGAAGCCCCTCATATTAGTGAATTATTAGAAGAAAGCCAACTTGTGAAAATAATATGTAATTATACAATTAATGATCTATAGTAATTATAATATCTACAAGGTAACTGTAGAGTTCAGTGAAGCACTTAGCGGAGAGTTCCTCAGCACTGCCACCTGTCGGTCTGGAGAACAGCGACATAAACTCCTCTAGTGCTGAAGAGAGCAGAAATAATCTGTAGAGTGTGTTGTGTGTATGTGTGTGTGTGTGTGAGAGAGTGTGTGTGTGAGTGTGAGTGTGTGTGAGAGAGTGTGTGTGTATGTGTGTGTGTGTGTAACAGGCCTGAGCTATTACAATATTACAGCGCGTCTCGGTCTCTATTAATCTGATATCAGATGACGTCAGCATCACGTGCTTCATCTGACTGACAGTGAATAATAAATATTAATACTCATTAATACTCACTCGTCCGTCAGTCCAGAGTTTCTTTTCTCTCTGATTTCTAATAAGATCTGAGCAGCACTAGCGTGTCCTGCAGTCACAACAACACAATGCCGGATATCCGGTTTCGTGATCTTTTCAAAATAAAAGTCCAAAATAATAAAATAGTTCAATATGCGTAAATAAATAAATAAATAAATACAGAAGTGGCCAAAAGTGATGTTCGGCCAAGGAAAATGGACACCTTCAGCCTTTATTAAATATTGAAGAAGTGTGAAAGATTTGTAAGCATTGTGTAGTTGACTTGTTGTGCCTGGAGTCGATTATTTTATTTGTAACAACGCCATTCCCCCATTTTAAAAATATTTTTAAATGTTTTCCTCATATTTCGATGATTTAATTGAACTCTCCGGGCATCACTTGTGTGTAATAATAAGGATATTAAATAAACTATATTATATATTATATTCAATAATTTGCTTTAAATGTACTTTTATGCATTTGAGAGACACACTTATACTGCATTCAGTGTAGATCTTTCATCAATTCATGCTTTTCATTGGAACTGAACTTTTGTGCCATGAACTACATTAATATTATCAATAAACTCCATATTCATAATACAGAAATAAAAATCCAACTGTACTAATTCCTACATTTTTAATAAAACATGTACAATATAAACAGACTAAGAGGATTCAAATGAAACAATCAGTTTAAATTGATGCTTTTAATGTCATGTTTCAAAGCATTACATGTTAGTATGCAAAACAATTATGATTTCCTTGATCATGTCAGGAACATAGAGCTGAAAAAGCACCAAACTGGCAAGATTTCTCATCTAACTTAAGTCGAATTTTCTCTCATTCTCTAAGAGTAAATATGTTCTGCATTTCCTCGTCATCATCATCATCATCATCATCATCATCTCATCACCTCCCCAAACTCCAGATAAATAAATATAATAAAAGAAGTGATGGGTCAGTTCAGTCACAGATACTCCCCAGATGAACAAACGGTCATTGCAAAGGTCATTTGGTCAGTTATCTTGCATGCTGACTCACAACTATTGACCAGTATTGGTCATGTGACTCATTCATATCAGGAACAACACTGTGTTCACACGGACTGAGGCTGTGCTGGAAGATTTCTGATGTGTTTCTTATTAATAAATATGCTTCAAAACATCCTATTTTAATATTTAAACATACAAAATGCTGAAAAAGCAAAACTGTAACAGAGTAAAAACAAAGTGAAACCTGTGTCTAATGCTTGGCAAAGTAACTGATACATTTAGTGTATATTTTGTTTAAAATATCTGAATGAAAAAGCACATTCATTGTCTCAAACCCTTGAATATATATTTTATATATATAAACTAGACTAAAGGATGCAAAAATATCATTTAAAGAAAATGCCTTTCCACCCGGAGATCCTGAACTGAAGCCGGAGTGTGGAATGTGAAGCGAGCGAGAAGAGGCTGTTATGAGGACGCCACCATCCGCACGCGCTGAGGAGGCGTTAAAATGACGTTTTTTGCTGCCTTGATGGTGTTTTTCATCAGCATAGCTACAGTCATCGGTCCAACACCGCCTGGGACGGGAGTAATGAAGCTGGCCTTCTTCCTAACACCTGAGGAGACATTCATCACGTCAAAAACCTCCTGATGCACATTACAATTCGACTAACAGGAGTGTGTCTTATAGCATTCAACAACAACAGAAATGATGCTATCAGAACTAAAGCACCCTCTTCTTTGTCCCAATAACTCGTGCCCTGATTCAAATACATTTAGACGAAGAACTGATGTACTAAACTTTGTATTTGTAAGTTACAGTATTTTAGATGATTAATGCTTCAGTTAAATAAACTAAAGGTTTTGCTGCCTTGCTTCTTTTAGCTTAGGTTCTGATGCAGCGCTTCATTGTCATGATGTAATGACGCGCACAAGAATCAACACACCAAAAAACACTGTTTTTGCATGGTAAAAGGTGGTTATATTGCTATATAGATATATAATTGCATAATTCAGTATGCAAGTATTTAAATGACATCATTGTAATCAATGCAAGTCAACAGGAGATTTAAGTAATACTCTTAACATTCCTTAAAGAGGACCTGTGCTGCCCTTTAACAGTCTTGATGTTGTTCTTGGGCTCTACTAGAACAGAGGCCTGTTTCATAAAACAAGTTTACCAAATAAGCTAGGCTTATTTCAGTTAGTCTGATATTTTGAACCAAATCAACTGACAATAAAAACAGACTTACTGAAATAACCTGGATTATTTGGTAAACTTGTTTTATGAAACAGGCCCCAGGTTTTCCTGCTTGAATGTTGATTATTTTCCTCATATTCTCCATTGTTGCAGCTCCTCTCTTCCCAGTCTGTCAGTAACGCTCTGTTTAGTTCCTGTCTCTATGAAGCCCCTCCTTCTGAAAAGCACAATGTGCTCTGATTGGTCGGCTGGAGCAGTGTGTTGTGATTGGTCATTAGGGAAATGTCCCGCCCCTTACCATAACCGCCAGTTTCAACACACTACTAACTAACTCAACCAGGCCCCGCCCCTTTATTCTGCGCATTAATTATTTAAATGAGGAATATTGTGAAGAAAATTCAAGATGGAGTTCAGAAACACTGACACTGATATAGAGAAGAACTGGAGGGACTTTTTCATGATTAAACAGCAACATGACACACTAAAGACAGATGAACATGGAAATAAAAACAAAATGGACACTCAAGACATCCGTTTAGAATCACTACTGTTGCCTTGCGAGCACAAGGATTATATTAACTGAGAATGTCATCTATTTCACAGAAAGCACTTCCTTCTTACCTTCAAAGTCCACGTCACCAACCAGTCTGTTTTTCCCAGTCAAGGGGTCCAATATTCTGTTGATCCCGACATCTATAACAGCTGCGCCCTCCTTTATCATGTCAGCAGTGATGAGGTTAGGGATACCTGAAGAGAGTTAATGTTCGTCAGTCTCTGTGAACGTGACCCTAAACACGCATTAAGATCAGTCCGATTCGCTAATTGAAATGTGAACCTGCAGCGGCGACAATGATGTCTGCGATCTTCGTGTGCTGACGGAGCTGTTCTCTGGGAGTGTACCGGTGGGAGATGGTCACTGTGGCGTCGCCTGAAACAAAAGAGACAGTTATACTGATTGCCTTGATGTGATTAAATGATTAAAGATGATTATGATTAAGGAACTGCACACGTGTGCCTCCACAGACTGACCTCCCGGCCGCTCGTGTCTCCCGTCTGTGTGCAGCAGCATTGCGATGGGCATCCCCACGTTCTTGGAGCGGCCGGCCACCAACACATTCTTACCCAGCGTCTGTATGCCTGCGACAAACAAGATTCAGAGGACATCAGAATCTACAGCCAATAACAACTGACATCAATACATGTTCTGTCTGAATACTTGATTCTGATTGGTGTTCAAACAGTTTAATCACAGGTAGTTCCGGTCAGTTTAATCACCGCTCTATATTAAAGGTGCAGTAAGAGATTTCTGAGAGACGCTGTTGAAAGTGATTTCAAATATCAACAGCGTTTCAGATGCACAATCTCTCTCTCTCGATAATTCATTCAAATTCAAATGTCTCACCATCTCATTTTCCCCCTGTGATAGCTGATAGCTTCTGTCAACAAGCCTTAAATTTTACCCCAACTAATAATTCAATGTCTAAGAGCTGCTGTGGATCCATAATGTTTTCTCACCGGTCCGTTTAATAATCTCCCAAACGCCCCAGGGAGTGGCAGGCAACATGGTGGACTGATCCAGACACATACGACCAACATTGACCACATGGAAACCGTCAACATCTTTCCCCGGGCAGACGGCATTACACACCCGTCGCTCATCGATGTGATCTGAGTATGAGAGGGAAATTTAAAAGAATTAGTCATTTCCACAATTTATCTGGAAACATCCTAGTCTGGATAAAGTGTTTATGTTCTTTTTAGAACCATACATTATCATTATTTCTGTCTTACAATAAATACATTTATATAGAAGTTCTGGGATGAAAGTTTATAGTTCAGATATAAACACTGATGTCTACAGTAGTGATCAAAATAGAGGAAATCACCTTTTGAAAGAAACTTGATGCTTCAAAAAAAGATTGTATCAATTACATCATTACACCAGTAGGTGGAGACAAGTGACTGTTAAAATGAGTCATTGAATCATTCACTCAAGAGATTCATTCAGAAACGCTGATTCAAGTGAAGTCTTTCCAATTTAATTATTAAAATAATAACATTTTATCAGAATCTGTAGTAAATGACGTTATTGTTTAGTCATCTGTTCAGAATCGTAGGATAATCGTGATCTCTATTTTAAACCAAAAAAATCGTGATTCTCAATTTATCCAGAAACGTGTAGCTCTAACTAAAAGTATTAAAACCATTTCTGTTAATTGAAATAAAGCTGAAATAAAATAAAATTATTAGATGGAAAAAGGCACACTAAATTCTAAACTGGAAATAAATTAAACTAATCTTCTGTTAACGCACCAGGAAGTGGCAGTTGCACCAGCAGCCCATCGACCCTGTGATCCGTGTTGAGTTTGGTGATCAGGTCCAGCAGCTCCTCCTCACTGATGCTGGAGGGTTTCAGGATGGTCTCGCTGCTGATGCCTACAGAGAACAGACAGCAGCGATTCAACAGAATGTGACGCAGACAAGACAGAAGGCTGATTTTGACTTGAAGAGTCGAGTTTTATTCGCTGAAACTCAGAGAAGACCTGCAGAGTTTGAACAGTCACAGCCGGCACGCGTCACAGGAAACCGTGAAGCGTATGACAGGCACAGACTTTGATTTTAGCTTTAGACTATTACTCTATCCTGTTGGAGGAAATCAAACTCGTTTGATATTTTGAGTCGATTTAAGGACACAGTGTGCATCTGAAATCACGTACTGTCTGAGTATGTACTACATTTGGTTTGAAACGTACTTCATGATCATTCAAAAAGTACATCTTATACAGTATGAATGTATGTAGCATGAATGACATCGGGTCGTGTCGTTACCGTCATGTGACGTGTCGTTACCGTCATGTGACGTTACCATGTGACACCGTCATGTGACCGTGTGACGTGTCGTTACCGTCATGTGACGTGTCGTTACCGTCATGTGACGTGTCAGCAACGCTTCACTGCCATTCATCTCGCCGGAAGTAGTAGGTGATCCGGGGAATTTTCACCTACTGTATTTGGACAGACTGCTCTGTTGGCATACTGTTTTTGCACACTATACAGTAAAGTATTCGATTTCAGACAATATTGTTTTCATTTGTTGCACGTCATCTAGCATCATGAGATTATGTTCAGAATGACTTGAACATGTCTAGAGCATGATGCCCAGTTTTTCTCTGTATTTACGCAGCTGGCCACTGTATGATGTTTTCTGTTTCAGAGTTTAAAAGATCTGTAGTGTTTTCCAGCCTTAATACTAAATCACTGAAGACAACATGTATTTATGAAAATGAGAACGTGTCAACAGTAAAAGAGCACAAAATAAGGCCCTGCTGGTGTGATTGGGTCAGCGTGAGGATCTGTACGGAGTCACATGCTCACTCAAAATAGATCTGGATACTGTACACAGCCAAGAGTGGAAACTGACACTCGTCGCACACATACTACAGTAAAACTGAGAGCTCAGCAGACTCACTGCTTCAGTTACTGTCCTGTCCAATTAATGCTTTTCAAAAATTAAAGTTTCAGGCATTAAAGGGTTAGTTCTCACAAAAATGCAGATTCTATCATCAATTTCTCACCCTCATCTTTCCAAACCCATAAAACTTTCATTCATCTTTAACACACGAATGAAGATACTTTTAATGAAGTCTGAAAACATTGACACTTCAGAAAGCTCATAAAGAGATCCATATGCATTGCTTTATATGACGAACAGATTTAATTCAGGCTTTTATTCACATATAAACACTGATCAGGAAACACATGAAGCACAAATACTGTTATCAGAATCTCAAACGCGTATGAACAAACCTCACTGGTTCATCCAGCAAACACATCTGTGCTTCAGTTTACCGTCTCTGATGACTCTTCAGAACACGCTTGATTCATATGGATTACTTTTACAACCTCCGTTATGAACTTTCTAAAGTGTCAAAGTTGTGTTGACTGTAAACGGAGGGACAGAAATCCCTATCTTTATTTGTGTTCAGAGATAATGATAGTCTATGGATGGACATGAGGGCGAGTAAACGAGTTTTTGGATGAATTAACTGGTAGTGCATATAGAGTATAACTCATTTTATTTATTTATTTATTTTTTTGGGAGGGGGGGTGGTACTTTATTATTATTTGGGTTGTTATTTGAATTAAGTTTAAGAGCGTTTTTTGATGTCTTCTTTTTGCTGATTGTCCTCACCATTTATCAGGATCTACTTTAAAAATGATCTACTATGAATTATGGATCTACTATATGAATATAAGTGTACGTTTATGTCACGACAACAATGTGCTAAAAACGGAAAAGATTTTCCTTTGTGTTTTTCACGTACAGATGGCAATGTAGTCAAAACGATCCATTCACAAGGATCCACGAAAACGACTAAAATCGCTGTATTCTGCTGCCAGGCCAGTAGATGGCGATGTCACTTTGTAAAGAAACACTACACGCCTATAGACTGAACACGTAATACACATGACTTCACCATTTTTACAGATTTGTGCTTTTGTAGTTTACAAGTAGATGATAATGTTACAATTTTCAAAAACTTGAACGCACTTTGAAACTCGTTTTCAAAGGTTTGAGTTTTCAGGCCCCCAAAACACTGTTGTGTAAATGAACGACGTCGTGTAAAATCCCCTAAAATCCCCTGATATCTGTTGTTCTCGCTGCCTGGCGATGACCTGGTTTGGTCGAAATCTCTCAGTTTATTAAAGTTGGATGCGGTCATGACCGTCTTACCCACTTCTGCCGCGGCGCGGGTCTTGTTGAGGACGTACGAGTGACTGGCTGGATTGTCGCCCACTAACACTACGCTCAGGTGAGGCCGGCGGTTTCCAGCGGCAACCCAGTCCTCCACGTCGGCTCGCGCCTCGCTGCGGATCTGCCGTGCCAGCTTCCTGCCGGAGATGATCACAGCTTCCTGTCTGGAAAACAAAACATCAAGGATTGGAGGGCAAAATTTCACTGTAATTTTGTTTCTGTTGTCTGAACAGCTTTCCGCTGGAGTTTATCTGTTCATGCAGCGTCCTCCAGTGATCCAGATAGCAGCTGCGGTCCACAGATAAGCTCTGAATGACGGACAATAACTGAAGATAACACTGAAGAATGGCAGAGCATTCTTGTTTTTCCCGTCATCTGTAAGGACAGACTTCTAAATTATGTAGGAGCCCTGATCCTATGGCTGAAAGGTCTTTTTTTTTTAAAATTATTATACGTAAAGCATAATACAGCACTCCAAGCAAATTTGTGAACATCTGTTGAGTCTTGAGCGCAGTACATGTTCATGTCCCTCGCTGTGAAAACCTTGTGAACGATGACATTCGTGTTCGTTTTCACGCTGCGATGGAGTCTGAAGGTCTGTTTCTTCCCTATTGACCCTTCGCAAAGACCCGCCCCCCTTAGTTACTGTTGCTTTGTCCGACAAGCTATGGTGCTGTCGAGTGAAAAATACATCGCGGAGCAAAGAGACACTGACAAGACAGAGCAGGTTACTTTGATATTAAACAAAGTCCCGGCTTTCAAACTGTGTAACTTTTTAAGAAATTTGAACAATAAAAGTGCTTTGCGGCTCTTTAATGTGTCGCGACAGATCGCTGTAGCTCCTCAGCTCAAGCGGCTCGTGAACCGATCATCTCTTCCTACTAGTTCATTTATAGCATCAAATAAACATGAATGAACATCAGAAGGAATGTTGTTTCAAACGCGGAAAGACGTCAGTATACACACCATTTTTCAAGTTCAACTCCACCGAGGTTAATCTTCTAACTCCTGACTGCTTTGTCCTCAAAATGGCAGATTCGGCGTTCTGATTGGTTAGATCACTTGTCAATCAAACTCCTAGGCGAGGGTCAATTGCGACTCATATATGAGTAAAGCGGCTTCTCGATTAAGAAAAAATGTAGGCGGGATTGATTTTGTCCATCGGGATTGATTGGAACATTGTGGTTTGCTATTGGTGGATCTCATGTGAGTAACAGGTTGCCCCGCCCTCGCGCCAGTAAACACGTCATCAGAGATGAGATGCTGCTGCAAGAATAGAATTTTTTTTTGGTGTTGTTTAAGATTAGAATAAAAACTGCACAGATAAATCATTAAAATAAATACTGATATTCCATAAAAGTAAAAATAGTTAATTTTGATTTTATGGTGACTTTAATCTACTCATGAACGCGGTTTAGTGGAAGAAGTCTCGGTCACGCGAGTGTAGTTTAGTCAGCAGCTCAATTAATTCCTCTAATCAGTGACGAGCAGCACAAATGAAGACGGGTTCGTGCTCAATTTGAGGATCACGCAGGAATCATCAGCACGTGAGCAGCAGAAGCACAGGGATCTGTCGAAACTTGACGCCGGCAGCGCGCAAGCAGTTCCCGACATTACATCAGCCGGAGAGCCGCTCGGGGGCGCGCAGATGAAGTGAACAACTAAACCGGCGTTTGTTACATAACTAAACCATCGAGAGGAAGACAAATATGACACGCTTTAATAAAGAAACCACGTGTGACAGAGAGAGAATTACAGCAGAGGCATTACTGAATCCAGCTCGCGCTTCTCCTGTAAGACAGATCTCACGAGACTCTTACCTTGAAGATGACAGATGAAGACTGCAGGTCTGCTGGTGGGAATGCCGGCACAGTTTCCGCAGAGCCCGGAGTGTGGCCATCATATAATGGACAAGAGCTAACGTTACAGAGACCCAAACTGACCGGGTGGAAGTCAGGCAGAGGTGTGTGTGTGTGTGTGTGTCCGTCTTTAACCCGACGCCCTGCGCGCTCCAGCGTCACTGATGATGATCCCCGATCACACACACCGCCCTCGAGCCCGGCGCGCATGCGCAGTGCAGCTGTACGGGGTTAGCAGACGGGGAATTCTGACTCACAGTTTTACTAATAATTGTTAGTTAATTGTCGTAATAAGTGCCGAACAATTGCAACAATATCCGACTCGTATCGATCAGGAGGTTTCTTCCCTCAGTCTGCTCGTATTTCTGTGGTTTTTGTCACTTTAGGAAGCCGATCGTAGACATTTCCTGAAACTCTTCGAGCTGCTGCTGTCTGTAAAACTTCGAGGAGTTTATAAATGCTGTTTAAAGGCCTTTGAGGATCAACTTTATCGCAGCAGAAGTTCACATCTCCTTCCAGAAGAGTTTAATCAGAAGAAAAGAAGCGGAGATGAGTTTCTTATTGTAAGTATTGACTTGATGAAGTTTATTCTTTCTTTCCTTCCATAATCGCTTATTGCAGATAAATGTGATATAGAAGTTCACACAGCAAAAGTGAACCAAATAACATTTCTGATAACACGAAACTTTTAAAACGAACAGCATTTCCGGTGGAGATGTGTTCCTGTGTTCGTGTATTGCGTAAACAAATGATCTTATTCTGCTCAGTTTCAGTTCTGTTGATTTATTGTGAAATCAGTCTAACACAGCACAATGTGACTCTTGTTCAGTGGAAATCGCTCGTCCAAGACCTTCAAGCCCAAGAAGAACATCCCCGAGGGCTCTCACCAGTACGAGCTGCTCAAGCACGCGGAAGCCACTCTCGGGAGCGGGAATCTGCGCGCGGCCGTGATGTTACCGGAGGGAGAAGACCTGAACGAGTGGATCGCGGTCAACAGTGAGTGTGTGTGACTGTGTGTGAGTGTGAGTGTGTGTGTGAGGAATACCTGATCTAATCATGATCATGCCACTGAATCCTCACCCGTTTATTTCAGCTGTGGACTTCTTCAACCAGATCAACATGCTGTACGGAACCATCACTGAGTTCTGCACAGAAACCAGCTGCTCTGTCATGTCTGCAGGACCCAGGTACACACATGTGTATATATGTGTATAACTATATATAATAACAGTAATACTGCTGCTCTGTCATGTCTGCAGGTACAATAATATACAGTTGCAAGAAAAGGTATGTGAAGCACTTGCAGAATCTGTGAAAATGTGAATAATTTTAACAAAATAAAGGAGATAATACAAAATGCATGTTATTTTTTGTTTAGTACTCTCCTGAGTAAGATGTTTTACATAAAAGATGTTTACATATAATCCACAAGACAAAACAATAGCTGAATTTATTAAAATAACCCCATTCATAGTATGTGAACCATTGATTCTCAATCCTGTGTGTGGTTACCTGATGATCCACGACTGTTTTTGTGTTTTGTGATGGTTGTTCATGAGTCTCTTGTTTGTCCTGAGCAGTTAAACTGACTCTGTTCTTCAGAAAAATCCTCCAGCTCCTGCAGATTCATCAGTTTTCCAGCATCTTCTGCATATTTGAACCCTTTCCAGCAGTGACTGAATGATTTTGAGATCAGTTTTTCACACTGAGGACAACTGAGGGACTCAACACAACTATTAAAAAAGGTTCAAACATTCACTGATGCACCAGAAGGAAACACAATGCATTAAGAGTCGGGGGTGAAAACTTTTGAACAGGATGAAGATGTCACAATTTTTCTTATTTTGTTTAAATATCATTGTTTTTCATTTAGTACTACCCTTCAGAAGCAACAGAAGATACTTGCATGTTTCCCGCAGAAAATTAAGTACAATTTACCTTGATCTTTAAATTCAAAAGTTTTCACCCCCCGACTCTTAATGCATCGTGTTTCCTTCTGGAGCATCAGTGAATGTTTGAACCTTTTAATAGTTGTTTTGAGTCCCTCAGTTGTCCTCAGTGTGAAAAGACGGATCTCAAAATCATTCAGTCACTGCTGGAAAGGGTTCAAATATGCAGAAGATGCTGGAAAACTGATGAATCTGCAGGAGCTGGAGGATTTTTCTGAAGAACAGAGCTCAGTTTAACTGCTCAGGACAAACAAGAGACTCATGAACAACCCACAAACACAAAAACAGTCGTGGATCATCAGGTAACCACACACAGTATTGAGATCCAAGGGTTCCCAAACTTTTGAACGGGGTTATTTTAATAAATTCAGCTATTGTTTTGTCTTGTGAACTAAATGTAAACATCTTTTATGTAAAATATCTTATTCAGGAGAGTACTAAACAAAAAATAACATGCATTTTGTATGATCTCTCTTACATTGTTAAATTTTTCACATTTTCACAGATTCTGCAAGTGCGTCACATACTTTTTCTTGCAACTGTATATTAAGAAAATATAACAATAATACTGCTGCTCTCCAACAAAATAACACGTGTTGAACTCAGTAGGCTGAAAGTGTTCGTTTACAGATTATGCTGCTCTGTTCATTCAAATATAAATGTTATATACTGTGTTTTTTAAAGTTTGGTTTTAACTGTTTTTAGCTAATTATTTAGTAAAGTGTTTTCATCTATTATTATTATTATTATTGTTCTTTTAATGTTGTTGTGAGGTTGGAAGTTTCAAAATGTTAAAAGGGAAATGAGCTTTTATTTTGAAACTAAAAGTCCTTGATCCGAAACACACTTTTGCTGAGCCGCTTCGCACAAATACTGTTTTATTCAGTTTATATATATATTAGTGTTGTCAAATCGATGAATCGCATCTAACATAAAAGTTAGTGTTGTCTGTATATTACACACACACACACACACACACACACACACACACACTGTTATGTTAGATGCGGTTAATCACGATTAATTACTCAATTTGACAGCACTAATATATAAATATATATCTATATAATATATATGAGTATGAATGGTATGAGAGACACTCTGTCTGGTAAATCATCAGATATGAGTATCACTGGGCAGACGGGACCAACATCAAGAAGCCCATCAAGTGTTCTGCTCCGAAGTACATCGACTACTTGATGACCTGGGTTCAGGATCAGCTGGATGATGAAACCCTCTTCCCGTCTAAGATCGGTTTGTTCCTCCCGTTCATTTCTTATGAATTCACACAGGCTCGGCCGAATGAAGAACTTCTCCACTGAACTTTACTCCCTCCAGGTGTCCCGTTTCCCAAGAACTTCATGTCCGTGGCCAAGACCATCCTGAAGCGTCTGTTCAGGGTTTACGCTCACATCTACCACCAGCACTTCGACTCGGTCATGCAGCTCCAGGAGGAGGCTCACCTCAACACCTCCTTCAAGCATTTCATCTTCTTCGTACAGGTCAGTGCGTGAACACGCGTCGGTCATGTCAAGCACATGTGACGGTTTCTGAAAGACTCTTCTTGAACTGATTCTTGATTCTTTCAGGAGTTCAATCTCATCGACCGCCGAGAGCTGGCGCCGCTGCAGGACCTCATCGAGAAACTGGGCAGCAAGGACAGATAGACGCGTCCGGCAGCCTGGATGCATTTCCCACAAAGCCTTTCTTTTTCCCGTCCACTCCTGGATCTGAGATGCTGTTCGACACTGATAGTCTGTGCAGTTCCTCAGCTGTGCTTCCTGAAGCTCACAGGAGTCTTCCTGAAAACTCTCTTCTGTGCTTCCTGTTGTCAGTATTACACTGTAGCTCTTGATTCGACACATGTTGGTGATGGACTGAGATATGAAACTATATCAGTTTAGCTTTTATGAAGTACAACTAAAACCTGCCTTTTAGTCAACGCTTTTATAATGTTTGAGGGGAAATAGAGAAAGGTTTATTTGATTAGATATTTTTTTTTTTTTTAATGTTTTGTACAAGTTTGAAGAAAATTGTTATTTTTTGTTTATTTCTTATGTGATTGCATATTCAACAGTGGAGATTATTACAAGACCTTTTTCAGTTGTTGGTCAATCTCAAGAGATTTATATCCAGACATTTAAACAGTATTTCATGTAAAATTCATTTTTTCTTTGTGATTTTATTTGTAGTCACAATAATGACTTTCTATCATGTTCATAATCAGATTTTCTAGAAGAGCATTGCAACTTATTATGAAGTTGGTAAAAATTCCCAAATGTTTTTTAAACGAAATGATTCTTTTTTTTAATATTGAATTTTGTTATTGGTATTTTAAGACATGTTACAAAAAGTGCACTGTAACAATGATTTTTATTTTTTATTATTATTTTTGTTGTTAACGTTAGGTTTTTAAGTTTCAAAGGGAAATAAACTTTTATTTTGAAAGTTCAAACATTCCTGAACCGGAAGTACGCTTTAGCTAAGCTGCGGGGCGCGAATGAATGGTCCAGCTTCTGTCGTGTGAATGATGTGAATGTAGTTTTTCTGTCAGGAATGAGTGTGAGGAGGATAACTCGACTGTTCTCGAGTAATCTCATGAGCAGAAGCGATCAAATAAAGAGCGTCTCGATCGAAGGAAACATCGGTATGTTTGTTTATTACATCATTAGTGTTAGCACTGGAGCTTATGTGAGGCGATGCAGTTTACAACAAAACACAGTTCATCTGATTGACAAATACCGATTATTAGACTGATCTCTCATTCAGTTCCAGATTATTGAGTGTTTTAATGAAGTTTAATTGAGTGTTTAATGTGAAGTCTTGACCTCCAGCGGTCGGGAAGTCGACATTCGCGCGGCTGCTGCAGAGAGCGGAGCAGCACTGGGAGGTGATCGCTGAACCCGTCAGTAAATGGCAGAATGTGGACCAAACCAACCAGGTCAGTGTGCGAGACTAACGTTAGTTAGAGACGTAAACTTCACTGACAGGCCACGCAAATATACTTGCGGTGGTATCCGGGTCAAAAGTCCTCCTATTACCCACGGCACAAAAATGGTTTACTACATGTGACAAACAAATAATGTGTGATTTATAACAGTGTTTTTATTTATTGAAATTAATTTAATTACATAGCATACTATTACATTTTATTACATACTAAGATTATGCATTAATATGCATTGTAAATTATGCAAAATTACTGCATTTAAATGGTTCTCCTTTTCCTATGTTCTCCTTGCTGTCATATAGTGTCTCTCTCAGTGAATGGGACACATATTTTACTAGTAAAATTTATATAATGAATAATATAAGTGTCAAATAATGTTCTTAGTCTTTTCTTCCTGTGGGGGAGACTACAATAATTTACTATGAATTAAATGGAAATCAAATTAAATTTATTGTGTAATCAAAATACCAATAATGCCCAAAAGAAAAAGAAAAAAAACTTAGCGTGTGACTTTTAATTACTGTGACGGTAGGCATGACAACCGCGCCACCGCGGTCGTGAAGTGTCACCGGCGGTAGTGTGACGTCATATATAATATATATTTATATATCTCAGAGGTCGCGAGAAAATTAATGGAAAAAATACTTCCGGAACCGGACTGTTGCACTCTACAGCAAACCACAACCATCCAATCAGTTCCCACAGACAAAATCAAGCCCCGCCCTACATAGAAGCGTTTCACTCGGACATTCGGCACAATAGAGAAGAAACGACTATCGCAACTTCAGTGTCGTTGGTGTTCTATTGGTGGATCTCATGTGAGTGACAGGTGGCCCCGCCCTCGTCATCAGAGCAGAGGATATAATCTGACTACAGCTCTGAGGGCATGTGAATAAAAAATGATGTGCACAGATAAATCATTTATAATAAATACTGCAATATAGAAAATTAAAAATTGATTACATGGTGACTTCAAAGTGTTTGTGCCGTCTTTAAAATAAACGCCACTTGCAGTACTCCCAATACTGACCGTGTGTCATGTGCTTCTTGTTTCCTGTGTCAGACAGAGCATCATCCTCAGCAGTCGAGCAGTAACCTGTTACAGATGATGTATCATGACCCCAAGCGCTGGTCCTACACGTTCCAGACCTTCTCCTGCATGAGCCGCATGCGCACACAGCTGCAGCCACTTCCTGTCCGAGCGTCCGGAGCGGTGCGGGTGTACGAGCGCTCCGTCTACAGCGACCGGTTTGACATTCATAGCTCCAGTATTGATCATTAACTGTTTATTGATGCTTTTCAGAAGTTACAGTACTTCTTTTGATCATCTTTTTGAATCATATAGTGTTCCTGTCATTAAATCCTAAAAAGGACCTTTTAGATTCTTTAAAAAGAGTACGTACGTAAAAGATTATACTTAAGTGTGAACTGAATGTAATATTTTTTGGACACTTAATTGCAGTTAAATTAACGTGTTATAGTTTAAACGTATATTACATGCAGTTAGGTGAACTTTAGAGTGATTTTGAGCCTCTTCAGCACATCTTTGTGTGTAATTTCTTCTGTTGTCTTAGAAATAATATGGTTATTTAAAGTGTACTGACAAGCATTTATGGTAAACTAAAATATACTTTAATGTCATTTCTATTGAACCTTGTATGTCATGTATTTAAAAATATTTGTAATTATTTGTTAATATTTGTCACATTTGTTGTGAAGTTGCAGTTTAGTGCATTTAAAATAGAATCTTAAGTTTAAATATAATATTGAGTAACACTACAGTTAAAATGATAATCAAGTACTTCACATGTGCTTTAGTATGGTCGACACGTCAAAATAAGCGCACTTCTTTAAAGCATGACAAAAGATTGTTAAAACAAAGATTTAAAATGTACTTTAAAGTAAAACTTGACATGATTACACTTTTTAAGTGTACTTAAGTGTGCTACTCTCTTTCAGTACACTTAAGTGGCTTTTTATGTCATTAAAAATATATTTAAAAAATGCTTTGAAGATTTGACGAACACAAGTGCACATTCAGTAGTCAAGCACACTTCTTTTTGACACTTGTATCATGATTAAATGTGTTGGTCCTCCTCTTCAGGTACATCTTCGCTCTGAACATGTTTGAGCTGGGCTGCATGAACTCCACCGAGTGGGCCGTCTATCAGGACTGGCACTCCTTCCTCGTGGAGCAGTTCGGCCGCCGGATTCAGCTGGATGGCATCATATATCTGCGAGCGTCTCCACAGGTCTGTCCGAGCAGAAGTGCTGTCAGGCCCTGAAAGGCTTCATATGTTGAGAAAAACGGATTGTTCTAGTCATGGATGCTGATCGGTGTACGGTGTCCAGGTCATGCTAAATAAAAAATAACATGCCATTTATATGATGCTGCTTATGCAAAAATTAATATTTTGCAGATTGTGCACGGTGTATGTAAACTTTTGAAAAATAACTACATTTTTCAGCCTCTCTATCAGACTCCATATTTATTCTTCCCTTCCAAAACACAGTTTTTTCCCTCTTCTTTTAAAGCAAACAGATGAAGGAATGTAGACAGGATGTGATGTAAACATGTGCCTTGTTGTTCTGCTCTCGGACACAACTAATGATTCAGAACAACCGTTGGTCAGAAGCTTTTAGTTTACGTCTTGAATGGTCCGTAAGCTGCGAATAAATGTGAAGTCAATCGACTTGTAATTTTCTCGTTAGAACTGATTTTGAACGGCTCAGTTTTGATGTTCTGCAGACGTGTATGGAGAGGTTAGGCAGACGAGGCCGAGTGGAGGAACAGGGAATTCAGCTCGACTACCTGGAGAAGCTGCACACGCGACATGAAGACTGGCTCGTCGACAGGAAGACCAGGTGAGTCCTCTGACCCGCCCCTGAAGGGGAAATATATTTCATTGCTCTCTCGAGGAACTTGGGGTTCGCTCGCAAATAACACAAGTTTTTCCAGTGAATGAAGTTTTTTCAGGAGAACGCAAAAGCATTGAAATATATATATTTTCCATCACCTTGTCCCTTTAGGGTCTCCGTACCACAGTAATAGTGGAACTAATCTTGTAAATGTTGTTACTCTGTTCTGATGCATTTGTCCATGTGTAGATCTTTGACTGTTTAATACAAATAATATAAATTCTCTGTATTATCAGCATCTGTTCTTACCTGCTCTGTGTACAGTAGTGTTTACTCTATCGTTCAAACACATGGACAATACATTTTTCAAGGATGCATTAAATTGATCAAAAGTAACAGTAAAGACATTTATAATGTCACAAAGATTTTAAATAAATGCTGTTCTTTTGAACTTTATAATCAAAGAATCCTGAAAAATAAAATGTATCACAGTTTCCACAAAATATGAAGCTGTTTTCAACACTGATAATCATAAATGTTTCTTGAGCATCAAATCATCATATTAGAATGATTTCTGAAGGATCATGTGACACTGAAGACTGGAGTAATGATGCTGAAAATGCAGCTTTGATCACAGGAATAAATTACACTTTACTATATATTCACATAGAAAACAGCTGTTTTAAATAGTAATAATATTTCACAATTTTTACTGTATTTTTGATCAAATAAATACAGCCTTGGTGAGCAGAAGAGACTTGTGTAAGAAATATGTTAGCACAGACAACAGTGAGTGATCCTAATCATGATTTATTCCCAATGTATCAACTTTTGCCATCAGGGAAACGTTATAGAGTCCCACTCTGTAAAAGTAACTGTTACAAAAAATCATTTTTACCTGTATCTATTGATATTTTAAATGGTAAGATGTAATTTTATTATTACTGATCTTTTCCTTCTTCTTTTTATTGTTTGTGTATGTATGATTGTGTATTATTGCAGCTTTGAGTCCATAACAAATTTCCTGTAAAAGGACAATAAAGTATACTCTAACTCTATAACACTATACAGTACAGATTGTGTCTGAGCAGTTTTACAGCAGGAACATTAATGATCAATGCAGTAAAGCTCTTCTCTCTTCACACAGGGTTCATTTTGAGCACCTGGAGACGGTGCCGGTGTTGGTTCTGGATGCTGATGTGGAGTTTGAGAAGGACCCGAAAGCGCAGGACAATCTCTTAACAAAGGTACGCCTTCCTCAGAAAGAGTGGTTTTAGATTTTTTTGTGCATTACATACATACATGTTGACACTATGGAAATTTGTTTCTGCCACTGAATAAAAACTAGAAAATATAATTCCTTGCAAAAAAGTCAGAATTGCTAAAACTCACAATTCTGAGGAAAACAAAAACTGAATTGTGAGGAAAAAGTCAATTGTTATAAGGGTTAGTTCACCCAAAAATGAAAATTCTGTCATTAATTACTCATCCTCATGTCGTTAAAACGGTCACGTGACTGCAGTGGTTCAACCTTAATGTTATGAAGCGACGAGAATACTTTTTGTACACAAAAAAGAGACTTTATTCAACAATGTCTTCTCTTCCCTGTCCGTCTCCTGTGCTGTTTACGTTGTATAGACAGTTCAGCACTTCTGTGTTTTACATTTTTTATTCCATGGCGGAAACAAAAAAGCTTGAGTTGCGAGGCGTAATCCCAGAATTCTGAGCAAAAAACATCAGAATTAATAAAAAAAGACGCAATTACCTCTTTAGTTTATTCCGTGGCAGAAACGAGCTTCGTGTCACACACCTCACATGAGCAACACACTGAGTGTATATTCTTCTCCTGATCTAGGTTAGACATTTTTTCAGTGCATTATAAACTGCATCATGGGACCGAAGCGCAAGGATTGTTTTGTATGGACGTTTCTGTAGGACAGGATCTCGGAGTGTCGGACCAAACCACAGATCTGAATGTTCTTTGCTGCAGAAGAAGTTTTTCTCAGCGTTCAGTGGAGATGAAAGACAATTCACTGCAGCAGTATGTTTCAAAAACTGCACTGTGACATGTATAAACTATAAATGCTGTGTTTTATAACAATCACTTTAAGATCTGACTGACAAATGGGTGATTTCTTGTAATATTGTTTTTTATCCTTAACTTATTCCAATAAACCTGCACACCTAAACATGAAGGGAAATCTACTTGATTGAAACACAAAACATATGAACGTGCCACACTCACAATTAGACACTGAAGTTTACTGGTTCTGTTTTTGTAAAAAAAAAAAAAAAAGTTTTATTCATCACAAACACTTTTTTTAACAATTCCCCCCTCCAAAGCTCAAATTACAGTTAAAATATGCCATTCAACAACATACAAATGGAGGACCGCAATTACAACACACATTTGTGGATGAGGTGACCTGGATGTGATCAGTTTGTCGTTTTAACCTTTTTCTTCTTGGTTTTAGCCACCTGAGGCAGAGGCATTTTAAACGCAGTCCTATAAACAAGAACACGAGACTGTTTGTTACAGGCTGCCAGAAACCACATTATCTATCAGATGAACTTCAATATGGTGTTAAAAAGACTCACTCGCATGTTGTGCAGATTGGACTGAAGTTACAGAATACTGTGAATGGAGAGAGGAAAAGATGAAAACAAGGTTAAACCGTGTTAAAACACAATCCTGCTGTAGGACCTTTTGATAAGGGCACTAAGAAGGCAAAAAGAAACTACTTAGAAACTACCTCAAATTAGTAACATTTTCCCAAGGCTTGTTTCTACAGCATGAAATGACAGTTTCTTATCAGACCGTATTAACAGATTACAGTATTCAGACTGTAAACATGAGCAGTTAATGTTGATGTGATCTCCTCAAACCTTTGAATGCTGGTGTATAAATGCTCAACGTGCTGAAGTCTCACACTCACACACACACACACACACACACACACACACACACACACACACACACACACACACACACACACACTCACTCACACACACGAGTCTGAAAACAAGCCTGAACCCACCAATGACTGCAAACGTGTTTCTCCAGACTGACAATAAGCAGTAAGTGTAGATGAACATACTTGACAGGCACACTGAACACACGTAGCCGATCTCGATGAGGTTGCGGTGGCAGAAGCAGGCGGCTCTGTAGTCCACGTGTACCGGAGGAGGCAGTAACAGCTGAGAGCGCTGGTCTGCGTCCGGCAGAAACACCCACTGACACAAAGAGAGAAGCACGACACCGTTCTTCACAACATTAAACAAACAGCCTGCTGGGATACATGATAAATGTGCAAAAACACATCTCACCAACAAATACTGTGCCAGAGCGATCTTTTGAGGAATCCTGAGATACAGGCCTCCGGTGATGTCACAAGCCTGTCGAGAAACAGTGTTTCACACTCAATCACATCAAATTAAATAATTAGATGCTGAAAACTGCATGATTGTAAATAAAAAAAGTTTGACTGCACTTCAGGGTTCACACGTTTTTCATCAGTTTTATTTGAGCACTAAATAATTCATATGTCATGATTTTTGTTTAAAGTTGAAACAAGTACAAATATAAACAGTGCTAGTTCTTGTTTCTACTTTAAACAAAAATCGCTTCTTCTTCGTGTCCTTGAAATTGTTGTTTATGACTTGTAGAAAGATGTTTAGTTCACCTAAGAATGAAAATCCTCTCATCATTCACCCTCATGTCACCAACCCTGATGCATGTGACTTTCTTTCTTCAGATAAACACTTTATTTTTAAGATTTTTAGGTAGGAGTTTTTATTTTTTTGAACTACTATGATTTTGTTCCACACATCCCTATCGTTTGGCATCAGAAGACATTGATCCGTATGGTCTGAGACTATGGTCTATGGTCTATAGACTGATCACCGTCATGATCAGACTCACAGAGATGGATTATTTTCCTAAAATCTTCCTTTGTTTATCTGAAGAAAGAAAGTCATTTCTATGATGGCATGAGGGTGAGTAAATGAGAGAAATGTTTATTTTTGGGTGAACTAACCCTAGATACACATTTAATTTATTTCTTCATTGTCTGAACAATCGTGTGGCATTATTCAAATCCATGATGATCAGTTTTCTACACACTGATGTTTCATCATCATCATCATCATCATATCTTTACCGACAGGATCATATTTACTGTGTAACTGAAAAATGACATCAGTAAAAACAATCAGTCTCATACGCTGATCAGACACAGTACCTGCTGCAACAGTCCGGAGTCGCTGTCCAGCACGCAGGCGTCAATCAGGATATTCTTCAACAGAATCATGGAGCATATAAATATATCAACATCAGAAGAACACATGATTAAATCTGAAGAGGGTTCAGCTGTTATTCCCACCTTCTTCTGAGCAGCGAAGATGACGTTCATGAAGTTCATGTACTGTAATGTAGAATCCTCAGAAGCTTTAATCACCTGAAACCACAATTAAACACGTCAGTGCAGTTACACAACTCAACACTGCACGTGTACGGCTAAACCTGAAGAAGAGCTTACCAGAATCCGTGATTTCACTTCCTGTCCAGCTGTAGGTCAAAACATGAGAGAATTCAGTGCAAATATTAAGTGCACTAAATAAAAATATTGAGATATATTTAATTAAAACCGCTAGGAAAATCTATCAATCTTGTGTGCTTCGATTTCACTGGAAGAGATGATTATTAACAGAAAAAGGTCATTGTGACTAATTTAATCACAATTGCGAGTTACAAAGTTAGAATTGTGAGAAATAAACTTGCAATTGCGAGAAAGTCAAAATTATGAGGAAAAAGTCAGATTTTGCAAGAAAAAGAGTCAGAATTATCTTTTAAACTGTTTTATCGTGGCGGGAACAAGCTTCCACAGATGATAAGATGTTCAGGAGGAAATGAGTTCACCTTGTACATCCTTCGAGACCCGATGAATGTCTGAGAGTCAAAGGTTAATGAAAACAGTGTGTTTGCACATATTAAAGTGAAGTTGGCAGTGATCAGAGGATACAGCACAGAGCTCTGGAGAGAGAGACGGCCAGCAGTGTGTCTGTCTGAGTGCCGCTGACCTCTGCTGTGAACCACAACAACACACTTATCCTCTGTATGATCACACACAAACACACTTATCCTCTGTATGATCACACACAAACACACTTATCCTCTGTATGATCACACACAACACACTTATCCTCTGTATGATCACACACAAACACACTTATATTAGGATAAATGCATCAAAACAGTCATCACGAGAAAAACATTTATGAAACCAAACCATTTACTTTCATAACACCATGACAATTAAATCATTAGATAACTTACTTCTCTCCATGAGTTTCCGAATCTCTTCCGCAAACAGATCATTGGTGGCTGACAGAAGCTCATATTTGCCATCAGTACTTGCAGAAATGTCCTCCCCTGACCTCCACTGCTTACTGGGATACAGGAAGTGGCTTGACGACAAAACATTAGTAGAGTTTTAGTCTATGTTAGTATACTATATGGACAAAAGTATTGGGACACATCTCTTAAAAATGATTAAATTCAGGTGTTTCAATGCCACCTTTACAATGAGTCAGTTCATGAAGTTTCATCCCTGCTAGATATATTTCACGGTTTGTAAGTGGTATTATTAACTGTAAGTGGTATTATTGGAAAGTGGAAGCGTTTAGGAACAGCAGCAATTCAGCCTCGAAGAGGAAGAGCATGTAAAGTCTCAGAGCGAACCGGTCACGAGTGTGTAAAAGTCATCAACGCTCGGCTGATTCAACAGCTGAAGAGTTACATTAATATCAGCACAGGAACTGTGCGGCGGAGCTTCATGGAGTGGGTTTCCATGGCCGAGCAGCTGCAGGAAAGCCTCACGTCAGCAGGCGTCGGATGGAGTGTGTAAAGCACTGACTGGAGCAGTGGAAAGATGAATCACACTCCTCTGTTCGTCAGTCTGATGGGCGAGTCTGGGTTTGGAGGACACCAGGAGAACGTTACCTGCATTACTGTAAAGTGCTGGAGGAGGGATGATGATGATGATGATGATGATGATGATGATGATGATGATGGGGCTGTTTTTCAGGGATTGAAGGGAAATCTTAACGCTTCAGCATTCCAACACATTTTGGACAATGCTATGCTTCCAACTTAGTGGGAACAGTTTGGGGAAGGCCATTTTTATCCCAGCATGACTCTCCCAGTGCACAAAGAAAGGTCCATAAAGAGTTTGGTGTGGAGGAACTTGACTGACCCGCACAGAGTCCTGACCGAACCTCCTTCAACACCTGTAGGATGAGCTGAACTGACCGTCTCGTCCAGCATCACCGCCTGACCTCTACTGGATGAGTGGACAAAAACTCCCACAGAAACACAAATATTGTGGAAAACCTTCCCAGAAGAGTGAAGCTGTTATTGCTGCACTGGGAACAACTCCATACTAATGTCCATGAATTCAGAAATACGATGATAATACAGCTCCTGTCGGTGTCCCAATACTATTATCCACAGAGAGAGAGAGAGTGAGTGTGTGTGTGTGTGTGTGTGTGTGTGTGTGTGTGTGTGTGTAGTGAACATGAAGGTAACAGTAATGTTCTACCTCTCCTGATACAGGTTTGCAATCACGGCTAGTTTGTTGGTTCTGGACATCACCAGATGAGCATTAGCCAGCACCATTAAAGCGTCCAGACATGTCGAAAGAGTGAACTGAAAGAAAAGGGGGAAAGGTTCATTTTAATGGGCAATAAGGATAAACCGGAAAGCATTGTGGATCAATGGATTTGGGTTATGTGACCTTCGGTTCTCTCTGAGCCTGCTGACCCCACCAGACCGGGTTCACATCCAGAACCAGCACCAGAACATTGATTTCGTCATCTGTAACATTAGTGATGATCATGTTCACATTTATCACGTGTTTCACATCATCGCAGATCATGTGTGTCAACATTAAGACTCTTCCTCCTGTTTTTATGAAACCGGTCAATGCAAAGCTGTTCTTTTTGTTAACATTTCAAAAACCTGCTTCATATGATGAACTAACCTGAGGCCATCGCTGCGATTCCTGGATCTCTACATCACTATAAACAGCGTTTTATTGATATTCTTATTCAGTATGTCGAAAGCTGTGCCGTTCAGACATCTTCTTCTGTAGATTCACCAGCAGATGCGAACTACTTCAGCAGGTGCACAGCGCCACCTCCTGTGCTGGAGAGGGAAATATCTATCTATCTATCTATCTATCTGTCTATCTATCTATCTATCTATCTATCTATCTATCTATCACATTAGTAGAGTATAAATAAGTTATCCGTGTTGTTTGGCTCTAGTCCTGTAGGTGGCGACACACATCACAGGAGGTCCATCCGTCATGAAATGAGGGACACGAAGAAGAAAGTGCATGTCCACTTGTGCCGTGTGTAACATTAGCGCTGCTAATCTGAAGGAAAGTAAATATAAAATAAACATTATTCTGTTGGCAGAGTCGCTGATGAAAACAGAGAGTGAAATAAACACATTATTCTGTTGACTGATAAAGTGTTGATGAGAGCAGATTGCATCAGAAACACGCTTTAATATGGAGGAGAGAGGTGAGTTATTATTATTATATAGTTTAATTATTATAATGATGTTCTGTGTTCAGTTTATGATTCATTCTGTTATCACATCCTTATTTCTGTCGGATATTCCTGTGTTTTATTCACTCACTTTCAGTGACTAGTTGTTAATGTTTATAGGTTAAACTATATATTCATAAATATTACTGATAATAATTTAAATTATTAATAGTTTTGATAGCTGATATAATTACATTGTTTACATGGGTCTAGAATGTTAACACTTCACAATAAGGTCTCATTATTAGCCAACATGAACCAGAAATGAGAAATATGATTTTTTATTCATCTTTATTAATGTAGGTTAATAAAATACAGTTGTTGATTATTTGTTCATGTTAAGAAAGTAAACTTTACTGTAAAGTGTTACTAAAAATTCAACAGAAAACCCCAGAATCTTTTTTATATTTCAGTATATTCTCCGAATGTGAATTTATTGTTGTTTACTTTCATTTGTTCCAACACTAAATGAATCCGTGACTGTTTCTCCCAGAGCTGGTGGAATATTTCCGGACACAGATCGGGGAGGACCCGGACGTGGCGTCAGCGGTGGCTGCTATCCGATCGCTGCTGGAGTTCCTGAAGCGGGATCAGAGTGAGTTGGTCTCGTTTTCACACTCAGGTGTTCAGATATGTGAGGTCACGTGACCCGTGCTGTCCTCCTCAGGTGAGACGATCCTGGGCCTGAGAGAGAACATGACGCAGGCCATCCTCCGGCTGCAGGAGACGGATTCATCAGTGGCCGTGTCGTCTGGAGGAGAGCTGTTCCTGCGCTTCATCAGTCTGACCTCACTGGAGCATCCGGTCAGTTCCGCATCACTCACACTCACACACACTCACACACATATATACACACACACACACACACACACACACACACACACACACACACAAACTTTTATGTTAGATGTGATTATTCACAATTAATCGTTTTGACAGCACGAGAAATAAGAAAAATAATCAATTTTTTATGAAATGAAGCAGTTTATTGAGACATTTAAACAGAAAAGTTTTTATGGCTCTGATATAGTGAGAATATGGAGGAAAAACAAAACTGAGAAAAAATGTGCAATTTTGTGCATCTGTTGATATTTATGTAAAGTTTGTAATGTAAATCACACATTACAGTATAAATGCATATAAATGTCAGTCATCACTCTATATCTGAATAAGATGATATTTAAATGCTTAGTTTTATGATCAAAGCTCTTTAGTTTTAAAACATATAATGCAATACAATACAATGATTGACAGATGAACAAATAATTAAGCCTGATGATCATATTTGATACATCTGAACATGATTTTTATAAAAATGATGTACTGAAAAAATTTCACAGCAAAAACACAAGTGAAGCACGAGCTGAAGGTGGACATTTTTACTTGCTATTAAACTCTCGATCAGACGACAGGAGAAGTGTAGAGGCCTTCAGAAGTGTGAATATTGATATGATACAGTCGGCTTTATAGAGTTATGATTTCATCCTGCACTCAGGGTTTAAAGGTTTGAAAGTGACGAGTTATGCTGCTCTTATGTGTTAAAAATGAGAAGTTGTTTTGAGAACGCTCTGAAAACGCTGCTGTTTTTCCTTCAGTGTGACTGACCGCGTGATGTTCGCTGTGTTTCTGCCGCAGGATCTCTCCCAGTGTAAGAATGTGATGATAGAGAGAGGAGAACTCTTCCTGAAGAAAATATCCCTCTCCAGGGGCAAAGTGGGAAAACTGTGCCACACCTTCATCAAAGATGGAGCTGTAAGTACTGAAAAAGATGTTTTTCTGTCGTTATTTTGGAGACGCTCTCATATCTGCCTTCCGTCTGCAGAAAATCCTCACACACTCGTCATCACGAGTCGTACTGAAGGTTCTGGAGAACGCGGCAGCTGATCACAAACGTTTCACAGTCTATGTCACTGAATCACAGCCGGATTCAGCAGGGTGAGTCTCCATCGCGTGGCCGTCTGCTCTCCCGCCCTACAGAGACGACATGCAGAACTCTGGAATCAACCTTCGACTGAATTGATTCATGTCCATTTTTTCACTCCCAGAAACTGTAGTTAATAAATTAAACTAGTGTATAAATCTACATCATTAGTCAGTGGGTTGTGTGAATGACTAGTGAGTGTTATAATTAGGCTCGTTAAGGGTCGTGTCCGTCACGCGTTCGTCAGATTTGTTCCTTAGTGAATATATATGGACACCAAAGTCGTGTCTCAAATAACACACTATTCACTTGTACACTGCACTAATGCACTCAACCGTGTCGTGTGTGTGTGAACCAATCAATATCAGAGTCTGAAGCCCCGCCCCCTCCGTTACGTACAGTAATTAAAGCTGCGACAGTCGAGAGCGTGAAGCGTCCAACATTCCACACTTAGTTGTTTCTGTAAATAATTACATCATTCCGGGATTTGAAGTGTAGTTTTTCAGTCTGGATTGTTCAGTGTGAACACGCTTCTCACACTGATTATACTTTAAAATGACAGAATTAGTGCACAAGTACGTCAGGTGAGACACACTTAAAGACTAAGATAAGATCCCTTAAAAAACACTTCATGTGCGTGCTCACTGGGTGTTTGACGGGTGATATACTAATAGATATATCAGGCACACCCACATTTAATGGAGGCTTTTGCATGTTGTTATTATACTGAAAGTAACCGGTGTACATTTTATATATATATAAAGCTTGCTATCAAAGTATGTGTGTATTTATACAGTTTATATGATGCAATCTTTTATGAATGTTTTTCCCTGTTGTCCTTTAGTGAACTTATGGCTCAGAAACTACGCAAACTCAACATACCCGTCACAGTCGTGCTCGACGCTGCAGTCGGGTAAGGGTTGAAGTTTTGTTTCTGTTTTTACATCAAAATGGCCTCTTAACTGCTTTAATTCTCAAACAGCTCAAATCAATGTTTAAATTCTCTAAATTGTAATGTTGACATGCATTCTCTGTAAAACTGCTTTGAAACGATATGTATTGTGAAAAGTGCTATACAAATAAATGTGAATTGAATAGAATTCAATTCAATTCAATAATCGCTTGTTCCAGAGTAAATCCATTAGTTATCAGAAATGTCTATAATATAAAGATTTTTATATATTATTTTTAGCACATTTATCCAGCATGAAACTGTGGATATGGTTGTGGTGTGATTGCAGGTACATCATGGAGAAGGTGGACCTGGTGATTGTCGGCGCTGAGGGTGTTGTGGAGAGTGGAGGTGTTATAAACAAGGTCAGAAACACACTTGTGTTGTCTTGATGTTTGCAGAACACTACAGGGGAATCCACTTATTTTGCAACGTGAAAACTGTGATTCATTAGCCGCTACAGGGAAACAACTAGAAGAATAACAAAGTGCAGTAAACGGTTAAAGTGTGTTTATAAATACAACAATAAGAAATACGCGTTTGAAATATCAAGCTAATATTACAGCTAAAAAATAACTGGAAGCGGATGAGACCAGAAGCCTCGACATTTCAAACATGAGGTGGATAGGGTTAAAATTAATATATTAATAGATATCACTATACTTCTCCAGTTGATTAATCACAGTACATTAAGACCTCGTTTACACAACACTCTTTCAACTAAAAACTGAAAAATTTGTGCAAGTTTTTGAAAGCGATACTGTGATTGTCTCTGTGTAAACTACAAAAATGTTGTAAGAACTGTTTGAAAACTGACGTGTACTTGAGTATCACGTGTTCATTCTACAGGTGCCTAGTGTTTCTTTACAAAGTGACATCGCCATCTACTGGCCTGGCAGCAGAATACAGCGATTTTGGTCATTCTGTCATCTGTGTCGTCCGTACACAAAATTTTCAAAAACGTAAAGACGTTTCAGTTTTTACAGTTTTGTACATCACTGTCCTGTAAATGTGCCCTACGACAGCTGTTTTGTATTACAAGTTTTCGGACATGTTGAAATATGCAAATGAGCCTTTGTCTAATTAAATATGCACTCATTTGCATACATTTCCAGAACAGAAATCTGAACATTGGATAAAATCAAGCTAAATATCTTCAGTTGATTTTATTGACATTATATTCAGAACTCCATAAATCAGAAAATACTGTCTACATTTACTGTGAAAATTATGTTTTTAGTAATAAAATATCATATAAATCAGGCGAATGATATATGAACAAACCTTCAGAATATTGATAGGAATAAAGTTGTAAAATTTGGTGTATGTAAAGTTGCTGAAGTGGAGATTTCTGTCCTCTGTAAATTGATAGTCTAATAAAATAAACACTTAAATGTGTATTATGGATGTTTTGCCTGTAGTGTCTTGCCTTAAAACAAAATGCATTTATTTCTTTGATTGATCAGATTCTTCCATTTTATGTCCCAGATCGGCACCTATCAGATGGCTGTGTGTTCCAAGGCGCACAACAAACCATTTTATGTGGTGGCAGAAAGTTTCAAGTTTGTGCGACTCTACCCACTTAATCAGCAAGACGTACCCGATAGATTCAAGGTAAATCTGCGTTCACGCCATGATGTAATTGAGATGACAAAACATGTGACGTTCTGTCAACACATTATGAATCTGCAGCAGTCAGGTGGTACAAGTAGCTCTCAGAAAATTCCCGGTTTACAAGCTGTAATTCCCAGTTCGACGAGGACACGAACACTTTTTACCAGTCTGAATCCCATAATTACGACATGCAGTGAACAGATCTTAAGTGAGTTTAAACACTTATTATACATAAACGGATTGATAAAATCTGTGTCTTTCAGTATAAAGCAGATGTCCTGAAAACAGCAGAAGATCTCAACCAGGAGCACCCGATGATCGACTACACCCCACCGTCCCTCATCACGCTCCTCTTCACTGACCTCGGGGTGCTGACGCCCTCTGCTGTCAGCGACGAGCTCATCAAACTCTACCTATGATGATGATGATGATGGCTCTTCATAAAGCATTTAAATCAATGCACAAATGTATAGATTTGAAATGCTCCGCTAACTGAAAGATCCTGAATGAGGAGAGAACTCCTCAGCTCACCAATCCTGAATTTAACATTAAATTATCTGGTTTAAGTGAATTTCATGTGCCCTTCTCACTCAGAAAACTCACATGCTGTATTTATAAAACTGTTACATTTATTTTAAACGACTCACTACATTTACACATCATTAGAAACTTGTTCAGGTAGAGGATAAAACAGGATCGATATGATGTTCAGGTGTTTCCTTGAAACATTTACAAGGTGATGATGTGTATGATCGTTTAATGTTAAAATACTTTATACATGCTTTAATAATAATTTGTAGAGACAATTATTAGCAGGTTTTAATTTAATTCAATTTAATTTCTATGAACAAGAAGTGCTAAAGCCAACTTCGTTTTTTCATATATAGGCTTGGAATGCATTTCAAAGAAGTTGCCAACAGATGCTAAAATAATTTATGGTGGCTTCTGGGAAAACATGCTGTCTGCCAAATGAAGTTATAAACCACACGAGAATGTTTAAACACTTACTGTACCTGTTGACACGCATCTTACTGCCTGGATCAAATGCAGATGGCTACGTTCACAAACGTTTTTGCATAAATAAATTAGTATTGTAACAGGCAACAGCAATTTCAACCCCCTCATAATCATTAAAAACGATCAGAAAAATCATGGGGAGACGAAAGGATGTTCTTCACAATAGCAGTGGCTAATTCAAGGGAATTTGTCCTCAGGATGGTCCATGAGAGACTTTATCCAGCTGGTCCCATTGATCAGTTTGGTGGTTGCAATAATGTACTCAGTCCCACTATCTTCCATATTAGACAGGAAGCGCAGAGCAGCGATTTCAGCGTAAGTCACACCGCCGATGAAGAAGACCAGGGTGGTTCTGTTTTCTCCTGGCTGACCTACAAATGAACGAGAAGGCCATCAACAATTACAGTTAGACAAATATTACAACCATATGCATAACTTTATTTCCCCAAATGTATTTCACAATACACATCGTTTCAAAGCAGCTTTACAGAAAAATGTTACTGTTTATAATATCTTGATATCTTCATGCCTTATAAATCGCGAGCTGGGAGATGATATAGTTACATTTAGTGATGATGAAAGCAATGAAGCAGTTGAGATTTGCTACATATTATATATCGTTTTACATGAGTTGGACATACTTATATATGCAACTTTCTATAACGAGATGGTTAATACGGTTTACTTCTTTATGACGATATAAACAATCGTGCAGCTGTAAGATGTAGTATATAATGTTTTACATGAGTGTAGTATATGTACACAGGTAAAATATGATAAAAAAAATCTAACTTTTATATAGCTGAACGGTAATGTAGTTATTGTAGTTATAATATAAAATAATAGACTAAGATAATATAGTTATATGTATCAATGTTATAATGTTTCAGATGCATTCTAATGATAGATAGATAATTTGACAAGCATTACTGATCTGAAATGACGACCTTTACTCAAAGTAAATCATGTCAT
Organism: Culter alburnus; assembly: GCA_028476615.1. Taxonomy (NCBI): domain Eukaryota; kingdom Metazoa; phylum Chordata; class Actinopteri; order Cypriniformes; family Xenocyprididae; genus Culter; species Culter alburnus. The sequence continues at coordinate 72,143 of JAOTNS010000335.1, forward strand.
GCTCACGATGTCTTAATCATGTCTTACGCTTCTTGTGAAGGCCTGTGGGAACCTGCTGTCTTTCTTCAAAGTGTGGGCCGGGCAGCATCTTCAGCACCTCCTCGATGCTCCGCCAGCCGGGCCGCGCCAGCACCTGAGTCAGACGCACGCTGAGCGGAGCGTAGCCGCTGTACACGTACGAGATGTCGTTGGGGTTCTGGGGGAAAGTCAGCTCGCATTAGTCACTCAGCAAACCATGACAACATATTCCTTGGATGAGACATCATCAACAGCTAAAAACAGTACGCTTTTTAAAAAGAAATTGATTTGTACATTCGTCATCACATCAAGCAAACATATAAATTACCATGTACTGAGACATGCCTACACATATACAGTATATATATATTCTCAAAACTTAGAGGTTAGGCTCAGTACTTCAGTTCGGGTCGGGACTATTTTCAATTAAATAAAAACACTGAACCTGATCAGGACAAACCTGTTCATTGGCATCCTCCATCCACAGTTTGAGTGTTTTCCTGATGGTGGGATAGTTGTTTCTCATGGTGCTTTGAGGTTTGAGTAACCCAACCTTCTCCAAGTTCTTGAGGGTCAGAATGTGCTCGTATCCATACGTCTAAACCAACAAAGCACAAACATGAAAAATGTCTTTAACACATTAAATTGTTCTCTAAAGGCTCTAAAGACCCTGATATACTTCAAGCTAAAATCGGCGAACGAACTGGCGTGACGTCATTTAGAACAAAATCAGGCCAAAACGAATATTGTTTGGAGTTTGTTTTGGGAGTTCGAAAGAGCTTTCCAAAGCCAAGTTTCCAGAAAAGTTTGTTTCTGGCTGGTTAACACATTCAAACTACCATTGGTCTGTGATGATGATGTAATAGGTGGGTGTGGCTCTGATGCTCCGCCTTCTTTGACGTATAAATCTCCTTCGGTTCATTTCTTCTGTTCAGTCCCTCGAGGTCAGACGTCCGTGAGTAAAAACACACTGAGAGCTGCTTTATAGTAGAAAATGAGGTTGTAATTCTAATTGAAAGAGACACTGACACTGTTTTACATGTTTGATACTGTAAAGCTGCTTGATTTTAAACCATCTGCTGTATAAAGCAGCATATAAATGAACGTGACCTGATCGAACTGCAGAGCTGATGAAAACATCCACGTCGTGATGATCAGGTGCTTTAACTGCTGTTTTCTCATCGCTGTCATTTTTGCTGTTTATTTTATTGAGAGGAAAGCGTGCAGCTCATATTTACATATATTTACATATATCTAAATGTCGCTCTCATCAGCGCGTGCGGAAAAGAACTTACGCATGAGTACATCGGGGCCTTAATGTGATTGGCTATCAATGCACATGTGATCCAAGCTGACCGCTATGCATTCACAAAATGTATCTAAAAGCAAATAAAAGAGAAGCACAAAGAAATTCTCTGTTTTACCTGAAGGATCTCCCTCTTATAGTAGTCGAGCACTTTCTGTTTGAGGCCGTTGTTGCAGACCGACTGCATGCACACCAGCCGCAGGATCTTAATCAGCGGGTCTTTCTGTGCGATGCAGTCCTCAATATACGTGCTGACCTGAGAGCCAATCACACATCATCACATGAGTGACGATCGACACATTCAATCTAACCTAAAATGCATTCTGTCCACAGAGAACTAGAGAAGTACAATGTTAAAAATTAATTCCGGTCCAAGTTCAAAATATTTAGGAAACTGTCAGCTGACTTTCAACTTCATTCTTTTTTGTTCGCCCTACATTTGTTCTTGTTCCTGAAGCATTTCACTCGATATACGGTACTGATTTCATCTGAATAATGACCGTTTACTAGTGTCTTTCTCAATTCTGCATCACTGAATCTTTGTTTTCCTGTTTATCACCGTAAAGCTGCTTTGAAAGAATCTGTATTGTGTAAAGCACTATATAAATAAAGGTCACTTGACAATAGGGAAGAAAAGACTATCGTAACTTCTGTTTCATGACGACTTTACATTACACTGCGTTTATAAGGGAATCATGAGGAGAAGAGGCACCTTGTCCGTGTCTACTCCAGTCATGAACTCTTGTTCAACGGTCAGATTGTCAAAGAAGGCTTCTGAGGCTGAAACACAGGACACAATTCACTGAATGCTACAGCTAAAGAATCACAAAAGCAAGGCAGTTTGAGATGAAATCAAAACTGGTAAGAAGTAAAAAGCAAAATGAATGTGAACTGATGCCAGACCCATGATATTATCATTTACCACAGAACACGATCTCAACTCCTCAAGGGAAACACATTCACAGTAAAACACTCACAATACAAGCTGAATTCAAAAAATTAATCATTATTTAAATTAATGATTAATTTATGGGCCACTGCATTCACTAAATTCACTGCATTTTCACTAAATGCTAATTCTTGATATGATTAGTTTTAGTACAAATTCTAAAAATGAAATTAACTTGTAGTGTCAGATATTCCCCTTGACTGAATAACAATCCTCGTCACTCCTTTATGTTTACAGTTCAAATCTGATAAGATCTGCAAATGAATGTTTAGATGTTGGATTCAGTACTTTAGACATGTGAAAATGGATTAAAGATTTCATTACAGTGAAGAGTAATAAAGTATTTCTAAAAGAAAAGCTTTATTACTAGCATCAGATTACAGATCATCTCAAATTAAAATGGCCACCAATGAAAACCAGATTACAGATTTTAAAAAAGTTATAATTCAAATATTGATATCAGGAAAGGCCATTTGCACTAGTAATAAATGTAATTATTGCTATCTTCAATGACTGATTTCAGCATACAGCTCAATCTTCGCTAGGAAGAGTTAATTATTAAACTGTAAATTAGTAATCTGTGAATACTTTTGTGAGCTAATCAGAGAGAACTGTAAGATATCACTATTGAAGATGCAGTTAGTGATATCAATTCATTTTTAATAGAAAATTTTCCTCAAAACATGGAAAAACTGATCTGTATTTTCTTAAGTTATAATTCCATTGTTGATATCAGGAATTGTTATAATCTATTCATAATAATATAATACATGATAAAATGGCTTGCTATAATGAGCAGGAATCTAAATTCTTCTTTACGGTGTTTTTTCATGATTGTTGGCTGAACTTCACCTGCATTAAAATAAATATCTTTCTAAACTAACGATGAAAAGTGTTAATCAGAACTGAGATTTCTTCAGTCTCTGTGTTAATTGTACCACAGTCCTTCAAATATTTCCTTCATTTCTGAATATAGGAATGGACTCAGACTTACTCGTGATGTCCTTAACGAGTTCAGCGATGGAGGTGTGATTGGCCAGAGAGCTGCGGGCCGCCTGCATGTGAGGCAACTGAGAGACAAACTGCTTGATCTCCCCAACTGTTTTTGCGTTGTGTCGTTCCTATCAGAGACAGAAAACCAGCTTATTCATGACAACAAGCTCTTACTGCAATTATCTGATTAAAAATATTATTACAATGTAATTATCAATATTTAAAACAGTTGTGCTGCTTCATATTTTTGTGAAAACTTATTTTTTACTGTCACATGAATCAATTATTGCTTCCTTGTTGAATAAAAGTTTTTATTTTATTTATGTATTTAAAAGATCGTCCTTACTACAAATTAAGTGGTAGTGTATGATGGTTTCCACACAAATCTGAAGCAGCACAACTGTTTTCAACATTGATAATAATCATAAAGGTTTCTTGAGCATCAAATCGTCATATCAGAATGATTTCTGAAGGATCATGTGACACTGAAGACTGGAGTAATGATGCTGAAAATTCAGCTTTGATCACAGGAATAAATTACACTTACTATATATTCACATAGAAAACAGATGATTTACACTGGAATAATAATATTCCACAATATTAAAGCATTTTTCATCAAACAAATGCAGCTTTCTAAAAACATTACAAAACATAATTATTCAAACTTTTGACTGACAGCGTATCTACTGTAAATCAGCAGCTCTTGACGACACACAAGCAGCACAAACCTCAAACGCAGCTGAGATGATCTTGGCTTTCTTGCTGAGAGCCGCACCGACAGCGTTGAAGTTCTTGTCACGTATTTCGGCGTAAAGCTCCTCGGCGGAGTTCAGCTGCAGTTTTTTGGGCTCAGTGGGGAGATCTTTCCCTCCTTCTCCTGGTTTCTTCTGCGCAAACTTCTCAGGCGGCAGCTTCACATAACCTGTCAGAGCAACCAAGCCATGACTACTGGAAAAACCATTTCCAAAGTATTTCTCTCGTGTCTGCACACATTTTAAATTCAGGTACCATTGGTGATGCCGTAGATCTCGTCGATCAGACCCTCGTAAGTAAGTTGAGTGGCTAACGGTGTAAGCAGGTCCACATTGCGATCCAGCAGGAGAAGAGTATCGAAAACAGGCAGGATTTGAGCATGACCTGAAAACTCTCTCTTCATCCGCAACATCATGTTGGCCACATGCTGAGAGAGACACGGCACAATCCCATAATGCATCCAATTGAAAATAAAACCACATCTTTCTATAAACCAGTGAAATAAAAAACAAAACAGAGTTTACCACACTACTACAAATTAGCATTTCTGCCACGGAATAAAAAAAAAAGGTCTTTCTCTCATTTATCCGATTTTTTCCCTCACAGTTCTCATTCTACATCTCACAATTCAGATTTCTTTCTCAGAATTGAGATATAAACACATCATTGCGAATTACAAAGTCAGAATTGTGGAAAAAAACTCAATTGCAAGTTCATATATTACAATTGAGAAAATAAGTCAGATTTGTAAGATAAAAAGTCACAAATATGTTTATTATTATTATTATTATTATTATTATGTGCAAATATTCATCAGTACTAGATGCTGGAAATGAAGTTTGTGAGATTCATGGCATCTAATGTTTAGGAAGAGCGGCCGATATAAAGATGACACAAAGCTTGTTTTGCTCACCCTGGCACACTCTCCTTTGCCGAAGATCTGCGGTATCGTCCCGTAAAGTGCTTGTAAAGTCATGAGGCCTTTGGCAGCGTGATACAGGCTCGTCTGATCGTTCTCCAAATAACATTCCTTCAGAAAAGAAAACCAAGTTAGCAAACGTCTCCAAGTATATGTCAGCTTTATATTGCATTTAGAGCGGGTCATATCATAAACCACTTACAGAACATCTGGGATGAGAATTACATTGGATCTCCTGAGATCAGAACATTTGTGATGTGTAATTTAATTCTAGTGATTATTCAAAAGGATATGACGAGTCACAGGTGCTCCAGAACCAAGAACAGCTTGACAAACCTTTGCTGATATAAACTCACAGATTTTTGCTTATCTTTTTGAATACGGTTTCTACAAATCAGAATAACAGAATATCCAACTCTGATTAAAAAACAAATGAATACAAGAATGTATTAAAGATCCAATTGTTCATATCGGAATATCAATTAAAAGAAATCAAGGAGAAATCAATTGATCATAATATGATCCCTTTAAGCTGAATATGCCCATCGGAGATCCATGGATAGTTCTAGCCAAAACCTTCTGGATAGGAACACAAACCCAGAATATAAATGCGCTTAAAGCGTCGTCTCACCCTAAAGGAGCTCTCAGACTCCATGGACAGAAGGTCTCCATCATAAGGAATCAGGTCCAGAATGTACTCGTCGATGTTAGTGAAGGAGTTGAGAACGCCTTTCTCCTTCAGCCGCTGCTCACACAGGAGACTCCGGCGAGGAACAAACAGGATGTGGAAATCTCGTGGCTGTAATTTATCCTCACTGCAGGGCAAATCTTACATCATCATCATCATCATCATCATCACAATCACAATCACAATCACAATCACAGCCCAGTAGCACCGAAGGTGACCTTTTTGTTAAAATTTTATGAGAAGTTTTATTCAAACTCGTGCCATTTGTTCAGTGTAACGCTGGACACTCCTGCCACAAGATTCTCCGGATTTGATGTAAATCTTACCTTGCAACATTTTCTGCAATGATGTCCATCAATTCCAGCCGTGGTCGAACGAAGAAGACAATATTCTTGACGGCAGCGGATGGGATTCGACCTCCTTTGAGAGTGAACATCTTCTCGACTTCATGTTCCTTTAAAACATTAGATTAAGACAATCACCTTCTTGAGAAGGAATAAAAATACTTATACTGTAAATTGTAATAATAACTACAGTGCAAATATATTGGTACAATTTGTGTACAGTGTCTCACCTTCAGAAGAGAATACTGAGCAATTAACCCGAAAGGTCCAGTAAGATACTCGTCCCAAACAATGGCCTTATAAAAACAACAACAACACATGAATTAAAGGATGGAGACACGTGACATGTGGACTGACAGTATCTGCAGTAATAACACTTCACAACAACAAAGTTCACAGTTGTACACGGGCAGCAGGCTTGAATAAACGCTAGAGTGGCAGCAGGAGAAGGACAGAGTAAGAAAATAATCTGCATGTTTATTAATGTAAAAAGTTTTACCTTGCTTCCCGAACATTTATCTAAAAATTCGCGCAGGTCTTTTCGCGCAGCTTCTCTCAGAATATTGAGGTTCACTCTGCCACAAAACAAATGCGACGCCATGTTCGTTAAAGCGCAATCATATGACTTTCATGGTCTCAGGATGTCACGTGATTCGTTTTTCCAAAATAAAAACCAGCAGATGTAAATTTTATTTATATTTATTATTTATATTTATTTATTATTTATATTTTTATTATTTTTAAATTACTATATTTAATTACATTATTAGTTTATTTTCGCTAAAATGGTTTTGAATTAATCACGACTTTTACGTGTTAGTTGCCAAGTCCTCCAGTTTACGCTATTTTTATTGCGTGACATTCAGTGGTTATTTGTTGTAAACGCCGCCAATTTATCGGAATCCTGATATAAATCTGAAGACAGGGAATATACCGAGATGGGGAATAATTACAGTGTGTTGGGTAAACGCGTGACAGTGGGCTGGTTTTATGACATTTGTTTCCTGTCAAAGATCTGGCAACACCTTCAGCAGTTCATCTTCAGTTCACTGCTGAAGCAGCGAGGAGAAAATGCTGCGCACCGTGTTTTCCCGAACTTTTCCACAAGTTTTCCGTGTGTCAGCATGTCAGCATTCCTCGATTCCTGCACCGAACATTCACCCAGATGTTTACTACAACAAGGTAACGAGACTTTAATTCACATGTGTATTCACAGAGGCAGATAGTGATATATCGACTGTCGCGCTAATATTGCAACTTAATTAAACGTGCAGTTATGATTGATGAGTAATATTCACGATCTTCAGTTGTCTCTGTCGTCGAATCGTGGCGATTGAATGTGTGTGTAGAAGACATTACATTACATTAGTGTAACAGGTTAACGAACTTGGCATGTTGTCAAACCCCGCCCCCCTCTCTCTCTCTCTCTCTCTCTCTCTCTCTCTCTCTCTCTATCTATCTCTCCCTCTCTCTATCTCTCTCTATCTCTCTCTCTTAAAATCTTGCATTAAGATAGAATTTACTTTCTATAATTTGATCAATGATATTGAATTGTTAAAGAACAAATGGGGAGTAAATCAATGTTTTCGTGATGTTGATAATGATGGCTGTTTGGAAATTTATATTTGAGTTTGTTTTTTCCCCCTCCTTCTCTGGAAATATTATTGTGAATGTTAAAAGTTAATTGTTTTTATTTTTTGTAAATAAATAGACCCTTAAAGGTGCTAAAGAGGATCTTTTCGTCGACTGAGAACCAAAGACTGTTACTGAGTTTTTGAAATGAGCGCATGCGTAAGAACAGCCCCCCTCCTTCGAAGTCCCAAAACTCGTAACACTCGTATTGGAACACGAGTGTTTACCACCGGCATTCGCGGTGTCGTGTTGTGGATTCATTATGTCGGACTCACCGCAGGTAATCATAATCTGCAGTTGTTACTCCTGTCTCCTGACAAAAACATTGCATGCGGCGCCTGTAGTGTGGAAAGTTACTGGAGCGCGCAGCCGCGCTCATCTCTCAAAAGGAACGTCACGGCAGTGATGAAGCAGCCAGAGGCCAATCGTTTTTATGCGATGATCGCGTAAACGATTGGCTGATGTTTTTAAGGCCCTACCTCGTGCACAGATGATGTATATTAATATTATTCCTTTCAGTGCACCTAATAAATAGTCTTTTATCAGTTAGTAAAGACAGTTCAAGTAATATTGCAAAAATGTATAAAACACAAATCCCTTTTAGCACCTTTAAAAGTCCCCCTCTCTCTCTCTCTCTCTCTCTCTCTCTCCCCTTCATAAATATTAGAAGTGCTCTGTAAATCTCTGAATGATAAATTATCTCTTTTAAATATACAGTTTGGACTCTGAGTTATAAGCTCAATTCTAATTTCCATGTTTGTTGTTTTTAGAAATTCTGATACCAAAATTTGACAATATCTTTGACAGGAATAAGTATCTGGTGCTTTAGGAGGTTAATATGAGTTAAAGGTGCTCTAAGCGATCCTGGGTGGAGTAACTTCCTGTTGACGTTCGAAGTGTTGTCAAACAAAACAGAGGCTAGCTAGACCCTCCCTCCTCCTCCTCCCCTCCGTGCTTCCTGAACAGTCGCATTTAAAATCATTCTTGTTGGTTATTGGCTGGAGCGTGTTTATTATGTTTCGTGGTCCAGGCTGCACCAGTTTGTTTTTATTGCCGTTCGGAGCTTGTGGCGACTACAGAGACCGCGTTTTTTACAGTGTTCAGGGGCAGGCAGCTAGCGGATAGTGAGAGATGTTTGCTGCATGTGACAAAAAATGTTTTGGCCTAAAAACGCGTGACGTCGCTTAGAGCACCTTTAATATTCAGAGAGAAGGAAAACACTTCTAATGTTTACTGCTTTCTTAACCTCTGGACTGATTCTTTTATCAATAGGCGCACACAATCACAATGATCTACACCCATTGTGAACTTTGCTCTTAATAACTTTCCTTTAAATTAACTGTTTAATATTGCCACACCTTCCACATTATTACTTGGAGATGAATGCCAAATATCACTGCCCAATGTATCTCTTCCAAAAACTCACTTCTGAAGAACAAGCATGAGTTTCTTATAAAAAAAATAAAAATCCATAGCCTATTAAATACTGTAATTTCCTTGTCTGGCTATCACCAGACCAAGCTCAATTTAAAATTGAACATTGGTCTGGAGAGTCTGTATGTATTTCCTACTGCACAAGAGGCGTGATCAACGAGCATTATTCACGCAATTGGATAGTCCTTCAACCAATCAGATCAACGATCCGGGTGACGTACTTTTGCAGAGCGATGCGAAAACGCCAGACAGGCTTAGTTTGTATTTGTTTGTAGCATTGATCAGTGGTTTGCAGAAGCAGCAATGGCATCGAGCGATTTTTGCAGGTTGTGCAAAAAAACATGAATGTGAGTGATATTTACACCCAGTCGAGCGATTTGTTTGCTAAACTAAAGAAGTCATTCATCGTTGAGAGGTAAAAAGGAATTGGATTGACGGTCGTGCGAGAGACGTCATCGTGTTATACCCGCCCAGAGCCATAGAAAGAGCTCTGTACCCGCCAATAGCGAGCAAGGTGGATAAGCCAGTCTGTGATTGGTTCCCGCAAAAGTGTAACAGATGCAGCAGAAATGAATGTACGGGTTTCCAGACTGAGTTGCCGGGCGAAATCAAACCGCCGGCAGATCAGGCTGGGTTTACCCAGTCTAGTAATTTCCCAAAAGACACTTTAACTGGAACACTTAAAGTCTTTGAAGCTGTGTAAGTGCATGCACCAAAGCATGAACGGATCTTATAGTCTGTAATGTACTGCTTTAGCTACGGCTGCATGATGTTGCATTTATTATAAATATTACAACTGTATTGTATTTATTGCGATGTTCATGCCACAGTGGCTTACAATAATAGAATGGTTTTAATACTTTTACGATTTAAAGGTACAATATGTAATTTTCACCACTAGAGGTCACTTATTCAAAACAAAGCCGTAGCTTGATGACGCCTTGATTTCACGGAATCATGGGATGTGTTATCTTCACATCTACAGTCGCTGAAAAATAATCCGGCAGGACTCGGGCAAAAATCATGTTCATGGATGAGCTAATGTATTAAAGATTCATTAACATTACTGTAGTACAGATCTCGTCATCCGGCGGCCCGTGGGCCAAATCCGGCAAACATTAGCCATAAAGACATAGGGCCCTATAATACACCCGGCGCAATGCGACGCAAGGCGCAGCGCAAGTGTAGTTTGCGTCCGGCGCCGTTCGCGTTTTCCCGTTCAGCGCCACGTCCTTAAATTAGTAAATGCATTTGCGCCAGTTAGTGCGCCCATGGGCGTGCTGGTCTAAAAAAGAGGTGTGTTCAGGCGCATTGCCGGCGCATTTCTATTTTAAGGAGCTGAAAATAGACTGCGCCATAGACCAACTCAAACCTGGTCTAAAGTCTAAAGTCAATGACGCAATATTTTTTTGTTAGAGCGCGTTGGTAGAAACTGCGCCTCTGGGCGCGTCCACACGCGTTGACTTGCTTATTACACACAGGGATGCGCATCACACAAACATGCCAAATATTAAAACAAAAGGATTACAGTGTAAAAGAATATTATTGTGTAGGCTACATAATATAAAAATGTAATGATGAATAGTCATTGCGTGTATTAGAATTAGGCTACCTATTTTCAATTCAGCCTATTACTACTTAACGGACACAATCACTGCTAATTCATCCCACGCCTTCTTCACCTCGGGAAGCTTTGGTGGATTCCTGCTTGTCCCGTAGATGATCTGCTCACGCGCTTTAACTTCGCGCACGAGCAGATCGGTTTCTTCGCTTGAAAAGCGTTCAGCTTTTCCGCCAACAAATTCCGCCATGTAAATAGCAATCCGCCATGGCGCGAGCGCATCTCGCTCTTAAAGGGAATGGGAGATGACACTCTGATTGGTTTATTGAACGTTACGCCCATTACTCATTAAGAGAATAGGGACAACCCATTTCAAAAATGCGCCCCGGCGCACGGGGTTTTTTTCCGTAAAAATAGCAAAAGTGGATTGGACACGCCCTGAGTGCACCTGCGCCGTGCGCTTTACACTTTGCGTTTAGATCATTAAAATAGGGCCCATAATAATTAATTGGTACAGTAAACAACTGTCTCTGGAACTATTTTATATTTGATCATTTATAAATCAGCGCATAATGGATTGTGAACTTGCACATTGAAAAAGCAAATGCATGGCTTATAAGTAATTATAAAAAATAATATAAATGTATCTATAACTGTTCTTATAATGCAGTATACGTCGTAATGAGTCTTTATAAATATAATTTATATATAATATATTAGAATACTAATACTTCTAAATAATTAATATTGGGCCTATAATTTATTATAAGCATGGTCTTCATAGAAAGTGTTACCGACTTTTAAATCCCGGCATTTACCATGAATAAACTGTAGTAAATTACCATGGTTTGTGGAAATGTGGGATATTTATATTGAAAACTATGTTATAGCCATTTATATTGCAATATATTTATTAGGTGGGTAGGGGAATATACAATTAATTTCTTTATGGAGGTGTGTATAGTTTGTATCTGTGTGTAGGTGTTTTATAGGCATATATAACATATCATAATATAATATCATTGACAGTGGTAGTGAGTAGTCATGTATGGTTTTACCTGTGTTTACCAAGTGTCACTGTGAGAATATTTTCATTTAAGCCTAATAATTAATATAATAATTTTTTACCTTCCCGCCCACCTCAAATTGTTGATTCGATAATCCGGCCCTCGAATGAGACTACTTGAAGAGCGCTGCTGTAGTATAAAGGCTGAAAGCCGCTGGAGCTATTGCTAATGAGAGACGAGCGCGACACACGGCTCGAGAGCAGCAGGGCTTTTATTATGCCACAGTCGCCACTTCTTCTGGTCAAGCGTATGTGGGGTAACGCAGCGCTGTTTATCATATTAGATATATGTGTGTTGAAAGTTGTTATCGTGCTGCTCTGCGTTCGCTCGACGGCTGCTGTGAGACACTGCAGTAAACCAGATCGATATTACTCAGGGTAAAACATGGTAGTCACAGTAAATCAAGATAACGAGATTTAAACAATAAGAATTTTATTTTTAAGAGTTTCTCCTAAATTGGCAGTTAGGAGCTACTTTTAGCCTTAAGATGTTTTGTGAATACGGCCCCTGAGCTTTATTTGACAGTCATGCTTAAAATGAATCAATACAAAGCCCATCTCGGGTCCAAAGGTACGGACGTGATGACTAGAGAGCGGACACTTCATCCAGCACAGGACAAAAGCTGACCGCCAAGAGGAAGACAAATAACAGCCGACAGGGACGTCACACTGGAAATACTTGCAACTAATTTAAATTGTTTTGACACACTTATCATAGGATTATCTGATGATACATCACATTACTCAAGTTATCGCATACCACTGTTTACCTCCATGTCGTGCAGCCCTAGTTTTAGCCGTCATAATTCACTGCCAGTGCCATATAATTATTTGCTCTATCATGTTTTTGTTTATTGATTGGCACGACGCAGAAAGCAAGAAAACCTTTCCAACCATCAATCCTGCTACTGGTGAAGTCATCTGTCACGTCGCAGAGGGGGATAAGGTAGATGTTTGATAAATGTCTTAAACCAGCTGGTCTTAGCTGGTAAACTCCCAGGGATTTGGGCACTTTTCATTTGGTCAGGTCATGTCTGGTTAAACTGGCTGAACATCAAGATCTGTTTTCTCTATGCAATTCACTGAACCGGACTAAGTGTTTTGAAGCAACATGATAGCTATGTAATGTATAAAAGCTGTGTTAGAGTTGTGTAGAGTATATGTGTGTGAGTTGAGTTCAGCAATTTCATTGGATGCGAATTCATGTACATACAAAAGAGGATGCCAGATTTCAGATATTAGAAGAAAAGACCACATTAGAAGCAAGTACAACACTTTCAGCAATATATTGAACCTGTTTTAGTGCAAGTTAAACAGAGTAAAGTGCATCTGTCCCATCATGTCTGTCTTTAAACAGCACTAGTATATTTAACTACAAATGTAACCCAAACAAATTATATCGCAAACCCAATACTTGTATATATATATTATTGCTAAGTAGTATATACATAATATAAAGTTAGCAATATTAAAGGGGTCGTGACATGACAAACCAAATTTGCCCTGATCTTTTGACACACAAAACATCCTGCAAGTTTCAGAGTGTCCGCCTTATTATAAACAAAGCATTTAAGCAAGCACCAAAAACTAATATATATATATATATATCTATATCGTGAAAAAAATATCATGGTCATATTGCCCACTCGTCATATTCCACCATGAGAAATCCGGTCACTAGGTTGTGCTTACTTTGGTTCACAGTGTTATGTTATAATATTTAGCACTTTTTGAAAGGCAGGTTAAAAAAGACGATGTTTATTTTTTTATTATGACTTTGGTAATTATGCCCTTTGAAGGTTATTGGACACTGTGAAATTTGTGCTTTAAGTTTCTGACAAGCACATAAAAATTATTACTTTTTTCATTGGAGTAATAATAAAGAAGCTGTTCTTCATTCATTAGTCTCACTGTGTTGTGCTTGAAAACTGCAACATCACCAAAACAAACAAACAACAAAAAAATTAATAAATAAATGTATAGGCATCGGTATCGGCGTGTACCAGGAAAAAAATATCGGTACTCGTACTCAGTCCTTAAAAAATGGTATCGGTGCATCCCTAGTTTTAATGATGTCTTTAGTTCCTTTCTGGACCTTGAAAGTGTTGATTATATTGCTGTCTATGAACGAGTCATAAACCTCTCGCATTTCATCAAAAATATCTTAATTTGTGTTCTGAAGATGAACGAAGGTCTTACGGGTGTGGAACGGCATGAGGGAGAGTAATTAATGACAGAATTTTCATTTTTGGATAAACTAACCTTTTCTAACCTATTCCTAACTATTCCTAACTTTAAGGAATATTTTATACAAACAACTCTCTAATCAGGTTTTTGCGTGTGTTTTTTTTTTTTAAAAAGGAAACGAGGGATGAATTAAAATGATTATGTACTCACCTGTAGTATTTGCCTGATAAAGTTGAAGTAATTTACACACTTAAAAAAAAAAAATTAAAATCATAACTTTCAAAATCATTATTTTATTTATAATATATTCTTCTCCAGTTCTCTGTAAATAAGACTTGACTTGAACAAACACCCTCCCCGCTCTCACTGATAAAAAATGCGTCTGCTTGACTTTCCTACGTCAGTTTGTATTAAAAATAGCTTTGCATATTTATTTAACACATATCTGATAGCCTGCTTAACTGAACTAACGTTACCTCACAAACACAGTGTAATGAGCATAACTTAATGAAGACTCGGGCACTGGCATGAACTCCACTGACACTGTGCGCTTGAAAGTGGAGCGTTTGTTTGTCTTTCTCCAGAGTGTTTCACATATTGCTGTCAGTACAGAAATACAGCCTGATTGGGCAAGGAAAATCAAAGTTGCATTAATTGTCCTGAATGCTTCTCACAAATTGTCATCCTTATGGATTCTTGCATGAAAATTTCAGTCTATGTTTCTCTCCCATGTTTGTTGTTTTGCATACAGGCGGACGTGGAGAAAGCTGTCAAGGCTGCCAAAGATGCCTTTAAGCTCGGGTCTCCCTGGAGACGAATGGACGCGTCAGATCGTGGGCTGCTCTTGAGCCGATTAGCAGACTGCATAGAGAGAGACGCTGCCTATTTAGCTGTGAGTCACTCAACCTTCGTCCTGTGTGCTGCCTTATAGACTTTGAGCTGATTTATTGAATGCATGAAAGTATATTTTTAGTATGCCTCTGGCCAATCACAGACTAAGAATCAGGTGCACTGCCTGCTTAAGACGTCAGTGTTTTCCAGTGATTGGTCTAATTGATTCAGATGAAGTTTTAAGAAAGCCTTGTTCCTCCCATCACTGCAGCAGATTTGCAGAAGTGCCTCTATTATTCTCCTTCTGTTATTACCTTCCATGCAGTGAGAAATAAAGCTGTTTGTGAATGTAAAAGCTCTGCCAAGTTTCAAAGATCAAAGTGCAGATAAATGGAGTTATTGTATTGAAAAGGAAGGAGCGATTCTGAACTGCCTGAAACAAGTCGTCAGTAATTCCAGTCTTATGTCCTGCTCGAACCTGCAGAGGTTTGTAACTAATTTGCATAATGCCAGCCTGTGGTGTTCATTGGCTGCCCGCGAACAACGTCTGCTTTGACCCTCAATCACTGTAGTTGAGGCTGAGACGGGAAGAGTTTGGTTCGTGTTGTCGACATGTTGAGAAGACGCTGTTTTCTCTGCTGCCAAAGCACAGATGCACTTCTGAAGGATGAGAGTGTGAGGAAGATCCAGAGCTGAAATTCAGATATGCTAATGAACCAACCAATCACAACAGACTATGACCAGTCAGAGCAGAGCTGGCTCTCCGAAAGGCGGGGTTTAGAGAGACAAAATGACTTTTGGTTCCTTGCTATAATTTGTTAGTTCATTGGTCCTGTGAACCTCATGTTAAAAAATGATCTTTCGTTGTTAAATGCAGTTTGAAACATCTCAGTTATACATATCTGTACAGATTTACACTTGATCTACAATAATACCACCTCATGTTAATATTATCTGTATTTTGTTTCGATAGGAACTAGAGACTCTTGACAATGGAAAACCATATGCGATCTCCTACAGCGTGGACGTGCCCATGGTGGTCAAATGCTTGAGGTGAACTTTTTCTGCTCATGGTGATTTGTTTTCTAGTTTCCATACATTTGGATTACACTTTTCACATAAACAAATAAACTTAATTTCTGATTTCTGTTATAGTACTAATTAGCCCAATGTGTTTTAAATACACAATAGCCAGGTTTATAAATCCAGGTTCAATCTCATACAAATTAAACTAATTGAATATTGCTTTTCCACAACTATGTGTTTTAACCATGTTCATCATTGAGTTGATTTGTTTATGTGTAATATATGTAATGGATGGAAATTTTAAATGCAGTTCAAATACATAAATATTAAATTTAGGCCTAAATGTTTTCTTGAGTGACGACTTGCATATTTCTTTGTTGTGTTGCATAATGAATCTCCTAAATGGTTGTTCTGTTTGAGCTATTTTCATTCTTTTCAAAACAAAACAAAGAAATATTTCCTTCAGAAATGGCATATATGTTTCGGTCTGCATCATATGTTGCACTTTCAAGCTTTATAGTCTGTGATCTGATTTCAGTAGATCCAAAGGTTGTTTATAGAGACTAGTGTGCATTTGAATCTGATAACGGGGATGAATTCAATCAGAAGTTCAGAACTCTTTTTCTGTTTTTAGGTATTATGCTGGCTGGGCAGACAAATGGGAGGGGAAAACCATTCCGATCGATGGTGATTACTTCTGCTACACAAGGCATGAGCCGGTTGGAGTGTGTGGCCAAATTATCCCTGTAAGTATATGCTTCTGGAATTTCAGAATGCAAATATGTATTTGCCAAGTGATTCGATATATTTCTGTCTTTCACATGTCGTCTCCTCTGGATTATGTGCCTCCAGTGGAACTTCCCTCTGTTGATGCAGGCGTGGAAGCTCGGCCCTGCGCTGGCTACAGGAAACACAGTGGTGATGAAGGTGGCGGAGCAGACGCCGCTCACTGCCCTCTATGTTGCCAACCTGATCAAGGAGGTGATGGGCATATTTGCACTTCAAATAATCTTTAACTCTTTTTGTTATGAGCAGGGATGAATTTTTTTTCTAGCCCAACCCGGAAGTACGCATCACTCTAGTTCCCTCGACAAAAACCTAATAGGCACAGCTTTTATGAATTTTGATGCCTAAATACAATCATCAGAAATAAAAAGTTAAACATAGGCTATAAAGGAACTACACCATGGTCACATGACTACATGACATAATCACTAAGCCTCTTTCGGTCTTTATTAAAAAACATTTTTCCTAAACGTTAGGGTTAGAATTGTTTGTAAGAGCTCAATGAGGCTGTGAAAGTACCTAGTGAGTAGATGAGTTGACCTGTTCGGTGTGATGATGTTTAATTTCCTCAATAACCTCTGTATGTTTGCACTTAAAATAACACATTTAACAGTTTTTGTCATGTATGGAGAGCTGCAGGGATGAAGTATTTTTGCAGGAGGTTCGCATCACCCTGCTTCCCTCAACAAAAACCCAGTAGACTTTTTTTTCATTGACATTTGGATTATTGCAGAAAATACCAAAAATGACCCAAAAAAGTTTTTCTTGCATGTTTTAATCATCATGATAATGTTTTATTTTGAAGCCTAAATATGATCACCAGTAGTAAAAAAACTAAACACAGGCTATAAATGAACTATACCACAGTCACATGACTTCACGTCATCATCATTAATCTTCAGTCAACTCTTTCAGTCTTTATTGAAAAATATTTTCTCTGAAAGTTTGAGTTGGAATAGTTTTCAAGAGCACGACTATAAACTGAGAAAGCGACTAGTGAGTAGATGAGTTGAGCTGTTTAATGTCCCAGACAAACTCTGTAGTGTCCTTTAAACACTTGTTAGCCTTTTACAAATCATGTAAAAACTTTTGAAATCACAAGGGGGCATTACTGATGTATTTTATGCTGTAGAATAAAATGTGAAAATATCTTGAGCTTTTGTGAACCACAGAGCTTATTTCAGCTTTTTAACCAAAAACCCATTCAAAAATTCCGCTTGTTTCCAGGTTTTGGCCTACAAATATGTCATCCCTGCAGCACTCTATTGACAGTGAATAATTAATATGTTAAGAAGCATACTGAGTGCACAAGTGCACAGTCATTGTTAATTTGCTTACACACCTAATCTCCATCTTGAGTGTTTCCGTGGTTTGTTGTAGGTGGGTTTTCCAGCTGGTGTTGTCAACATTATCCCAGGAATGGGTCCCACAGCTGGAGCAGCCATTGCATCTCACATGGACGTGGACAAAGTAGCATTCACGGCTCCACTGACGTAAGACGTTTTTCTTCAGTAATGGAGATTTCTTAGATATGTGCAGTACTGTACACCCTGGCATAACCATGATAGAAATGATGATTTCTCTCAGTGTGGAACATACAATATGTTGTTCATACAAAAATCTTAGGACAATATTTGAAACCTAATGTTTTGGACATTTGAAATCACACTAAAGCAAAATAATAAATAACTGTCTCAGTGCAAATGTTCTTGGAATGTCGTTCCAAACCCCAAAAATCAAAAATCTGATTTGTTTTAAATGTTGGTTCTGTGCAGACAGTGTAAATGCAGCCTAAACCTACAACTGTGTTTTATTTTAAAATTAATCAAACAATAATATTGACATGTTATAATTCACTTTCATAAACAAGTGTGTTCATTGCCATATTGCTATTGAATATTGCTGTGGTAACATAGTTGGTATTCAGTTTTGTGAAATGTTGGTATAGTGACAACAAGACTTCAGTGTGGCGAGGGGGCGTGGTTCAGTCTGCATAGCGGGAGACGCGTGGTAAGTGAGTGGGTTGAATACAAATCACGAACACCTGTTTCTCATTCCAGTGATTGGCGCGGAGACAGGACAAAACGCCGTGAGAAGCAGGAGTGTGTGAGAGAGTTCCCTCTTACCACGCGTCTCCCGCTATTCTCTCCGGTTGCAGACCTCGCTGAACCACGCCCCCCTCGCCACATTCAGTATTATATTTGCCATTAAATGAGTTTTGTCTGTAAACTGGAGTGTCGTATTATGGTTGTATAGGTAGGTCACCTCATCCAGCGAGCCTCGAGTACCAGTAATCTGAAGAAGGTCACACTGGAGCTGGGCGGAAAGAGTCCAAACATCATTTTATCAGACGCTAATAGTGAGTTCACCTGTTTATGCTGACACTAAAGCCTGCTCAAATAGTCTCTAAATGTCGCTAAATGGGTTAATGTGGCATCTGTTTTCTCTCCTAAGACCTGCAGCTTTTTCATCTTGTGATTTTTTTTATTTCTATGGCTACTTATAAAAAAACATTTGATGACGACCCTTTTAATTGTAAATCTTGCGTTTGCAGTGGAGGAGGCAGTGGAGCAGTCCCATTTCGCCCTCTTCTTCAACCAAGGTCAGTGCTGTTGTGCCGGCTCGCGCACATACGTACAGGAGAGCATCTACGATGAGTTTGTTGAGCGAAGTGTAGAGAGAGCTAAGAAGAGGGTTGTGGGAGACCCTTTTGACCTAAAGACGGAGCAGGGCCCACAGGTACAGTTCTGCCGCAAACATATAAAAACCCTGAAATGAGAGGTGTGTGTGTGTCTGTGTCTGTGTGTGTCTGTCTGTGTGTGTGTGTGGTGTGTGTGTGTGTGTGTGTGTGTGTGTGTGTGTGTGTGTGTGTGTATGAATGTGTGTGTGTGTGTGATGTGACATCCCATTGACTTCTTATTTTCTTACATTAACTTGGTTGTTCTTTGTATGCAGTGTTTTTTTTTCAGCAGGAAAATCCTATTGTATTACATTTAAATCATGGAGTTCATCAGTAATAGAACGGGCAACAGTTTACTTCATTTTGAGATAATGAAAATGTCAAATTAATATTTTGTGTTCAACTATTGACAAGTACTTGGATAATGACGCAGTGTAGTCTTGTATCACCCTGTTGTAACAGTTGTTGTGGGTTTCTTCATGCCATTAGGTGCTTTCAGTTACCCATCCTGATAATGCAATTAACATTATATGCACTGTATTGTGGGTTGCTTTGGTGTGAAAGCATCTTTAAAGAACATAAATGTAACATTTCTGAATCACTCAATCAACAGTTCTGTGATATTGCATCCATTAGTATTTCTTCTCTTCCTGAAAGGTCGACGAGGAACAGTTCCAGAAGATCCTCGGCTACATCAGCAGTGGGAAGCGTGAGGGCGCCAAGCTCATGTGCGGCGGCGGGGCGGCGGCTGACCGCGGTTACTTCATCCAGCCTACTGTCTTCGGGGATGTTAAGGATGACATGACGATTGCTCGGGAGGAGGTGTGTGTAGATAACCTTTTAACGCATTACTAAGGAAAGGGTCACGCATTTCAAAGATCAGGATTTCCAGCTCTCAGTTCAGAGTTCCTCTGAACCCTCCACCTGTCTAGATCTGCTGCAGGATTGATGTGTGTATTTATTACATGATCACATGTGTGTCTGTCAGCAGCAGCAGATCTATTCTGACATGACCAAAAACATTAACACTGCCATGTTCATTAACATGCTAAAACTATTCAGAGAGTTGTCATGATTGAAATAATTAGCTAAATACATTAGATGACTTGAATGGTTGAGATTAAGAAATCCAGCCAACCTTTCGGGATATTCTGATCATATGCAAAAATACATGCTTGTGCAAAAAACATACAAAATATACATTGTTAGTTAATGTTAGCTCTGGTCCATTAAGTAATTAAAATACAAATAATTAAAGCAACTTTTGATTAATAAATGTTGAAACACTAAGATTAATAAATGCTTTAGAAGTGGTCAGTTCATGTTAACTAATGTACTGTATGTTAACAAGTTTTCCCTAAAGAATGAACATAAAACACCATTTCACATTGTTTATCTTCCCGTGATGTGATATATGTATAATTTATATTTAGAATGTATTTCCATAATAATTCATGAATTGTATTAGGTTTATTTTACTCTAAGATTTAAATCCAGTAAAATATATAACATGCTATTCCCTTTCTTTGCTGTCAGATCTTTGGACCTGTAATGCAAATTCTGAAGTTTAAATCTTTAGAAGAAGTGATCGAGAGAGCCAACGACAGCAAATATGGCCTTGCAGCTGCTGTTTTTCACCCAGAACCTTGACAAGGCCCATTACATATCCAACGGCCTGCGCGCCGGCACTGTGTGGTGAGCGTGAGAGCTGCTTCATTATTTTGAGGAAAATGGATACCTTGGATATTGGAATATCAGACCTCGTGCTGCAGTGAAACGTGTTCACATGTGCTTGTGCTTGTCATTCGATTTGATCAGGATTAATTGTTATGACGTGTTCGGAGCTCAGGCTCCCTTCGGAGGCTACAAGGCGTCAGGCATCGGTCGTGAGTTAGGACAGTACGGACTGGACAACTACACCGAGGTCAAAACGGTAAGGTTTTCCCATCAGAAACACTCATTATGCATGATGAACTCATTATTGTAAACTTTAAATGTCATACTTTTATCTGTATTATGATCTCCATTTGCCCAAAGCGATTACAAGATGTCAAGTAGGTTAAGATATGCTTATATATTTACTGTTTATTTGTACATGTGTTTTAGATGTATATTTGGGCAACGATCTGTATATTGCAGCTGTCATTAACTATGCACTCGATTTTTTTCCTTCACAGGTTACAATTAAGGTTCCTCAGAAAAATTCATAAATGGAGGAATTCATTTAAAGAAGCGTGTGCCAGATATTATTGAAATCTACATTACTCTGATTCCATAAACACAAGTAATGTGCACTGAAAATAATACATATACATTTTCTAACAGTGATGATAAGTTACAGAAGTTACGATTATCCGCCTGAAAAAAAGAAGAGAAAATCTGTATTGTTGATTTTATTCTGTTTAATTCAAGCATTGTATAGATGGCCTAATCACCACAATTATTTGCATGAATGAGATGATTTGTGTAATAAATGCTCCAATTTGTTATTATTCATTTGTTCATTTTTCTTAATGCACATAAATATTTGTCCTTTTCTGATAATATTCTTTGTAATAACATACAGAAGAAAATAAAAATTGAACAGTCTCTGTGATTTTGCAGAAAATCTAATCAATCATTGATTAAATTATTTATTTAGGAGATTGCCTACCTGAAAAAGAATATTGGATGTTATATTTCTTCATTTTTACAGTTTTTATTTCAATAGTGGCATACAGAAAGTAGAAATTGTGTATACTTTGCAAACCAATATCAGCCTGTTTGTATCAGTAATTGTCTGTAAGCTCAACTTTACCAGTATTCAGTGTTACACATACAATATACAAATGACTCTGTGCTTTAATTTTTATTCATTTATTTATTTTAGAAATACTCAACACAATGTTTGCATTCTCTCCTTCATCTGGTAAATCTGGTAAAACTGGTGTATTCTTAGAGGTGTCTTTGTTTTTCACTTAATAGATGGATATCTAATATCTAATCATTTGGTACCATGACGTTACTATAGTACAGGCAAATCCCATTTGATGTTTTTGTGAATTTATTTGTGCATCTCATTATATTTATTTGTGATTTTGTACTTTTAATTGCGTTTAGAATCTGTTGATCAGGAAATATGAAACTATTCTAACCTTAGACACTACCCAACACATTATAATTATTGAATTTTTAACAGAAAATCATACAAATAGACTTGTATTAAAAATGTGTTGTTTTAGTATCATTGAGATACTATTAGTTTTGTAGTATTAATATTTGTTTTTATTTTTTTATATATTTTAGTTCCAAAAGGGGCATCGATGCCATTTTTGGATCCCCATAGAACATTTTTCATAGTGTGGAGAACATTTTAAAAATCTAAAGAACCTTTTCCCACTGTAAACGGCGTTTTGTGCTTTTGTGGAAATGTTCGTGGATGTTGCAGGTTGGGTTTGTTTTGATGTCGCTCCTCGCCGGTAGGTGGCGGAATGCGCCTGGAGCGCTGCTGGCAGAATGTGGCGTGTAATAAAGAAGAACAATCTTCCTCAGCTGTGGATCAAAGGTAGCACTAGCACCTTAGCAAACAATCCTCGGACAGTATTCGGTGTCTATGGTGCTTGTCCAAACACTGTTGATCGCTGAACCCCGGACAGGCCAGCCGCGCCAGCAGAGAGACAGGACGCGCGCGTGACGCGATGAGAGCGAGAGTTAGCATCTGCTGTGAACGCGAGCTACATAGCTAGCTGCTTCTTAAAGACATTACCTCTTTTTGTCCTTCATCGGTTTAGTGGCTCAGTTGTCAACATCAGTGTAGTTAGTGTTTGGAGGAACAGCAGTGTCTGTGTTGGCTGGTCTGGGCTACTTTAGCCCGTGAAGCGCGTGTGAGATGTTAGCCGGACGCGCTTAGCCTCGTCTTCATGTCTGGTGGAGTTTGACAGTGGCTTACATTTAATGCCTTTCGAGCACAAAAGCGCTGGTGTTCAAAAGTTCATCGGACAGCATGGAAAGTGTACCTGACCTGGCTTCTTAGCGCTTAGTGGAGTTCGTTCATCATCGAGATTAGGGTGAGATCGCTCATGATCGAGCTGTCGAAGCTAAAAAGAGAAGATCACGACCAACATCATGTCCGAGGACTCCAGCGTGGACAGGTTCATCAAGGTAAGCTTTCCAATTCATCAACAAAAGTAAACAGTTAAGTCTTTACATTTCTGTAACTTCTATTAACACTGTTTCCATTAACTTAAATAACGAGTTCCGCTGCCCACAGAAAGTTTGCTGTCTGTACATTGTCCTGCTTGTCACACATCTACTAACCAAAAAAAATCAAATTTCAGTTTGTTAAAACCAAATTGTTTATGTGTATATTTTCTTAAAGATTCCACTAAGGAAAAAATTCAATGAACAAAACAATCAGCCTAGTAACCAGATGAACACTGTGTTCTAGTATGACAGAATATTACAGTATTTATTTTGATGTCGTCTGAGGTCATTTTCACTGCAGTGCATCACTGAGACGCACGATGGCGCTCGCGTTCACGCTTACCTTTGTATGAATACACTCGCTCGCGCGCGCCCGCTGTGTGACCCTACATTACAGTGAGAAACATGAGTTTTTTTTTTTTTTATTGATGATTGTATTACTAACAATGAACTAGTACATTATATATTTTGATAATCGAGTACGATTCCTCGAGTAATCGCGCCAGACACCCCCCCCCCCATGACATTTATCACAACTATTCAGTGTTTCAGTCACATGATGTTTATTTTAGATTTCAGATATTTAAATGCACTTAAGTACTAGTAACGATACATTGAGAGTTTGTAAAATATACACTGATGTCTATGGAAGCCTCAGTAATAATCCTTTCCATTATAATTAGACGACATGTTCTATTCATATCAGATACATACTGTAAGGCAAGCAACTGTAGACCAATTTGGTGTTTGCAAACAGCGATGACGGGTTTTTTTGTGGGCGGAGCCTACCTGGTTGCAGAAAATGACAGTTGAGCAGTCGATGGAAGCCATGACATAAAAAAAGTTAATTTCGAGTTTATATCTCACAATTCTGACTTTTATTTCTCACAAATCTGAGTTTATATCTCACATTTCTTACAAAGAAAAACAGAATTGTGAGAGATACTCGTTATTCTGTCTTTTCTGAATTGCAATTTATCCCGCAATTCTGACTTTTTTCCCCTCAGAATTTTGAAATAATCTCACAATTGCGAGTTATAAAGTCCGAACTGGGAGTAATAAACACACAAATGCAAGGAAAAAAAAGTCAGAATTGTGAAAATAAAAATTTTATAGACTGTTTAAAAGTTATCTATGTAAAATGTTATAGGTTTAAATATTATTTCATGCTGTAACTGCTATGTATGTATGTCCTCTGAACTATTATGTAGACTTACTGTTTACATCAAATTCCTGATTTAATAGTAGACTAATCCTTGCAGGTGTCATCAGTCCAGTCTGTGAAACGTCTCCGTTTAGCTTCAGAGGACGTTTTCAACGATGGTTTTCTTTAAAAATGAAGACTATATTTTTTACATTCCGATTCCAACATCCAGAGGCACAACAAAACATTTTTCTCTTATTCTGTGGATTTTGCACATTTTCCTCCAATTGCTACCACTATTTTTCTGCAACCACTATGCGCGCGCAGCTGCAGGTGACGTAATTGTGACGTCTGCTCCAAAGGGGTCTATAAAGTTTACCCTGTTCTTCTCCCAACAAATAACCGGACACTTATCCATCTGTGTATTTTGAAAGAAGTGGAAGAATTCAAGTGTAAATCCGACAGATCTATTCTCCTGACCGCGGCGTAATCAAATATGGCGCGCGCATATAGCTCAACTGCTAACACGATCATTATAAAGGTGCTTAAACAACAAAACACATTCACTAACACATATAATGGCAATAACACAATAATAATTGATTCAAGTAAAGTATGAAAAACAAGTAATCGTATGGTTTTATTGAACAAAACAATACATAATGTATTGAATTGTACAATTAATGTTCTTTATGATTTATAGCATGCCTGCAGAGGATTGTTTTTACACTCTAAACGTGACATAATCCTTGTTTAATATGGGCTTACAACATTTATTTCAACTGTCCAATTAGTCTTTAATATTTGTAATTTCTTGAACAATAACATGTGGAGGGCTTAAACTTATTTTGAAGTCGTGACGAGCAGTAAGCACGCTAGAACATGCTGTATAATGTATTCTCCTGCGTTTGCTAAGATAGATGACTTATCTTACAAATCTGATTAAATGTCGCACATTGTATTTCCAGATGAACATTAAAAGCAATCCAAACTCAGTTCACTGTGAACGGACCAGCTCTGAGACGCATGTGGATAACCTACACGTTAACCTTACACGTTAAACCTACACGTTAAACTGTGGTTTCAGGGGTGCATGTGTATGCGAAGACAAACTAAAATAAAACAAGTCGAGAGCCCTCTGCTATAAACACTAAAATCCTGATCAAAATCATTATAGATGCCTGTAGAGTGAAAGCTACAATCTGATGACAATAACATCTTTCTGTAGGCCTGTGCCTTCTCCTCTGTGTCAGTATCAAATATAAGAGTGATGCTGGGGGGTAAATAACAAAATTTATTATTTAATTAAATGTGTTTTTCATCTTTTATTTCAAATTCTTACATTTGATAAATTAAAATAGTAAGACACTATAGGGCTGTTATTAAATTAAATAATTTACACTGAAGAAGTACTACATTTTTGAATATACAAATAAGAAATGTTGGTGGGAAATTTATACTTTTAAACATGAAATTAAACCGCCAGTAGATGGCTGCAAGTGACCGTCTTAATGAGTGAGTCACTGAGTCATTTATTCAAACGATTCATTCAAAACACTGAATCATTCAAAGCGGCTGAGCTGTGAGATGCGCTGGCTCTGCTTTGTTTGGAACTATTTTCGCTGCTACAATAGAACAAAAAACAGGCAATATTGCACCTAAAACGTAAGTGATTCATATTAACTACTTGTTTATTGAACTGTTGTATGAAATTAGTGTAAATTTCAATCGAGGTGATATTCAGGAATTCAGCACTTTAGGTCATGTGATGGTTAACTTTATCATATGTCGTAAATAGCTAGCTATAAAACCCCCACATACACAATTTTTATTGCAACATGATAACTGAGTTTCTTTTGTGAGCAGAGCTCATTTGTATTGAATTGAGGTTACGTGTGCCTTGAGCTCAATATCACCGCCAATATACATTACATTACTATCCACTATCATTCGCCACTTAAGCTAAATGAATCATTCTCTGGTTTTGGTTGTTATTGACATTTTAATCAAGCTACTTATCTGGTCAGGCAAGTAAAATTCTCTTTCACATCAAAAAATCCACCTGTCCCGCAGTTCCGGACAAGCGTATGTCAAGCCCCCGTAAGCCTATGTGCCGGAGCTCAGCCCCAATTTAACCCCTGCCTACACGTATGTAAATAATTACAGCGCATATTAAATCTGCAGCACATACATTTATTTAATTAACAGCCTTTGTCACAATAGCATTATGCTTTTTTATGAATTTTAAACGGGTTTAATATCGTGCAGCCTTAGAAAATGGTCTAATACAGTGGTTCTCAACTCCAGTCCTCAGGACCCACTGCTCTGCACATTTTGAATGTCTCCCTTATTTAACACACCTGATTCAGATCATCAGCCCATTAGGAGAGAGCTCCATGAACTGAACTGAGTGTGTCAGATAAGAAAGACATACAAAATGTGTACAGCAGTGGGTCCCGAGGACTGGAGTTGAGAACCACTGGTCTAATAATACGTTTCATGGATTCTTGTCCATGGAAAGCGCCACTTCCGGTATTTTACCGGTTACTCGACACGGGCAAATTGAAATTCGAAATGAATCGAGGAATTGTTACAGCCCTAAAATATACTAGATTTTGCGATATAACAGTACAAGGAATGAAATGTGTCATTGTTAGAGTCTGTTATACAATTAAGTGCTGAGAGGCTAGATTCTTTTAAATTGAGAATCACAATATATTTCATTTATGTATTTATTTCAGACCCTTAGGTAAAATATACACACATATACACAGGTGCTGGTCATATAATTAGAATATCATCAAAAAGTTGATTTATTTCACTAATTCCATTCAAAAAGTGAAACTTGTATATTATATTCATTCATTACACACAGACTGATATATTTCAAATGTTTATTTCATTTAATTTTGATGATTATAACTGACAACTAAGGAAAATCCCAAATTCAGTATCTCAGAAAATTAGAATATTGTGAAAAGGTTCAATATTGAAGACACCTGGTGCCACACTCTAATCAGCTAATTAACTCAAAACACCTGCAAAGGCCTTTAAATGGTCTCTCAGTCTAGTTCTGTACGCTACACAATCATGGGGAAGACTGCTGACTTGACAGTTGTCCAAAAGATGACCATTGACACCTTGCACAAGGAGGGCAAGACACAAAAGGTCATTGCAAAAGAGGCTGGCTGTTCACAGAGCTCTGTGTCCAAGCACATTAAAGAGAGGCGACGGGAAGGAAAAGATGTGGTAGAAAAAGTGTACAAGCAATAGGGATAACCGCACCCTGGAGAGGATTGTGAAACAAAACCATTCAAAAATGTGGGGGAGATTCACAAAGAGTGGACTGCAGCTGGAGTCAGTGCTTCAAGAACCACTACGCACAGACGTATGCAAGACATGGGTTTCAGCTGTCGCATTCCTTGTGTCAAGCCACTCTTGAACAACAGACAGCGTCAGAAGCGTCTAAAGACAAAAAGGACTGGACTGCTGCTGAGTGGTCCAAAGTTATGTTCTCTGATGAAAGTAAATTTTGCATTTCCTTTGGAAATCAGGGTCCCAGAGTCTGGAGGAAGAGAGGAGAGGCAAACAATCCATGTTGCTTGAGGTCCAGTGTAAAGTTTCCACAGTCAGTGATGGTTTGGGGTGCCATGTCATCTGCTGGTGTTGGTCCACTGTATTTTCTGAGGTCCAAGGTCAACTCAGCCGTATACCAGGAAGTTTTAGAGCACTTCATGCTTCTGACCAACTTTATGGAGATGCAGATTTCATTTTCCAACAGGACTTGGCACCTGCACACAGTGCCAAAGCTACGAGTACCTGGTTTAAGGACCATGGTATCCCTGTTCTTAATTGGCCAGCAAACTCGCCTGACCTTAACCCCATAGAAAATCTATGGGGTATTGTGAAGAGGAAGATGCGATATGCCAGACCCAACAATGCAGAAGAGCTGAAGGCCACTATCAGAGCAACCTGGGCTCTCATAACACCTGAGCAGTGCCACAGACTGATCGACTCCATGCCACGCCGCATTGCTGCAGTAATTCAGGCAAAAGGAGCCCCAACTAAGTATTGAGTGCTGTACATGCTCATACTTTTCATGTTCATACTTTTCAGTTGGCCAAGATTTCTAAAAATCCTTTCTTTGTTTTGGTCTTAAGTAATATTGTAATTTTCTGAGATACTGAATTTGGGATTTTCCTTAGTTGTCAGTTATAATCATCAAAATGAAAAGAAATAAACATTTAAAAATGTGTCAGTCTGTGTGTAATGAATGAATATAATATACAAGTTTCACTTTTTGAATGGAATTAGTGAAATAAATCAACTTTTTGATGATATTCTAATTATATGACCAGCACCTGTGTGTGTGTGTGTATATATATATATATATATATATATATATATATATATATATATATATATATATAATATATTAATATACTGTAACATGTACTTAAGGCAAAATAATCAAGTTTACATAATGTGTAATAATAATTATATGTACTGTTTAAGTAATGTTGGTGGAGTGAATCGAACTGTTCCCAAATGCTCTGTATATTCTTGCTATAGGAAACTTCCATCCTGGAAGAGTATAACATCAACTGGACACAGAAGCTGGGAGCTGGGATCAGTGGTCCTGTGAGGTATAACTTTTCATCATGAGTACATTAAAATAATATGATAGATTTCATGCTTCTATTGAATTGTGACCATTGTCAGAAAGAAAACTGACAGGGTTGAAAAAATAAGGCTGGTTTGCATGTCATATGTTTATTAAATGTAGTAGTGATGCGCTGAAATTTCCTAACTTCAGCAATTTTTAAATTGAGCCAAAATAATTTTGGACTGAAATCATTGCCTGAAACAGTGTTTTAATTAGTGCGTCTCTGAGAACTAGCATTCTGCTAAATATAAAAATGTCCATCTTCAGCTTGTGATTCACGTGATCTTTTGCTGTGAAATCTTTACTGATTTTTATGAAATGTAAAAATAACTTTTATATTGCATTATATTACATATTACTTTTATATTTATTGGACTGAAGCAACTTATTTTTTCTTTATTATTCATCATTTTTTAGAAAAATCATGTTAATTTAGTCTTAAATATGATCATCAGGTTTAATTAAGGTTTATTTGTTCATCTCTTAATCATCATTGTATTGCATTATTTAACTACAGAGCTTTGATTATAAATCTAAGCATTTAAATATCATCTTATTCAGACATATTATTGGCAGATCTAAAGTAATGACTGATATTTATATACTTTTTTTACAAGTAGACTGCTATACTGTTAGGTTATTTAAATTACAAAATTTCATCTTAATTTTTGGCCATATAAATATCAGCAGCTGCACCAAATTGCAAATTTCTGCTCCGTTTTGGCCTTAGTCCTCCTCAACTATGAGCTCCAAATTCTCACTGTATTATAAATTATGAGCCAAATATGATACTCAAAAAACAAATACAAACTTTTTTTCAAACTTATTTTTTGATGTTGTCTAAACTACAGGATTCACTAAAGTGTTTAGTTTAAAAAAAATTATAAGTCAGGCTTTACAGAGTTGAGACATGAACAGATGTATTGCTGTTTTCAGGGTGTGTGTAAAGAAGTCGACGCAAGAACGGTTTGCCCTGAAGATCTTGATTGACAGACCCAAAGCACGCAATGAGGTACTGAGTTGATGTGCATGATTTGATTTCTTTTATTTGAGGAACTTGTCTTTCTTTCAGTGTTAGAGGTTTTAGAGTAATTTAAGACTTAATTTTCATTTTAGGGTGAACTACCCGTTTAATAACAGCATCCGTCTGTCTCCAGCAGAGGCCGTGAAGTTGAAATTTCTCTGAACATCTCCAAGTGCAGCTTTAAATTCACTGCTGTGATTTCATTTGCAGGTTCGGCTTCATATGATGTGTGCCTCTCACACCAACATTGTTAAAATAATGGAGGTGTATGCCAACAGTGTACAGTTTCCTCATGAGTCCAGTCCAAGGTAGTGGAGTCCAACATGTACAGTCTTAAGACAGTGTTTCTACTGATCTAACTACCTAAAAATATAAATAATCTGTTTTCTGTACCTCTTTCTGATAGGGCAAGGTTACTGATTGTCATGGAAATGATGGAAGGCGGTGAGTTGTTCCACAGAATCAGCCAGCACAAGCACTTTACAGAGAAGATGGCCAGCCAGGTCACGAAACAGGTACGCCGTCGACAGCCGGGCGCTCACTGGACGATGTAAGCCAAACATGATCCCCGCTGTAAGCCACGTCACACTGTAGGATCTCAGTTATCATTAATGTCAGGCTGCATGGCGGTCAAGACACGTTAAAAACGGACTCAAGCAAGAATAATTGTCCGGGCTTTTACATCATCAATCCGGTACTTGTTCGGTGACTGTGAGCAAGCAGTGGTTTGTTGTTGTTGCACTAATTGCATCATCAGGTTGGTTTATGATTTGACGGTTGTTGTAGAAGTAGGGCTGCACGATTTATCACGATAAAATCACACGCGATATGGTAAAGGCTGCGATTATTTAATGCATGGCTTGTCAGAGCTTTACGGCCAGAGGGCACTCTTGCGCAGAAAATCAAAATATGCCCTGCAGCAGAAGAAGATAACACGCATCATATTGCTGTAGCTGAATAAACAGAAGATTGAAATGCTTTGATTAATTAAACATGACTAATAAACACACAACTGCCTTATTCTGTGTAAGAAGACACATCATTTCACAGAAGGACACTTAAAGGCCTTTGCACACTGAATCCGAAATTCGCATGTGAAATTTTCGCACGTTAAAAAATAAATTCGACCTCACGTTATGTCAATCACGTTTGCACACTGCCTCCGAAACTTTCGTCTGTCAAAAAAATATTCGGATCAGGTTCGATTTTCTGCATTTTTCGCATCCGTGGCACGCATTTTGAGAGACGTTTTGACAATTCAGAGCCACCGTACGCGAACGCAAAAATCTCGAATGCCCATCTGACAAGTTGATCCACGTTGCCTACAGCACAAAACAGCAGCACTGAATGACAAACAACGTGCGGAATACAAAGACAAATTGTGCCGGTAGCAAAGCATCAAACTGAGCCACTGACATCCTGAAGTAAACTTTGAAACGCTCGGGATAATCACGCGCAGCTCCTTGATGAGGTGAACTCTCCTTTCTCTCTATGCAATCTCGAAATTGGATGGACCCAATATTTCCTCTTTTTAAAGATAGAGAAGACAACTAAATCGTGTTCACTGCTTGAAGACTTCATTTTGTATTTTGCGATTTTTTTTTTTTTTTTTTTTCTTTTTTTTTCTTTTTTTTCCCGCAACACATTCATTAATACGCATTGGACTCAGTGTGCAAGGTCTCTGTGCGTGACGAATTTTTAGGATTACGAATACGAAAAAACGCATGCGAAAATTTCGGACTCAGTGTGCAAAGGCCTTAACTGTAGGGCCCTATAATTTCCGCGATCACAGAATCACGGAATCCATTCATAAAAACAGAATTTACTATATAACGCAGAATGTCATGGAATTTGTCAAATTTTTGATGAATTAAAAGCAGGTCAGTACACTTAAATTAAATCGTGATATAGACTAGTGTTTGTGAATATTAAACCGCAAAAAGACTATTTAAACATGAATCCTGCATGCCTGTGTGCCTCTGAAACGAATGATGCGGAAGCGCAGTTCATTTACCTCACACCGCCTCACACACAATCGTGCGGGGGCGCACGCACGGTGAGGCACGTGCGACGCTCGCGGTGTTTTCGTCCTCTGTCACCTCACTATATAAACGCACAAATTTATCTCCAGAGCTGCTCTGAAAGTCACTTCATCAGCATTTAACCGCTTCGTTTGAGAAAACTACCATCATAAACACAGAGAAACTCAAAGCTCTAGGCAAACCGTCAAAATAAAAGTTCGATTTAACTTGACAGAAACATATTACTGTTGTACAGTAGAATTTAGATAAATTAATTTAACAATAAATTATTAAAATATATTTTTAAACAATAATCTCAGTGTTTCTTCCATGTTTTAATTTTAACAGTAAAGCTCTGTTGTGCAGCACATTTGACAAAAAAGTTTAATTTCATGATTAAAAGATAAATTAAATGTTCATTTGATTGCCAGAAAAATTTAAATACACAACAGAACTTCTGAAAAAATAAAAATTCATAAAAATATATTTTTTAATTAATAAATATTGTTGTTTTTAAGAATTCAATTAATTAGACATGCTTTTTGATTATTAAAATGGAATTAAACCATTAAAATGGAATCCAGAAAACAGAATTTGGTAAAAATAAAATTTGAGGGGAAAGTATAAAACTTTTATCATAGGGCCCTAAAAAAATGTATTTTTTTTGTTAAACTTTTATTAAATTGTTGGTAAATTGGACAAGATTCATTATTTCAATTAATTAGGCATGCTTTTTGATTACTAAAATTTAATTTGACCATTAAAATGGAGTCAAAAAATAAATAAAACAGAAAAAAATGGAATCCAGAAAAATTAAAACGGAAAAAACGGAATTTGGGAAAAAATAAAACGTAATTTTGGAAAAAATAAAATGGATTTCATAGGGCTCTATAACTGTCGTTATGAAGTGAGTTTGGAGTAAAAACATGTTATTAAATGTTGTCTTTTGTTGGACAAGATGTTAATAAATGCTTCTCGTGTCTGAAAAGAAGTTTGACGCGTGTTGCTTTTTCATTATAAGCGACTCAAACTCGCAGTGCTTTCAGATGGATTAGCATTTGGAGTCATACTTCATTGACAAGCCGTGCATAAAAAAGTAATCGCAGCCTTTGCGATTTCATAATCGCACTAAGAATCGCGTTTAAGCGATAATCGCGTTCAAGTTCAATGTTATTTTTCATATCGTGCGATATATCGTGCAGCCCTACGTAAAAGTCTCAGTACAGGACTGTGCGTCAAATCTTCTGACACTGAATTACCGTTGACTGTTCACACTGAAGTCACATTGCCAAAGACCTTGTCTGATTTAGGACCACATATGAAATCAGAATCGAAAAAGATCAGATTCCATGTGGTTTGTGCTGGTCACACTATTACATGAAAAACGCAGATCTGAGTCACATATGAGCCAAAAAAAAAAAAACGTATTTGGGCCTTATTTAAATATTACTAATAACTAATACTAAAAGTGGTTTATATATCAAATATAATTTCATTAACATATATAAACAAGACAGCATCATGGCTTTGTGTGATCGGCTCTTTGTATTAAACTAGGGTTAGAGTACTTTTTTGTGTTCAAAAACACAAGATGCAGTGGAATGGAAAAAAATAAATAAAACGCAAAGTCTCGACAAGTTTTTTAAAAGCTGAACTTTTTTAACTTTACATGGCTTTCTTCTAAACATGCAGCTCTCTGTTGCGAGACGCGATTGCAGCTGTCGAAGATGTCCGTCTAGCGCATTTGTACATTGAACAGTGGAAAAGCAGAGCAGAAAATGCCCTCTGTGTGAGCGGCTTGGTTATGATGTAACCAAGATCTTCTCCACATTGAGCTTCTCTATTTCTGCAGTTTTTTTGGATGAGCAGCACCACATCAAGTGGGTTCAACTGGTCAGGGTTTAAAAAAACATTGAAATGCAACAACTCTTACATCATCATTGCGTCTCGTGCACCACGGATTAGGCTGCCTCATGCACACCAAAAAGATGAATGCCCCGTTTTCCATATTTGAATGTGGATTATTTATTTTTTTATTATTATTTTTTTTTTATTGACGAATATTCAAATTTAAAATTTAAAATTTTAATTTTAATTTGACAGCCCTAGTCTGAATGTAGTCTTACTGTCCAGGATGCATCAGGATGAATTAGTAATGTGGTCACATATATTTCTGACTAGCTCCATATGTGGATTCAGTGATTGGATCTGAATCTGACCAAATGTGAACATCACTCCAGATGCGTGTTAATACCTGGTATAAACGGGATCTTTGTTGGTAAAATTACTTGCAGTAAATGAAATTTAATTAACATAATGCTGATCAATTTTCAACTTATTACATTTTAGATTACATGTAATATATAACATTTTTAAATTAATTTTCCCCATCTCCCCCCATAACGGAGTAAACATGCTGTGCTTGACCACATGTATGACTATGATCTCAATGAAGTAAAATATAAATAAAGCAGAAGATATAAGGCAACTATAACAATAAAGATAAATATAAATTTTTGAAAATCATTCTAAATGTAAAAGAATAGCAGAGTCCACACCACAACTACTGTATAACGACACATATTACACAATATCAGTGGAATCACTTTCAGATCGTTTTTTTTTTCCAGCTGATGAACGACAAAAACATTGAGAGCCAATCAGAGTCCATCCTGCTTTAAAGAGCTTGAGCATTTAAAGAGACGATACAAAACTTGTAATAAACCATACAACATTGAGCGTTGTGTGGACACTAATATAGTTATTGTTCTTGTTGTGAATGGGCCTTTAAGCCTTTTCAAATAACTCTATTATTATTGTTGTTTAAATTATTATAAACAATCCCTATTCTTTTTAGCAGACTTTTTAAATTATTATAGAGTTGAATGAAACATTATAAACATCATATCTTGCAATGGGGACTTAAAAGGCACCAAACTGTATTAACCTGAATTTGTCTGAAATAGTTTATTATGAAACTTCTGTCATTTTTACAGATAAGCCTTGCATTGCAACACTGTCATTCATTAAACATTGCACATCGAGACCTGAAACCAGAGAACCTGCTCTTCAAGGATAATTCCCTGGTGAGATCTCAATCCCATATGTTTTATTCCATAAATTCATTTTATTCCATTCATTAAAGGGTTAGTTCACCCAAAAATGAAAATAATGTCATTAATTACTCACCCTCATGCCGTTCCACACCCGTAAGATCTTCATCTTCAAAACACAAATTAAGATATTTTTGATGAAATCCGATGGCTCCTTGAGGCCTGCATAGACCGCAATGACATTTCCTCTCTCAAGACCCATTAATGTACTAAAAACATATTTAAATCAGTTCATGTGAGTACAGTGGTTCAATATTACTATTATAAAGCCACAAGAATATTTTTTGTGTGTCAAAAAAACAGAATAAAGACTTTAACAATATCTATATGGGCCGATTTCAAAACACTGCTTCATGAAGCTTCTGAGCTTTATAAATCTTGTTTCGAATTAGTTATTTCAGATCTCCTATCAAACTTCTGAAATCATGTGACTTTGGCACTCCGATTCACTGATTGGATTCGTAAAGCTCTGAAGCAGTGTTTTGAAATCGGCCTATATAGATATTGTTAAAGTCTTTTTGTTTTGTTTTTGGTGCACAAAAAATATTCTCGTGGCTTTATAATATTAAGATTGAACCACTGTACTCACATGAACTGATTTAAATGTGTGTTTAGTACATTAATGGACTTAGAGAGTTTCAATGGCGTTGCTCTCAATAGAGGCCTCACTGAGCCATCGGATTTCATCAAAAATATCTTAATTTGTGTTCTGAAGATGAACGAAGGTCTTACAGCTGTAGAACGACATGAGGTTGAGTAATAAATTACATTATTTTCATTTTTGGGTGAACTAACCCTTTAAAGTGTTTATATCAGTCCTTTTTTCAGAATGCATGAAGAATACCGTTACACCCCTAATCTATATAAAAAATATTTTTAAAAATCCTCATCTCTTAAATTATCTCCAACTCTAAGATCTTTCTGAGTTAACCAAATTATATTTTCCAGTATTATATTTTGAGTCCTGTTTCTTGTGCCCCATCAGGACGCCCCTGTTAAACTGTGTGATTTTGGTTTTGCCAAAATCGACCAAGGTGATTTAATGACCCCACAGTTCACTCCATACTACGTAGCACCGCAGGTAAGACCTCGCTGACCTTTTTATAGATGTAAGTTAACTGTCTTTAACTCTTACTTTTCAAGCAGTTTGTGGGTTTGGAATTCAACACTTCCTACCTGGTCCAAAACGACCGCTTATTAAGAAACATAGGCTGGAAAAACACATCACAGGAATGAATATATTAACACACTCCTCCTCACATTTACACATCAACAATGTATGTTTTGTGTTGTAATGAGTAATAAGTAAGGGATAATATACAGTCAGCCGGTTATTACTACAAAATAATGTGATCACTATAAAGAGGAGTATTTTTCATTACTGACTGACTAACTGTGCATTATCCTACTTATTACTCGACTGTTTAACTAATATTTATGTGGAAATAAAATATTGATTTGAGTTGAAAATTTTATTATTTTAAAGCCTCTTATGAGGAATAATTGGTCTGTTACAACATACGAAACAAAAAACAAAGTAGTACAGTAATATTAAAACTGATTCCACAACAGTCGATAACTGTGTGTCAAGCGAGTTAGCTTCAGTTTACTATATTTGATGTGCTTTATAGATGTGCACTGTTTACATGTGATAAAATCTGATATAAAGATATTACAGAAAGTAATAATAAAGAGACGACATCCAGAACAATTTTAATTTATGTATTTATTTATTTATTGTTTTAATAGATGTTTTGAACTGAATAGTGCAACTCAATAGTGTGTCAAAGCCGTTTAAATCATTTTAATTGGTAATGTCAGTTTTTTCCCTCTTCAGATTGTGTTGATGATGATAAATCAAACCAATCCAAAAATCAATCCAGATCAATCCAAAATTTATTTATGTGACACATGTGATCTACCGTTCTTTAACAGGTGCTGGAGGCACAGAGACGCCACCAGAAAGAAAAGTCTGGAATTATACCTACCTCACCCACCCCTTACACATACAACAAGGTCAGTGTTATTGGCTTGTTACTTCATCGGAATAGTACGAAACTTGGTAAAGGTTTTGGGACTTGTTATGTGAACTACAAAAAATGGTCCTGAGAAAAAAAAAAAAAAAAAAGTCAGACTTGTCAAAAATGAGCACATTGGAAATGAATGGGAGTTCTAGTCTACTACAGCCACTGGTCATTTTTAGTTATGGTGAAAATCTTCCAATTCTTGCCCACTATCTTATTCTTACTTTACAGTTTTTGGAGCAGATCAAATAAAAAGGGAGTTCTTATATCTGACTGCTTGTATTCATTGATGAAAATGTATCCGTGTGCTGTAATATTGAAAATTGAGGATGCAACGCATCGTGGAATCGAATTGAACCATTGACATGATAATCATAATCGAATTGAATCGTAAGACCAGTGATGATTTAAACCCCTATTTCACACACACAATCTTTCTCTCACTAATTGATTTAATTCACTGCAATACATGTAATCTTTCCACGCTACTTTATTTCTCTTCAGAATTCTAGATCTAATGCTCCGTTGATAAAATAATTAGGGGTTCAAGCACAAAGTGCTGAAACCCTATTGTAATTGCTCAGATTTTTATTATTTTTCTTCTTCCCTAAAACTGATCAGACAACCCAAACCGTAAGGCCAAGAGACTTGAAACTTTGTCAGTTGATAGTAATCTTGATTTACGGTCGCTAAGGGGCACCAAAAAGTATGATGAGGGCGGAGCCACTTTCACTGAAATGGCTATAACTTGAGAACGAAATTAGATATTTGCACCAAACTCGGTACACGTGTAGGGGCTCAATCTTTGGTCACAATATAAAAAAAAAAAACGTATCTCAAACAACATGACCGCCATTGGCCAATGAAGTGTGAGCACCTATTATACAGTGTTAACGGAGACCAATCAGAACGAAACTCGGTGGGCATGTTCAACTCATGGGCCTAGAGGTCTGTAAGAATTTTGAAAGAAATCAGCCACTAGTTGGCGCTAACAAGTTTTACGCCTCTGTAATAATGTGGTGGTTCACAAATTCACACAATATGCATATGATTGGATCGATCTCCACATTCTTAACAACTTTGCCTCAAGAACCACTGCTGTCAATGAAATTGTTCATTAAATATTCATGATTATGGGAAAAATCTACTTTTGTGAACTAGTCCTAGATTTTTTGCCCGATCGGAACGAAACCAGTGCAGGACAATTCTCTGGGCTCTCTAGATCAATAATTATCAAAAAAAAAAAAAGCTGAACTTTACCCTTTGGATTGCTATAACAGGGTCATTTAGGAAATGGGCGTAGCTAAATATACTAAAAAACCTATAAATCCTAAAGGAAAACTCAGAACTTCACAAAAATAGGTGAGCACATGCAGGGTATGACTCTAAAGAGGCACACCAATTTTTATGGAGGTCTGACCATAGGTGGCGCTATAACTTAAAAAATTTTAAAAAACAACTGTGTATAATGGTTTTGGCTGAAAATGTATATAACTTTGGGTGTGGTCAACTTATTTTCACAGGAGTGACGTTGTTAGACTTCTGAATCCTTGCCGAGTCCAACAATACCAAACATGCTATTTTTTCTATAGTAAATTGCCTGACACTGTCATTTTGTGCCACCAGATGGCAGCAGAAGGCCACTAATATACTTCAAGGTTTCAAGGTTTTGTCATTTAAAATCCCTTTTATACTATATAAATCCTTTATATTAACATTACAAATCACATTTTGTCAAGGTTTTCCACTTCATTTGTTCATTTGTTTGTTTGTTTTTGCAATAATATAACATTACAATTACATTGAGACCTGAAAATGATCATTTTTAAAGGGGGAACCTGGAATCTGCATTTTCTTACCTCATTATTGATTTCAGATATCCATATCTGCAATAAAATGTGTGTGTAAGCACGTTTAATAGGGCTGTAATGATTCACTCGTTTTCTTGATGCATCGATTACAAATCCTGACGATGCATATGCATCGATCATAAAACATGTTTTTTGAATCGGAATCGTTTATTTGGTCGATAATCGATGTATAATGCA
This sequence comes from Culter alburnus, assembly GCA_028476615.1. Lineage (NCBI taxonomy): Eukaryota > Metazoa > Chordata > Actinopteri > Cypriniformes > Xenocyprididae > Culter > Culter alburnus. Next base: position 111,541 of record JAOTNS010000335.1, read on the forward strand.
AATAATCGGAATAATTGCGATTCTATAGTGATTCAGTGCTTTAAAATATATAAACATTAAATTACTACGGGCGCGAATTGGAGACGTTGTGCGCCATCATTTTGCGCCTTCCCTCACAGCTCTCCTTCACAGACACGCGCGGAGGCACTTTACCGCCTTTCACTGGATTGCGCTCGTGCTCAGTCCGTAGCCCACGTGTGAGCTGTCCTCAGGACGACCACTGCTGTTCACATGAGCATATGACAGTTCTTTATTAAGACAGCAGTAGTCCTGAGTCAAACTGCTCAAGCCATTGATAAAGCTGTCAAGTCATTGCACGGTCACTACTGTTGAAATAAAACACTTTTATTGCGTGGAAAAGTCAGAAATGGTTCATCGACATTACCTGAGCAGTTTCAAGGGCGCGCATTTATTGCATGGACGGAGCAAACAAATAATTTAAGTGTCTAAATGCATACGCACAGTTCAATGAATGATAAATGAAATTATAAACTTAATGTCGTTAAACTGAATGTGCGAAGGAAACTGCCGAAATAACGACATCCATTAACAACACTGACATAAGAGCGCGCGGTTTATCAATCAGATGCGCGTTAAAGTTGCGTTCGTTACTATAGCAACAGTAGAAACCCAGCGCGTTTTCTTTCAGAATCACCATAAGGAAAATGTTCCATATAAAGAGAACAAAGATGGCTTTTATAACTATTCCGTGAAGAAAAGTTAGTTAAAGATTAGTTGGGAAAGTGCATAATAGTCTCTCCATTTAAGCATTAGTATTTTTAATGTACTTGGAACAGTTTAATAAGGTTGTGTAACCTATCACTATCCTCCACTATATTTAACATGAACTAGGCCTAAAAATACTTTTAAAGCCCTTTTAAAGTTTTGGCTTATGTAAATTTCCACAAATGCCCATTTTTATAGGCTGTTAAAATAAAGTTATGTAGCATCATTGAGAACTAACATGAACCAACATTAACAATAGACAAAAGTTTTTGTTTGTTGTTTGTTTGTTTTGCCCTTCCTTTCAGACCTCCTGAAGGCCGCTGTGTAATTCACACCCTGACTAAGACACGTTGAGGGAAGCATTTCAATATCCCTATAAATGCATATTAAAATGCAGAATCGAATCAAATTAATCGAATCGCATCGAATTTTAATGTGAATCGAATCGTTCTGAATTTGCAAAAATCGTTCTTGAATCGAATCGAACACCTATGAATCGTGAATCGAATTGAATCGCTGTCTACCCAAAGATTCACAGCCTTAACGTTTAATTAATGAAGTTAACATGGAAAATAAACTTAACACCAGACGGATTGGCTAATTGGGAGAATTCCCGGTGGGCCGGTCTGTTGTCATGGCACTGGGTTGAAATATGGATGCTCTAGAAACTGTGGATGCGGCCAAATGTACTAAGCTGAGTAGCCTAACTTTTTCCTAAAAACCATTCAGTGACGGATTTAGGCCTGGACGGCCCAGGGCGGCACGGGGCACCCGCGCAAGAAAAAACAATCAATCAAACAAACGAATGCGCGATCGGGTTTTTACCACTCATTTGCACGCAACGTCAATGATATCATGTCACTCGGTGGGTAAATGAACCTGGTCGGGAGGGACTCGGAGTGTGCGCTCGGAGAAGACAACTCACTCAAAGGGATGAGGTGACGTCTGTAGGGACAGCGGGACAAGTTCTAAATCAACGCTTAATTATGGTAAGGCAAAAGGTCTAAGCCACCGGAGGCCGATTTAAGTAACGTAAATAAATAAAAAGGAAGAGGGGAAAACATGCACAAGATAAAGGCATGTATGCAGCTTACTCATATCGTAATAATAGTAGGCAAATAATAAAATATGGCCTATCACTTATGTTATGTTGCTTGCTATGCTATTACACATTGGCCAACAATATTCATTTTTCTGTCCAACTAGCTTACATAACCAGACAGTAAAATGTGATTTTGTAACATGTAACTTTTTTTGTTTTAAACAAACGTAATAGCCTACTTTAATATTTTACTGTAAAGTTGTGCAATTTTGTAGGATTTATGGTATTTTATGTTATTTATTTGCCTCAATTTGTAATAATTTAAGTATATACATTTATATAAAATAGCGCAATTTTATATTAAATCCACTTTAATAAAGATCTACATTTTAAATTTCATTCATAGTGATAGACATGAAAAATGTGCCTGGGTTTAGTGGACGATTACTGCCAACTACTGGAAAGCAAACAATTAAATTAAAATTAAAATAACATGAATTTTTAACTACAGCCACTAGATGGCCAGAGAATTGATCAATGGTTCACATTATAAAATCATTATTATAACTATAAAAATAACTCTATATCAAATTTTAGCATTTTTTGTACTATCATTTGTACTATCATGGGTATTTGAAGATATTTTTGAAAAATACAATTATTTACAAGGTTATAGAGAACAGTGCACTATTGCAGACTTATATACTGAGAGTTTAATTACATTATTTTAATATAGTCAGTCGTGAATTAAAGTAGGCCGGTCTAAGGCATGAAACTCCAGGGCTGAAAATGAGTCCCAATCCGGCCCTGCTTAACACAAAACAGACACTTTTAAAATGAAATTTAATGAAAGTGAGCCAATAAGAGGTCCTCTGCTGCCACCTGCTGTTTAAAATAGTAATTTTGTTTTACTACTCGTTAATATTGTTCTATAATTCATATTTAGACTTAATAAAATCATTATTTTAACACATACCATCACTTGTTTGTCAAAATTCATCACTACATTTTCATTAGAATATGTTGTAACAGTTGTGCCACATGAGTAAATTTAAACCTGAAAAGGATTTTTTACTGAGATTTGCAGAAAACATCTTTACCCATCATGTATTTCAAATACTGAATCTACAAGAAAATGTGTGTGTGTGTGTGTGTGTAAGCATGTGCTTAATAAAACTTAATATCTTTTTATGCATATGTGCTTAAAGGCCTTAAAGTGCTTGAACCCCTGTAAATGCTGCTTGCAGCTTTAATATTATTTAATTTTTGTTCATTTAGTCACATTTTGTGCTGCAAACATCTATGAGAGCTTTAACTTGTCCATTCTGGCAAGTGATGATGGTATAAGCAACATGTTATGTATTACATAAGCCAGAAATACAGCAATATTTTTTATTAGTTTTAAATAGCACGACCATTTAAAACTCAAGGGTCAATTATGTTGTCCATATTTCCATATTTCTTGATTTAATAGCTCACTGGGTTAGTGAATAACTTAAATTTGGGTCTCTTCCTCAAACAAAGCTATTATATGGAAAACTTTGAATATACTCCAGCCATCATGTTAACTTTAATGGGTTCTCTTTATAATAATAATCAATAGGAGGGATAATCAATCTGAATATCCCTTATTTTCAACAACCCCCAGTCAATGTGTAGATAAACCAATGATATTCTCTCATTAATATGCAGAGTCTGTTTGTTTCCACAGTTTCATGTGTAGCTCATAAAAGTTCATGCTTGAAATTTCACACTTCTGGAATGCGATGGCCTACTGATACTGTCTTGGTTGTTCCGCAGTTTCACATTTTTCGTTTTCCACCTAATCACAAGACTTATTTGGCTGAAGGTGTTTAGCTTGCTAGCTGTGAAGACCCCTCCTTACGTGATTTTCATTTCTGCTCTTAGAGCTGTGACCTCTGGTCCTTGGGGGTGATCGTCTACGTAATGCTCTGTGGATATCCTCCATTTTACTCCAAACACCACAGCCGCACCATCCCAAAAGACATGCGCAAAAAAATCATGACGGGCAGTTTTGACTTCCCAGAGGAGGAGTGGAGTCAAATATCTGAAATGGCCAAGGACATTGTCCGCAAGTGAGTGTCTTTTCATTTACATGCTGTTTTATTGAAACATATTTTCTTCCTTATGCAGTGCCAAGCACCGAATGTGCCTAAACATGTATTTAATCTTTTACTTTTCTGGCTGGGAGTTAATGGCAGCAAATAGAACTGTGGTAAAAAGTTCTGAAATTTGGCACAATTATCAGGGTGGGTTTTAAAATCTTTTTTGCCCATTTTGATGCCAGTTTCTCAAATCTTCTAGCGCCACTAACAGTTCAGATTTTCAGTTTTGAATTGAATGGTGTAAAAACAATTGATTTTTTTTCCACTGATTCCTTGTCACGCTTTGTTCAGTGACCGAGTTAAAGTCTTTAGCATGCTGACAAAATCCTTCATACAGTACATGTCATGACTTTGTCATTGGCAGAATACCACATCAATTAGTTTATTGCACCACTTATTGGTTAAACAGTAATTGTACTTGATGCTGCTTGCAGCTTAATTTTCATTTGAGATGTTGAAGTTATGGTTTTGAGGGAGAAATATTCTGGCCCCAACTGAAGGAAAAGAAATTTAATTTAGAGTGCATTTACTCATATATGATTGGCTAGGCTTGTAAAATAAGATAAACTGTTACTCAGTTTTAGTGGTGTAAGCCAATGCTTTGTTTCTTACATTTTGTAGAAACAAGATCTAACATATTGTGTTGCATTAAGGCTACTTAAAGTAAAGCCGGAGGAGAGACTAACCATAGAGGGAGTATTAGCCCATCCCTGGCTCAACTGCACTGAGGCACTGGACAATGTGCTTCCCTCTGCTCAAATGATGATGGACAAGGTGAGCTCCAAAGAAAGACAAGATTTAGAGTGTGTTCACACTTGACAAGTTTAGTTTGATTAAAATAACTCTGGTGCGATTGCTCTGTTAGTGCGGTTCATTTGATTAAGTGTGTGCGCTGCCATCTGAACCGTGGTTCACACCAAACAAGCAGACCGAGACCCCTGAAAAGATGGTTCTTGGCCCGCTTCCAAACGAACTCTGGTGCAGTTTGACTGAAATATGAACATAACACAGACCAAAGACAAGCAAATGAATTAAAAACAGGACATTATGTGACAAGATGTGACCCTGTGAAGGACAGAATGCTCGAGCACACCTGGTTCCTCTCGTCACAGGAGCTGCGTCGCCCATCCGGTTCGGTACAGGCGTCAGAACCACCGTCTCCTCGCAGCAGATCTTCGTTTGTGTGCGACAGAGGAATTCCCGCCACTGTTTTGACTCCTTTACAGATTTTCTAAGCTCTTCGCGAGTTCTTCACTGGTAAAAATGCCATCATATGTACACACATACAGTGAGCGTTCAACACACAGCACTGGTTTGGATGTAAGTTCGTCTCAAAATATACGCCATAAAAGCCGTTTGTTTGTTTGTTTTGTATCTTTAGGTGCAGCCTTAAAAATGACAGTGTGAACACTAAGTGAACCAGGAGTAAATGTATTGTTTTTTTTGTTTGTTTTTTTGTTTGTTTTTTTGATCTGGACCAAAAGAACCAAGATAACCAAACTACAAGTGTGAACACACCCTAAAAGCCAGAAATGTAGTTGCTTCTTAGTTGAGTACTATCTGTCATTGTTTAATACACTTATTGCAGACAGCAAAACATAAAACATTGTATTTTTAGCTTCATTTCAGTACATTTAAATGTGAGAGGGGCAATGAATCATTTAGTTGAACTTTAGCATCTTAACTATAGCTTAACTTTAGCTTTAAGTTGAAGCTACACTATGTGAGGTTTGGCAAGTATCAACCGCACTGAAAGAAAAAAAAGCATCATATACTGGTAAACAAAATGCCCATCCATTGTCTTGTAAAGACGTGCTGCTGCTGCCACTTGTTGGTTGGAAAATTAGTTAGACACCAGGAAGCATGTTTCTTTTATTTGTATTGCTGTTGCAATTCTGTTTACATCTTCTTTGACTATACTTTGTGAAAGCAATTGACCGATTGGTCCCACATTATATTAAGTGTCTTTACTACTGTATGTACTAACATTTAAAATAATCATTTGATACAGTGCAATTATTGTATACATACATGTTTTTGCATTCTACTTATATTTTAAAAAATAGCTGCATGTAATTACATCTATAGTGACACTGTTGACCCTTCTCTTACACCTTAAACTACCCATAAACTTACCCATACCACCAAAACTCCCTAACCCTTACCCGTGTCCACCTCAATAGCAGCACAAAGTGTTTTGCAATACATCATCAACACAATAAGTCAGTTGTAAAGTACATGTTTAAGACACCAAATATAAAGTCTGACTGACCCCTGGTTACTGCAAACAATTTCAGGCATGTATGCAGAAGACTCACACAAGTCCGTGTGTCAAGACAGTTTTGACTGCGCACAGACTCTTGATGACAACATTTACACGAGACGCACTGTCAGTCACTGACACTAAATCTTGGGTGTGATTTGCCGTCGTTTGGCTACTTTGCAGTAGCTTAGCAACATTTGCACTCCTGTGAAAACTGCCACTCAGCGGTGATACAGTCTGCACTTATACATATGATTCTGTTGCACTGGACGTCCATGTTATTGCCACTCTTTCCACTTTTAGTGATTTCAAAACTTTGTTTTCGCTGTAGAGCGTGAGAATTGTCTTACTGAAATGGTGCTGAATAGTAATGGTGCATTCCAATAAAGCATATGATTGTCCTGATAAAATTGACATTTCTGATTTTTGTGGAATGTTTGGTATTTACTTGACATTTTCTTTTGTGTGGAAATCAGAACTGAAGGCTGTTTTTTTTCTTTGGAGTGGAATAGTGCATTAGTGCCGCCCACTCTTTAAGCAGCATTGGTTGCAGAAGTATTGTTACCATTCATTTCTCCCATAGGGATATCAAAAAAGTCTTTGTTAAAGAATTATAAGCCATGAATCATTATTTTGAGAGTGTAGGGAGACCGACTTATGTCATTTGCAGTGCTTCATGGGAGTGGGTGGGGCTAAAGAGCTCATTTGGAGCATTTTGCTTGTTTTGACACTGATTGGTGGAAGTTTCTGTAGTGCATCATAGGTAACGAATTCTGCTGTTAAACACGATTTTTTTTTTTAAAATTAAGTTGAAAATGTGGGCTGATGGCTTCAGCAGAAGCAAATACTATTAACAACCTCGTAGCTCAGCGTAAGGCTGTCTTTAAAGGTTTAAAATATTTCCCTATGGAGAAAATTAATGGAGTTTTTACTTCTGGAACCTGACTGTTGCGCTCTACAGTGTTTATCCATATTACTGGTATTCCCAAACTATTTGAATTTGTTATGCCAGGATTTTAAATTTCACATTTTATATAGTGCTTTATACAACACAGAATTAAACTGGAAAATTCATCAAATTCAGTTTCAGCTCTACAGAACACAATAGTGCAGTATTGACACTGTTATTGAACTGAACTGACTTGAGCTGAATAATGATGTTCATCAACTATTAAACAAATTCAGTTCAGCAATAAAGCAGCTCTAGAGATGATGAGTCTCATTATTCAGCTCAATTTAGATTCAGTGCTGAATCAATTTAGTTTAATAACTGTTAGCGTTACAAAGGTTTGCACACAGTATGACTCTTAAGGTTATTTTGCCCTTTAAAAACAAAATGTGCCTCACTGTGCAGCAGAGGTTTAAATTTGAACTCAGAATTGATTCAGAATCGTTGAACAAAGCAGTGCAATGCATCATATTGCACTACTGGTCTGTATACTGCTGCACTGCTTACATGCATACTGTTGCTGTATGTGCATAATAAATATATTAGTTATTTATTGTTCATTCAGGCAGTTGTGGCTGGAATCCAACAGGCACATGCTGAGCAACTGGCCAACATGAGGATACAAGACCTCAATCTCAGTCTAAAGCCACTCAACTCTGTGAACAACCCCATTTTGAGAAAGAGAAAGCTACTTGGGTGAGTCTCCCTGTTCATTTCATTGAAAATATACTTGCTTGTTGTGACAGACAGTTTTCATTTACCTGCTGGGAAAAGGGTTTAGTTCACCCAAAAATGCCAATTCTATCATCAATTACTCACCTTCATGTCGTTCCAAACAGATTAGACTTTAATTCATCTTCAGAAAACAAAGATATTTTCATTGAAATTTGAAAGATTTCTGTCCCTCTATTGAAAGTCCACACAACCAAAAACACTTTAAACGTTCATACATTTTAAAAGTTTTAAAATAAATCCATATGAATCGAGTAGTTTAATCCAAGTCTTCTGAAGAGACACAATCACTTTATCTGAAGAGCAGATTTAATTTTGGCTTTTATTCACATATAAACATTGATCAGCAAACATTATTTACAAAATTCAGATATGGTCACGGAAGCTCAAGCATGAGAACCAATGAGTTTGTTTATTAAAATGGACTTTCAAAGAGGACAGAAATCTCTTCCGATTTCATTACAGATACCTTCATTTGTGTTCTGAAGATGAATGAAAGTCTTATGGGTTTAAAATGATATGAGAGAATTTTCATTGTTGGGTGAATTAGCCCTTTAACAGGACTTACTTATAGATACATGCTTAATTTCTGCCTCATGCAGCACAAAACCAAGTGATGAACTTTTCATCAATGATCCAGAGAATGAGGCAGAGGACACCAACGTGGCTCTGGAAAAACTAAGGGATGTAATCGCACAGTGCATCTTACCACAGGCTGGTACGTATGAACGCACTCACTTCTGCGGCTGTTTTTCTTTCCAGAGGACTGAGACGGAAGATAATGTTCAAAGATTTGCTATAAAGAGCTAAAGAAACCGCAATTAGGAAAATGAGCAATACACAGAAGTGGATTGTTTTATCTCTGCCCAAGTAAAAACTCAAGTGCTACTGGAAATTTAAAGCAATAGTTCACCCAAAAATTTTAATTATCCCATAATTTACTCACCCTCAAGCCATCCTAGGTGTATATGACTATCTTCTTTCAGCCAAACACAATCGGAGTTATATTAAATAATATCCTGGTTCTTCCAAGCTTTGTAATGGCAGAGATATATTAAATAAGTAACATAAACATAAATGCTGCTTAAATAAGTAACATAATACATACATACATACATACAGTACATGCACACCACACACACACACACCACACAATACCTACAATACATACAAAAACTGCCATCAACCAATTAGTGGCACACTACCCGTTGTACAACACACCTGTAATAATCATAATAATACAATTCAAAATGAGCCTCTGGTTCAACTCTTTTTGTACAGTTTTAAGTTGTCTAAAAATCTAAAAATCATCTAAATCATCTAAAAGTCTCTGAACGACAGCATATTAAAACACAGATGAATCAGCTCAGCTTTGTCAGTTGCGCTCCCTCTTGTGGCTCCTTGGCCAAAGGAAGGGAGGGCAAACATATTTTGAACTTGGACTGCAGTACCCATTTCGACCACTGGGTGTCATTCCTACATAAAGCCCCTTTAATGGCTGTTTTTTTTTTCTTTTAATACAGTCCTTCACCTCTTTTGTGATTTAAGTTTTGTTGTTGGGGTAGACTTTTATTTTCCGTTTTGGAATCATAGTGTCAACACAAAATGTTATATATTCTGTGGTAGTTTCTGTGGTATTGTCCAGGCTTAGCTCTTGAGAGAAAATATCCCAGTCCGTGCATTAAAAAACAACCTTCGTTTCTATGCTGTCTTCTGACCATACATTGATAGATCTAACCAAGGGTTACAACTCTTTAGGACTCTTATAGTAGGAATCAGATGAACAGTATTATGGTCAGAGTTAGACAAGGGCTTAGCTATGGCTGTATATGCATGTTTTAAATTTTCTATAGCATTTGTAAAAAGTCCTATTCATCCTGGTATCACATTTAATATACTGTTCAAAACCTGGAAGTGCAGTTTTAAATTACAATGATTAAAATCTCCAGTGATAAAAATAGGGGCATTTGGGGTGCGCAGTAATTGTTATGAACAGCTCCTCTTCTCTTATATCAAGACCCTCCGATTTTTTGAATATTGTCAGAGTTTTTGAAAATCCAAAAGCACATCCATCCATCATAAAGTATTATACAACTCGAGTGGGTTATAAAAGCCTTCTGAAGTGAAGTGCATTTTGTAAAAATATCCATATTAAAATTTGTAAACTATATCCCTGGCTTCGGCAACGGCCGACGTGTGTTCAGAGAGAGTCGAGTTCGATGTAGGATGTAGCTCCTCTTATACCGAGATCCTCCAACATTTTTAATTTCAACTTCTCGTTTAAACTTTTATGTTACCTTTTTGTTTTGCTCTATCCTCTGCGCTTCTGTGTTCATTAATTCTGACCCAGCTTACGCTATGTCCTACATCATACGTCGGTCAGAGGTCACTCTACCACCAGAACTCAACTCTTTTGTGAACAAGCTACGGCCATTACCAGAAGCCAGTGAAATATAGTTTATAAAGTTCGAATGTTTTTTTTTTTTTTTTTTTTCGCTTCACTTCAAAGGCCTTTATAACTCCTGGGCTGTATGGATTATATTTATGTGGATGGGATGTGCAGTTTCAAAAACCAGGCACTATGTCATTACAAGCTGGGAAGAGCCAGGATTATTTAATGTAACTCCGATTGTGTTTGGCTGAAAGAAGAAAGTCAATACACCTAAGATGGCTGAGGGTGAGTAAATCATGGGATAATTTCATGGAATATCACATGTCCTTTTAAAAATGCATGGAAACGCCGCCCATGCTGAATATGTATGTGTATAATAGTCACTCTATTAGCTGCCTTATTGAGACTGCCTAGTCGACTAGTTGGTTCCACAACTGACCATGAGGTAATTTGTAGTACTTAAATATCTTTTTGTTGTTTTTACAGGTGACAATGAGGATGAAAAGTTAAATGAAGTTATGCATGAAGCGTGGCGCTTTAATCGCGATTGCAAGCTTCTCAGAGATGGATTGCAAGGGTTAAGTTGGGATGGTAGGTAGAATAACATCCAGTACTTTTTAGAATAAACCAAAATTGGATATCTGAAATTGTGTGAATTTGAGGTGAGCACTCATATCAACAGTTTTTTGAATTACTAATATTTTTTAATTCAGGTTATTAAAGTCCCTGTAAAGTCATTTTAAAGTATGTGTTCAGAGTTGTCACACCACAGAGAATATGTTATTATCCACCCTGCCAAATTTGAATGATTAAAAAAATCTGCAAGTAAATGAAATGTTATCAAAATCTAAAAAAAAATAAGCAGCCCTCTCTGTTCTTAAACGCTGGGGGCGTCAGATGTCGCTGAAACCACACCCACTCACGAGAGCTGCCATCTCAACTGATTTGTCTAATCACGTTAGAGGGTTGCAAATTTTAGTAGAGTTACTGTGGACTACCGACTTATTCTTATAACATAAGCACACACAGCAACTTACACTCATTGGTGGGCACGTACTGCCGACTTGTCGCGACGGGAGGATGAAGGCCGGTATGGGAGAGACTCTGTCCGGCCCCATATCATCTGTTGTTGGTGGGACGGGAGGAGGAAGGCCGAGGCGGGACCATTCACCAAAAAACAGCGAATTATCAATGACTCCCTGCTGTCTGATGAAAGTTTGTAAAATTATCCGATGTAGAACAATATCACTTTAGAGACAAAATTAATGTGCAAAGGGCTGTATAACTGTAATGACACTCGAGATGAGCTGCTGTAGCGTTAGGGGCGGCACCACGTTCAGTGCGTCATCGACAGTTATATAGTGTTAGGGGCGGGCCATGCTCGGGGGCTCCAGCGTCATCAAACCCCCCGTTTTAGCTCCGCCCTGTAGCGGTTGTACAGTTATCAATTTATATATATATATATATATATATATATATATATATATATATATATATTATATATAAGAATAATAAATCATAAAGCTTTATGATCAATTATGACGCATATATCAACCCAAGGGGGAATTAAACATATATTGTGACACATATATGATTAGTTCTTGTTTAATAATTATTTAGGGAAACTATGTTTGTCCAGCAAACCCTAGCTCCTCCTAGAATATTATAAACGGATTTATTCTTTGGCCACAAGAATAAATTCCTATTATAGCATCAAAGCATAAAGTGATCGAAAAACGTTAAAGTGACTTGGTTTTTGGTTGAATGAACAAACAGAACGATCGAGCTTGAATAATGTTTAATATATGCAAACTACGACTACAGAGGTTATACGGCTATACAGAGAGGGAAAGAGAGAAGGCAAGTAGCAAAACCTAACAGTCCTTGAAAGGCAGCACAGAAATCAGTTTCATTATCTAAGATTCAGAAACGGTACTTGCATCAGTTTGCTTGCTGGGTTTCAGTTCAGTGCTGCTGCAGTTCATTGGCTTCTTCCGTTTCCGCGGGAGGGTTTGAACTGAGGACGTGAAAGTTAGTTTCGCCAGAGAGATGGTGGTCCCGAAAGATGAGCGCGATTGAAGCGCGTCGCCGTGACGTCCGGGAGAGACGTGCGTGAGTGGGCGATGGATGATTCAGGGCAGTCGGAAGAACACACAGAAAAATCCTGGTGCTCCTCTTTTATGACAGATAAGCCGACACACCTCCTTGAGGTGGAATAGCCAATGACATAGGTGCAAAGTTGGCGGGCAAGCATTTCCTTTGTCTGGTCTCCTAACTGAATTTGCATACTTTATGACTATCAGATCAGATTTCGAGATGGAGTACTTTCTTCACAGCATCATTAAACAAATCGAACAATGCATTTGACAGCCATGTAATAGATGAATGAGACGTGGAAATAGCTTTAAAATGAATCTAAACTTGACATATAAGAAAAGCATGTAGAAGAAGTTATGGTTTACAGACAAATTTATCATTAAAACTAAAACTAACTCAACTATAGTTATTTAACTAAGTCTAAACACTAGGAAGCATACATGCAACAAGCACTACAATGGCAGATACATTCATATTTGCAGGTACAATCATATTTGTGCATACAGTCTTTATGCAGGTCTTTGAGTGTGTGTCTGCGGGTGCGTGTGTGTTTTTCTCTTTTATTGCTGTTTGGAATGCGGGCCTGTCTCGTAGTAACCCAATCCGTGGTGTCCGCATCACCTTTGAAGTCACAAAGGAGATGCTCAGGAATCTATCGAAGCAGTCATAAACGGTCACGTGATCCGTTTGGTGTGCGCCAGGTCGGAGCCAATGTGAAATTTATGGACCAAGTTCTTGAATTGAGGCTTACATACAGTTTTGGGGGGGATCTGCTCACTTTCGACACTGCAGACGCTACAGCCCAAAAAATCCTGAACAGAGAATTGGTGAAAAACTGTTTAACGCTCTAACTTCACAATTTAGCTCTACACAATTCCCAGTCTTTGTAATGTGTTTCAGCAATACATTTGTAACACTTATAACGTGTTTAGGAAGAATTCTCAGAATTGACTTTACAGGGACTTTAATATTCAGGGAAGAGCTCTTAAATTTTATTTATATATATATATATATATATATATATATATATACACACTGTGTACACAGAAGTGAGTACACCCCTCACATTTTCGTAAATATTTTATTATCTTTTCATGTACATCACTGCAGAAATGACACTTTGCTACAATGTAAAATAGTGAGTGTACAGCTTGTATTACAGTGTAAATTTGCTGTCCCCTCAAAATAACTCAACACACAGCCATTCATGTCTAAACCGCTGGCCGCAAAAGTGAGTACACCCCTGAGTGAAAATGTCGAAATTGGGCCCTATTAGCCATTTTCAATGTCATGTGACTCGTTAGTGTTACAAGGTCTCAGGTGTGAATGGGGAGCAGGTGTTTAAATTGGTGTTATCGCTCTCACTCTCTCATACTGGTCACTGGAAGTTCAACATGGCACCTCATGTCAAAGAACCCTCTGAGGATCTAAAAAAAGAATTGTTGCTCTACATAAAGATGGCGTAGGCTATAAGAAGATTGCCAAGACCCTGAAACTGAGCTGCAGCACAGTGGCCAAGACCATACAGCGGTTTAACAGGACAGGTTCCACTCAAAACAGGCCTCGCTATGATCGACCAAAAAAATTGAGTGCACGTGCTCAGCGTCATTTCCAGAGGTTGTGTTTGGGAAAAAGACGTATGAGTGCTGCCAGCAATGCTGCAGAGGTTGAAGGGGTGGGGGGTCATCCTGTCAGTGCTCAGACCATACGCCACACACTGCATCACATTGGTCTGCATGGCTGTTGTCCCAGAAGGAAGCCTCTTCTAAAGCTGATGCACAAGAAAGCCTGCAAACAGTTTGCTGAAGACAAGCAGACTAAGGACATGGATTACTGGAACCATGTCCTGTGGTCTGATGAGACCAAGATAAACTTATTTGGTTCAGATGGAGTTAAGCGTGTGTGGTGGTAACCAGGTGAGGAGTACAAAGACAAGTGTGCCTTGCCTACAGTCAAGCATGGTGGTGGGAGAGTCATGGTCTGGTGCTGCATAAGTGCTGCTGGCACTGGAGAGCTACAGTTCATTGAGGGAACCATGAATGAGCAGAGCATGATCCCATCCCTTTGGAGACTGGGCCGCAGGGCAGTATTCCAACATGATAACGACCCCAAACACACCTCCAAGATGACCGCTGCCTTGCTAAAGAAGCTGAGGGTACCTAAACCCTATTGAGCATTTGTGGGGCATCCTCAAACAGAAGGTAGAGGAGTGCAAGGACTCTAACATCCACCAGCTCTGTGATGTCATCATGGAGGAGTGGAAGAGGACTCCAGTGGAAACCTGTGAAGCTCTGGTGAACTCCATGCCCAAGAGGGTTAAGGCAGTGCTGGAAAATAATGGTGGCCACACAAAATATTGACACTTTGGGCCCAATTTGGACATTTTCACTTAGGGGTGTACTCACTTTTGTGGCCAGCGGTTTAGACATTAATGGCTGTGTGTTGAGTTATTTTGAGGGGACAGCAAATTTACACTGTTACACAAGCTGTACACTCACTACTTTACATTGTAGCAAAGTGTCATTTCTTCAGTGTTGTCACATGAAAAGATATAATAAAATATTTACAAAAATGTGAGGGGTGTACTCACTTCTGTGAGATACTGTTTATATGACGCTTTTGATGCTTTTTTCTTTGTCATTGTGAATTGGTTGTAAAGAAAGTGCTTGGAATGTGTTAAAATGAACAGATGAAAACAGGACAAACGTCTAACCAGTACTTGGCAATGAGGAAATAAAGTAGCTGAAAGATAATTTTGTGTCAAGTGAAATGATTTTATTTAATGTTATTTCCATCCTTGACTAATTGATTGCACAATATATCTCAAAGGCCATAATTTCTAGATTAACTGACCGATCAGTCAAGTACAGTTCCAACCTGTTATCTTTTTTCTTTCTTCACAGGTAGATCTTTTTCAGACAAAGTAGATCGCTTAAAGCTGGCTGAAATTGTCAAACAGGCAATTGAAGAAAAGACAAATTTACAAGACTCTCAATAGCAAGTGCTGAAATTTTACTCCCTTTTGTACTGTTCATTATAATTGTCATTAGGCATATGATTGCAAAACATCTTTTTGTATTAAATTGCAGACCTTTTTCCATGGTCATGCTGTAGTCTGTTGTTTATCTCTAGCTGAAACCAAGTTGTTGTTGGTATGATTTGTTTTCACTACAGACTGCAGTAAAGAAATGTGTTTTAAAAATTGCAGTGTTTTCATTTCTGAGAATAAAGAGCAACGGGGAAATGGAAGGGATCGCATAATGCAGTCTATATTAGATGACATTTTATCATTCATCTCATAAGTATGCAAATAAGATAATAGTATGATTTTAAAAATGTAACACTAAATTGATGTAATGCACATTTGGGAAACAATTACATTAAAATGTTAAATGAAATATATTTTGTATATTGTAAGTCTGAAAAAATACAAAATCATATATATATATTATATATTTAATCACAAAAGCTATATATATGCAACATTAATGGGGCCAAATAAAATGGCAAAAAAAAAAAAAAAAAAATTGAAGATGTAATCCCAATGATGTTTAACTAAATATGGCTCATACTTAATAAAATGATGATAATTTTGCCAGTCATGCCATTTTGAACTTTTTTAAACTTCTACAGTGTTCTTAGCATCTTCATTGATCTGACAAATTTATGGCATTGTAAGTGTCCTCTGGTAAAACATTATCAATCAGCTGGAAGAGCCACTTCTTGGTTAAAAGGTAAATATTTTAGTACAAAAGTAACAAACTACTAACTGCTTTGCCTAAAATCTTCTGGAGACACGCTGGAATTCGTTCGGCATGACTTTCATAGTGCACTATGGGTAATCTCTAGCCTTTGAGCATACATTGGTTGTACACTCGCCATTGCAGTGCAATATGAATGAGTACACTCGATAACGTCCACTATGGTTTCAGACAGAAATATATATGAGTCAGATAATGGAGACAGGCAGTGTTGTTGTGCGTCCAGGAACAGATTTAGGAAACTGCTTCTAGATGTCAGATTCGCGATCGTAAAGAAGGATAGACTGTTGTTTCCTGAAACTAAACTGTGAAGAAACTTGATCTATATTAAATAACTGAACAATTATTTGTTATCAGTTATAAGATACCGACCTACCACAAAATAGAGCACCATATACTGGTAATGTCCTGCAGAAGTCTCTGGAAAGATGTGTGATGAGTGATATATTCCACATAAAGGAATGAACACAGTATCGTCGTGCTGGATTCTGTTTCAACAGCTTTGAACACAAAGTTCTGGAGAATGATCAAGCAGTACATAAAGGATTCGATGAAAAGGGTTTCTCTTTCTTCATGAAAACGTCTGTGTATTTGACAAATATTACATTGTCATCTGTAAAGTATGCTAACACTGCGCGAGCGTCACTACGGGAAGCAGAAAGTGACTTCACGTCTGTTTTCAACCCCTCTGACTGTTAGCGAATATCACAGATCAGTTAAATGCAGCGGCAGTCAATAACACCTAATGTTTCAGTGTTTATTGTCTACACAATGAAAGTCATTAGGGTCTAGTTTTGTTTTAGATCTAAGTGACTTTCATTGCATGAACAAAAACTTTCTCAAAACATTCTTGAAATATCTTCATTTGCGTTCTACAGAAGAAAGTCTTAAAGGTTTGGAACAACATAAAGGTAGGTAAAACCACTTCGCAAGAAACCACAGCATGATCTTTGTGAACTGAGGCAACTTTACATAGCTTAGTTAAAGCTGCTCTGTGCCTGCTTAAAATTCACTGTAAAGATGCAATGCCACATAAGACCTGCTCTGACCCACCTCAGCCCCTCGTATCAAAAATACATTTTTAGGAAAAAAAGGTCATTAGACCATAATCAGGGTAGTGCCAGTCAAAGATTCCATAAAACAGTTTTTAATGTCATGAGTTGTAAAAAATTATGTGATCTAGAACCTTTATACAGTGTGTGCCATTGTAAAGACTGTACATCTCTATTAGCTTCCTAGTTCAGTAGTGAGGGCACTGATCAAGGAGTTGGCCATTTTAGGTGCTGTCTCAAAATCCCAGCATTTGCTCTCTAGAAAGTCCCACAATGCCCTGTGAAAACCAGGGAGCATCAATGTTCCCTAATGGAAGTTCTGAAGCGCAAAACATAAATCATATGAGCCAACAACACATGATAGATGTTTTGAAAAATTAAACCGTTATTTAATTATATTTCAGCATAAACATACACTGCTAGACAGGTAGTGAACTAAATCTAGCTAACATTTATAATTAATTAATGCTGTTCATAAAACCAGAAATGGTGATGGGCCCAGGGGCCCGTTCTTCGTACGTCGCTTATTACATCCGAGATCAAATGACACATCCAAGATGATATCATCGTGCTAATCATGATCCGGCTAATTGCGTTCTTCGAACACACCTGTTGTGTATGATTAGTATCGCTGGATTGAGTTATCTGAGATAATTGCGCGTTCATGTGTTGGTTTAAAAGGGGATATGTATCGATAGTAGAAACATTGATCAGCAATGCAGCGATTGGCTGGAGTCAAGACGGCAACGTAATGACATCATAGAATGAGAAAAGACACCTGACGAAAAACTTGACGAATTTCTAGACATTTATAAGGAAACAGCCAAGCGAATAAATGACAGAAGAATGACATAAATGTTAGATAAATGAAATGTGCACTATTTTTTTTTACATGATTACCCAATTATTTAGGCTATATTCACAATTTCTATTATTTGTACATTCAATTTTTTATTTCAATGTTGTAATTAGCAACTAATTTACCTTTGAAGCATATTTGACAGCATTAATTAAAGTTTCTTAAGAGTCAAGATCAAGTTATCTGCATCTCCTGTGCTTCATCAAGCCACTCCCATAATATATGTCGCGGTTCAAATGCACAAATGCATGTATGGCATAGACATCTGTACTCATGTGTGTAAAACTCCAATAAAAAATATTACGTAATTATTCTCTCACGAATGAATCTCTCAAAGAGTAAAACTGTCGGTGTCTATATTATGACACTACACGGCATTATAGTGTTATTTGCAAATTTATTTTTAAATCATTATTATTGTCCCTGGTTTACATTAGGGTACTCTTGTGGGAAAGTAGCAGAGGCTGGGACAGACTTTAAACATCACCTCCGCTTAAAAAGATGCAATCTAATCCTGTTTACATGAAATAAGCCTGCTCCCGAGCAGGTTTGAGCTTACGGACCTGTTGCTATGACAGCAAGTCTAGGATGAGCTTCGAAGAACCAAACGATCCAAGATCATGCCAAATCGTCAACAATCAAATCCAGCTAACTGAGTTAGCGACGTACGAAGAACGGGCCCCAGGACTGACAGTAATCCTCCAGCAGATTCAGGCTGTCCTGAAGGCCCTCTTTAGTGGGCGACAGGAGCACCAGGTCATCTGCATAGAGAAGACACTTTATTTCTGTGTTGTGTAGAGTGAGACCTTGAATGGGAGCGTTTTCTATTATATTGGCCAATTGGTTGATATAAATGTTAAAGAGGGTGGGGCTTAAACTGCAGCCCTGTCTCACTCCACGCCCCTGGGGGAAAAATTCGGTTCTTGTGTTTCCAATTTTAACCGCGCATTAGCTGGCTGTGTACATTGATTTGATCAAATCCTAGAATTTTCCCCCTATTCCACTGTCAATAAATTTTAGGTATAATCCTTCATGCCAGATTGAATCAAATGCTTTTTTGAAATCAACGAAACAAGCAAAAATTTGTCTTTTGTTTTGATGTACATATTTATCAATTAGTGTTTGTAATGTAAAAATGTGACCTGTATGATCATTTGTATGTAAGCCTTTGTGCCCCATTGAATTTATGCTTTCATTTAATGACTTTTGCTCTTATGTCTGTCTTTTTGTTCCTTTTTATGTCTTTGTCATTTCTCAAGCTTTTTTCACTCCTCTCATTTGTCACTCTTTCATTTATGACCCTCGATCTTGTACATGTGTCCTTTTGAAGCAAATTATTAATGTTTAACTTGTATAATTTTAGTGTATAACTTTATTAGTGTTGTTAACTTGGCTACTTCTGGCTTTATGCACCTTTTGTATTTACTCCTTTTTCCAGATGTCTTTTGTATGTTGTTTGAACCACTGTCTACACTGATGTAAGATAGTTTCCTTGTTTTAGTTTTTGGTTGTAGTGTTGACATTTTATATTAGCTGCATTTATACTGGAAAACTTTTTTTTAAATTTATTTACTTGTTTGAAGTCTTTTATGTGGCAGAGTCCTGCACAGGTCCATTTTTGGAGACCCGCCCCCGCCCGTACCCGCAAAGTTCAGCACCAGATCCGACCCGTCACCCGTGATAATATCAAAATTAAATCCGCACCCGCCCAGACCCGTTAATATTTGGCCCGTTACCCGACCCGTGCCCGCGATAAATCACACATGCTAAAATCACTCCAATTAAAGTGCTTTATTTTTTAAAAGTTAAAGTTCTTAACTTTTAAAAAATTCTTAAAATTCTTTAAAGTTAATTTCGTTTTGGATTAATTGTATCTTCATTTTAATCAATATTTCATCAACCAATTGCCTGTATTTAATAAATAAGAAGTAAATATAGCATACAATAGATGATCACGACACAGAGGCGCCGGGGAGAACTGGAGCTCGTATCATAAATAAACTAAAACTCAGCGTATAAGGTAGCCTACTTGCCTTACAGACCTGAGGAATATATCTATATTGGAATGTCTACTTTTAAACAGAGCAATTCAAAACGAAAGAAAACAGACTGCTCTGCTTATGTAATCCGAATGAAATGTGCATTTCTCTCAGGCACGTTCACTACTGCGAAGATCACGAGTCAGCATCTTCAACTTCATCTTTGCAGCCACTGACACAGAAAACACTTGTTTATTAATAAACAATTAACATGTCTCCTTGCTATATTTTACATAATCATAATCATTACTTTTTTGCCGGTTCTTTGTGACAGCTTTTAGGTGCTTTATTGGCAGCGCAACCCTTACATGTTATCCTACATGAACTCATCACGACCGCATCAGCACAGAAAACATGGAGATGCAACGCTCACTCCAACTAGGCTACGAGAAGCATCAACAAAAGTCGCACTGTCGCAGTGGTGGTGACGTGATGGGTCAAATTGTTGCGTATAATGGTAATTTAGACATACAAATATTGCGCATATTTTTCATCTGCGCTACTACCCGCCCGCAAGGAATTAATTATCCGCCCGCATCCCCGCCCGTGAATTTTAGGAATGTCACAATCCACCCGTTTTAGCCACTTTTATGCGGGTACCCGCGGGTACCCGCGGATACCCGACCCGTTGCAGGACTCTGTTATGTGGTCTAGTCTAGTCTGTTGTGATGTGCTGGTAGACTCTGTGGTCTTCACAAGTTAGCTCTCCGAACAAGGACAGCTTCACAGACCAAGACTGCAGGATTTGACCACAGGACAAAGTGACCCCTAGCAAAAGTTCAGTTTCTCGCAGGCCCCTCACCATAAACTGGGAAGGGAGATTGAACAGGTTTCCTTCTAAAATACCTGTAAATATATTCTATGCAACATCTCCTTGAATGTCATCAACTTCACATGTACCACGTCTTCTAGATGAGTTGGTCTGCTTCTTTGACCAGTTGGATGTGTTGCTGTTGTCCTGTTCTTTGATGGCCTCACTTGTAGTCATTTACAACTTCTCCAGAATTAAGCTCTTCTACCCTCATTTGCTTTTTGAACTTTGGGAATATGGAGTTTTTTGGTAAACCTTTTGAAACTGACTTCAGGTATCCATTTGTTCCTACTCATATCTTTATTGGGTTGAGCCATGTTACTTAACACCTTTGGAGAATATGGCTATTCTGCAATGCAACCTCTGATCAACTTAGGTATATTACTTGGTGAGGAGCAGAACGGTGTAGATTCAATGCCTGCAGGTGCATATCCAAAACCACAAGCTCAGATATCAGAGGAGTTACCCAAAATTTGGCAGCAAAGATGTATTTTACAACACGCACACTAAGTTTGAGGGAAGGTTGACCATTTGCGTGTTTATCTATTAAACCAATCTTAACAAGCAGTTAATGGTTTGTTTGCTTGCATGTTTTAAAAAAGGCTTCTTTTTTTTTTGACTGGCCTTCCAGCCAGTGTAACTGAGACATTGAGGGTGATCCTTGAACATGGAAGCACATCTGTTTTGCAATCAGCTAAGTAACAACTCAACCTGTCACCTCTTGTTCCTATTCCACTGGCTCAGTTATTAAATTTAAAAGCTTTGACACTGGCTTTCAGGACAACCACTGGATCAGCACCCTCTATCTCAGTACAGTTGTTCAGATGTAACAGAGGGAGCATGTACTTGTACAAGTGTGCTACATTCCTTCTCTGCAATGAAGTCACTACTGTCACAATCTCCATTCACCATGCCTTTCACCACAACACACTACATTTCCCATAATCCTCCCTGGCCATCACATGCACATTCAACTCAGTCTTCACACCTGTTTGCCATCAACCTCATCAGTTTCCCTATATAAGCAAGTGCCAAACACTCATTCATTGTCTGGTGTCATTGCTACTGGGACTGTTATGTATTCTTTGCCTAAGAACTGCTTACCTGCGTTATTTCACACAGAAGGACTTGCCCATCTACTCACCTTGGATTCTTACCTGTGTTATGCCTGTTGTCAGCCTGTCCTTCAGTCAGGCCAGCCAGCACCTGCAAAACATAAAGACTCTTTCTCATTCAGTTAAGTTTCATGTTATTATATGACTTACCCACTCACCTGCTTGTATCTCAGCTGTCTTGAACTGCTTATAGAAACTGTCTTTTGCATTATCATGTTATCCTCTTCTGTTGTTTTGACAACTGCAAATCTTGATGACCTTAATGCCATTTTTTATTTGTACTTAAATGCTGTATAAGAAATTTGCTTTGTATAACACCATACTCATGAAATTAATTTGTCTTTTTGCTGCTTTTGCATTTATGCCTTCACCTCTTGTTCCCCTTCAAGACTTGTTTGTGTCTGTTTTAATGTCCATTTACATTTATGCATTGGTTTATTTATGCCCATTTTTGTTTGACTGTCCCCCTTTTTTTTTTTTTTTTTTTTTTTCTTGGTTGTTTTTCCATTTCAGCCTTAACTTTTCCTGTTTTTATGGTTTGTCTCTTGCATTTATACACCTTTCATTTGTAATATGACATTTTATGGCCATGTCCCCATAGACTCTGATTTTATGCCCCTTTCTATTTTTGTTGTAATTTGTATCATAATGTAACTGAAAACCAGACTTGTTAGGTTAGGTTCCTCTAGGAACGTTAGGTTATTAAACGAATAGGCTATTCATTTTCATGGTATCCCACGTGCAAAAAAAATAATTTTTTTTTTTGCTCTGTAATATGCTCTTAAACCTGTCTGCATAATTTATATTTGTGTACCTTTTAGTTTGTCTATGCCTTTTTTCATTTTTATTTATTTAAAATCTGTGCTCTTTTGTAGCTGTGGTTTTTGTATTATGTTGTGACTTTTTGCACTAGTACTTTATGGCAGTTTCATGTGTTCCTTTTTTATTTCTTTCTAATTTTCAATTTCTTTTTGCAACCATGAGCCTTTGTCCACCTTTAACTTTTGTGCACCTATTCCTTTTTTTTTTTTTCTTTTCCTTTTTTCTTTTATACCCTTGTTTGTATGCCTAGTCTTTGCATTGTCTTTGTTCTTAACAAGGGCAGCAAAAAAATAAAATTATTACTTTTATGCTCCTGTTTTTTTGTTTGTTTTTTAATATACCCTTCACTTGTTTCTTTGTCTGCTGTGTATGTTCCTTCCTATATCGTAAAGCTTTCTATGAGAATGACTATTTGTGAACTGACTTGTATGTATTTTGTTAGGCCTTGTTTTATATTTATGCTTGTTTTATATTTATGCTTGTTTTATATTTATGCTTTTGTTTTGAAATAACAACCTCTCTCAACCCCTAACCTCTTAATTTATTTACCTTATTCTTGTGCCCATAGGCCCTTTTTGTATTATTTGTAATTTTTACATATTTCAAATTTTCAAAATGACTTATGTAAAATTAAGCAATTGTCAGGTTTTTATTTTATTTTAGTCCCAGTTCCTGTAAATTTCCTGTCTTAGTTTCTGTTCTCTTGATAAGCTTCCTGTATGTTTGTTAACATG
Organism: Culter alburnus; assembly: GCA_028476615.1. Classification (NCBI taxonomy): domain Eukaryota; kingdom Metazoa; phylum Chordata; class Actinopteri; order Cypriniformes; family Xenocyprididae; genus Culter; species Culter alburnus. The sequence continues at coordinate 135,061 of JAOTNS010000335.1, forward strand.
GCAATCTATTATATCCACCTGTTCTTTGTTGACTCTGTGTCTGTATATATGTACTCCATTTATTTCCTTGTCTGTTTTTACATCTATTTAATTTTGTTCTTTACCTGAGTATTTGTTACTTTTAATTTATTCAAGTTTTACTGATGCAACTAGATCCTACTGTAGACCATATTGTCTGAGCTGGCTCCTTTCAGCCCTTTGTGTAATCCTTTATTGGCTACAAACTGCAGGTCAGATCTACTTTGGGCTTCCTGTATGCCAATTCTGCCTCGATGTGTCAATACACACTGGCTTTGATTCGAGACTTGGACTCCAACTTAACCTATTGACTTATCGATTGTAATGTGGCCAGTCATTCTTCAAGCTTCACAAGGCCGACCTAAAGGGACAAGGGAGACCAGTCATCACCCTGGTTGCGACATGGATTTCCTGTCCTATGGCTTTGCCTTCCTGTCCTTGCCTTGTCTGTCCACCCCTTTGGCTCTATTGTTGTCCTTTCTCCCTCCATCATGGGTTGCAAAGTACCTGTTGCCACCTCGATAGCCAGTGTCATCCTGGGCCTTTGGCTCAGCCTGGGTCCTCACCTACAACTTGTCTACCTGTCCATCCTCCAAATCCATTGTGGGCCTGCATCTTGGTGATCTTTTCCTGCCATTTTCTACCTGAATCATGTTTAGAGAAAAACACCAGAGATAATCCAGTTTTTTTTTTTTTGTTCATAGTTCTTTTGTAATCTAATCTTGTGTCTTTGTGATATAATGCACTTTGGTTTCTTCCCTCTTTGGATGAATGTTCATGTTGTTTATGTAAACATTTGTAATTGTTTGTTTTCTTGTAAATGTTTCAGTTGTTTTTAAGAATAAATAAAAGCTTTAAATTGTCGTTGATTCAACAGGGTTAGAGTCCGAGGGTTAGAGTCCGAGGGTTAGAGTCCGAGGGTTAGAGTCCGAGGGTTAGAGTCCGAGGGTTAGAGTCCGAGGGTTAGAGTCCGAGGGGAGTCCGTTAGAGTCGAGGGTTAGAGTCGAGGGTTAGAGTCCGAGGGTTTAGAGTTCCGAGGGGTTTAGAGTCCCCGAGGTTAGAGTCGAGGGTTAGAGTCCGAGGGTTAGAGTCCGAGGGTTAGAGTCCAGAGTCCGAGGGTCCGAGAGGAGAGAGGGTTAGAGTCCGAGGGTTAGAGTCCGAGGGTTAGAGTCCGAGGGTTAGAGTCCGAGGGTTAGAGTCCGAGGGTTAGAGTCCGAGGGTTAGAGTCCGAGGGTTAGAGTCCGAGGGTTAGAGTCCGAGGGTTAGAGTCCGAGGGTTAGAGACCGAGGGTTAGAGTCCGAGGGTTAGAGTCCGAGAGGGTCCGAGGGTTAGAGGGTCCGAGGGTTAGAGTCCGAGGGTTAGAGTTAGAGTCCGACCAGGGTTAGAGTCCGAGGGTTAGAGTCCGAGGGTTAGAGTCCGAGGGTTAGAGTCCCGGGGTTTAGAGTCCGAGGGTTAGAGTCAGAGGTCCCGAGTTAGAGTCCGAGGGTTAGAGTCCGGGGTTAGAGTCCGAGGTTAGAGTCCGAGGGTTAGAGTCCAGGGTTAGAGTCCGAGGGTTAGAGTCCCGAGGGTTAGAGTCCCGAGGGTTAAGATCCGAGGTTAAGAGTTAGGGTTAGAGTCCGAGGGTTAGAGTCCGAGGGTTAGAGTCCGAGGGTTAGAGTCCGAGGGTTAGAGTCCGAGGGTTAGAGTCCGAGGGTTAGAGTCCGAGGGTCCAGGTCCGAGGGTTAGAGTCGAGATTTAGAGTCGAGGGTTAGAGTCCGAGGGTTAGAGGAGGGTTAGTCCGAGGGTTAGATAGAGGGGTTAGAGTCCGAGGGTTTCCGAGGGTAGAGGGTTAGAGTCCGAGGGTTAGAGTCCGAGGGTAGATAGTCCCGAGGGTTAGAGTCCGAGGGTTAAGTCCGAGGGTTAGAGGTCCGAGTCCGAGAGGTTAGAGTCGAGGGTTAGAGTCCGAGGGTTAGAGTCCGAGGGTTAGAGTCCGAGGGTTAGAGGTCCGAGGGTTAGAGTCCGAGGGTTAGAGTCGTTAGAGTCCGAGGGTTAGAGTCCGAGGTAGAGTTGTTAGAGTCCGAGGGGTAGAGTCCGAGGGTTAGAGTCCGAGGGTGGGTAGAGTCCGAGGGTTAGAGTCCGTTAGGGTTAGAGTCCGAGGGTTGCGTCCGAGGGTTAGAGTCCGAGGAGGGTTCGAGGTTAGAGTCCGAGGGTTAGAGTCCGAGGAGTCCCGAGGGTTAGAGTCGAGGGTTAGAGTCCTTCGAGGGTTAGAGTCGAGGTTTAGAGTCCGAGGGTTAGAGTCGAGGGTTAGCCCAGCTCCGAGGGAATTAGGAGTCGAGGGTTAGAGTCGAGGGTTTAGAGTCCGAGGGTTTAGAGTCCGAGGGTTAGCGTCGAGGGTTAGAGTCCGAGGGTTTTAGAGTCCGAGGGTTAGGTCCGAGGTTAGAGTTAGGAGGGTCCGAGGGTAGAGTCCGAGTCCGAGGGTTAGAGGTCCGAGGGTTAGAGTCCGAGGGTTAGGAGTCGAGGGTAGAGTCACGAGGGTAGAGTCCGAGGGTGAGAGTCCGAGGGTTAGAGTTAGAGTCGAGGGTTTTTTTTTTTTTAAAAGAGTTCCGAGGGTTAGAGTCGCGGGTTAGAGTCCGAGGTTAGAGTCCGAGGGTTAGATTCCGTCCGAGGGGTAGAGTCGAGGGTTAGGATTCCCGAGGGTTAGAGTCCTGGTTAGTCGAGGGTTTTAGAGTCGAGGGTTAGAGTCCGAGGGTTAGAGTCGAGGGTTAGAGTCGGGGTTAGAGTAGAGGGTTAGAGTCGCGGGTTAGTAGTCCGAGGGTTTAGAGTCCGAGGGTTAGAGTAGAGGGTTAGAGTCGAGGGTTAGAGTCCGAGGGTTAGAGTCGCGAGGGTTAGAGTCCCCGAGGGTTAGAGTCCGAGGGGTTAGAGTCCGAGGGGTTAGAGTCCGAGGGGTTAGAGTCCGAGGGTTAGGTCCGAGGGTTAGAGGGGGTACGAGGGTTAGAGTAGAGGGTTAGAGTACGGGGTTAGAGTCGAGGGTTAGAGTCGAGGGTCCGAGGGTTAGAGTCGGAGGGTTAGGAGTCGAGGGTGAGAGTCCGAGGGTTAGAGTCCGAGAGTCCGAGGGTAGAGTCCGAGGGTTAGAGAGTGAGGGTTTAGAGTTCCGGGGTTAGAGTCCGAGGAGAGTTAGGTGTTAGAGGAGGGTAAGAGTCCGTAGAGGTTTAGAGTCCGAGGGTTAGAGTCCGAGGGTTAGAGTCCGAGGGTTTTAGAGTCCGAGGGTTAGAGTCCGAGGTTAGAGTCCGAGGGGTTAGAGTCCGAGGGGTTAGAGTCGAGGGTTAGAGTCCGGGGTTTTAGAGTACGAGGGTTAGATCCGAGGCGAGACCTAGAGTCGAGGGTTAGAGTCCGAGGGTTAGTGAGTCCGGGTTTAGAGTGGGGTAGAGTCGAGGGTTAGAGTCCGAGGGTTACGAGTCCGAGGGTTAGAGTAACGAGGGTTAGAGTCAGAGGGGTTAGAGTCCGAGGGGTTAGAGTCCGAGGGGTAGAGTCCCAGAGGTTAGAGGGTTAAGTCGAGGGGTTAGAGTCTGAGGGTTAGAGTCCGAGGGTTAGAGTCGAGGGTTAGAGTCCGAGGGTTAGGGTTAGAGTCCGAGGGTTAGAGTTGGGTTAAGTCGAGGGTTAGAGTCGAGGGTTAGAGTCCCGAGGGGAGTGTCGAGGTTAGAGTCGAGGGTTAGAGTCCGGGGGTTAGGTCCGAGGGTTAGAGTCGATCAGGGGTTAAGTCGAGGGTTGAGTCCGAGGGTTAGAGTCCGAGGGTTAGAGTCGAGGGTTAGAGTCCGAGCGGTTAGAGTCGAGGGTTAGATCGAGGGTTAGAGTCCGAGGGTTCCGAGCGAGGGTTAGAGTTAGAGTCCAAGAGGGGGTTAGAGTCCGAGGGGTTAGAGTCCGAGGGGTTAGAGTCGAGGTTAGAGTCCGAGGTCGTTGAGTCGAGGGTTAGAGGTAGAGGGTTAGAGTCTGAGGTTAGGAGTAGATTCAGGGTTAGAGTGTCCGAGGGTTAGAGTCCGAGGGTTAAGTCCGAGGGTTAGAGTCCGAGGGTTAGAGTCCGAGGGTTAAGTCCGAGTTAGAGTAGGGTTAGTCCGAGAGTCCGAGGGTTAGAGTACGAGGGTGAGTCCGAGGGTTTAGAGTCCGAGGGTTAGAGTCCGAGGGTTAGAGTCGAGGGTTTAGAGTCCGAGGGTCGAGAGTCCCGAGGGTTAGAGGTCCCGAGGGTTAGAGTCCGAGGGGTTAGAGTCCGAGGGTTTTAGAGTCCGAGGGTTAGAGTCCGAGGGTTAGGAGTCCGAGGGTTAGTAGTCCGGTTAGAGTCCGAGGGTTAGAGTCGAGGGTTAGAGTACGAGGGTTAGAGTCCGAGCGGTTAGAGTCGAGGTTAGAGTACGAGGGTTAGAGTCCCGAGGTTAGAGTCTCGAGGGTAGAGTCCCGAGGGTTAGAGTCCGAGGTTAGAGTCCGAGGGTAGAGTCGAGGGTTGAGTCCGAGGGTTAGAGTCCGAGGGGTTGATCCGCAGGGTTAGAGTACGGGGTTAGAGGCGAAGGGTAGAGTCCGAGGGTTAGAGTCGAGGTTTTTAGAGTCGAGGGTTAGAGTCCAGGGTTAGAGTCCGAGGGTTTAGAGTCCGGAGGGAGGTAGAGTCCGAGGGAGTCCGAGGGTTAGAGTCCGAGGGTTAGAGTCCGTCCGAGGGTTAGAGTCGGGGTTAGAGCTCGAGGGTTAGAGAGTCCGAGGGGTAGAGTCGAGGGTTCGAGTTCCGAGGGTTAGAGTCCGAGGGTCGAGTCCTAGGGTTTAGAGTCCGAGGGTTTAGAGTCCCGAGGGTTAGAGTCCGAGGGTTCCCGAGGGTTAGAGTCCCGACGAGGGTTAGAGTCCGAGGGTTAGAGTCCGAGGGTTAGAGTCCGAGGGTTAGAGTCGAGGGTAGAGTCCGAGGGTTAGAGTCCCGAGGGTTAGAGGCCGAGGGTTAGAGTCCGCGGGTTAGAGTTTCGAGGGGTAGAGTCGAGGGTTCTGTAGAGTCGAGGGTTAGAGCGAGGGTTAAGAGTACGAGGGGTTAGAGTCCGAGGGGTTAGCGTACGAGGGTTAGTAGAGGTTGAGTCGGGGGTTTTAGAGAGAGGGTTTGAGAGTCCGAGGGTAGAGTCCGAGGGTTAGGAGTCCGAGGTTAGAGTCCGAGGGTTAGAGTCCGAGGGTTAGAGTCGAGGGTTAGAGTCCGAGGGTTAGGTCCGAGGGTAGAGTCCGAGGGTTAGAGTCGAGGGTTAGAGTCGAGGGTTTAGAGTCCGAGTCAGAGTCCGAGGGTTTAGAGTCCGAGGGAGGGTTAGAGTCCGAGGGTTAGAGTCCGAGGGTTAGAGTCGAGGGTTAGAGTCCGAGGGTTAGAGTCGTCCGAGGGTTAGAGTCGAGGGTTAGAGTCGAGGGTTTAGAGTCCGAGGGTTCGAGCCGAGGGTTTAGAGTCCCCGCGGTTAGAGTCCGAGGGAGTGAGTAGAGACGGGGTAGAGTCAGAGGGTTAGAGTCCGAGGGTTGAGGAGGTCCGAGGAGGGTAGAGTACGGGGTTAGAGGGTTAGATCCGGAGGGTTAGAGGGCGAGGGTTAGAGTCCGAGGGTTTAGAGTCCGGAGGGTTACGAGTCCGAGGGTTAGAGGGTCCGAGGGTTAGAGAGTCGAGGGTTAGAGTCGAGGGTAGCGTCCGAGGGTTAGAGTCGAGGTCGAGGGTTAGGAGGCCGGGGTTAGGTAACCGAGGGTTAGAGTCCGAGGGTTAGAGTCCGAGGGTTAGCGTCAGTCGAGGGTTAGAGTCCGAGGGTTAGAGTCCGGGGTTTAGGGGCCCGAGGTTAGAGTCCGAGGGTTAGAGTCCGAGGGGTTAGAGCTCCGAGGGTTTAGGTTCGGAGGTTAGAGGTCTAGGGGTAGAGTCGAGGGGTAGAGCCGAGGGGTAGAGTCGAGGGTGTAAGTCCGAGGGTTAGAGTCCGAGGGTGAGAGTCGCGGGTTAGAGCGTGGTGGTTAGAGTCAGAGGGGTAGATCCGAGGGTTTAGGAGTCGAGGTTAGAGTCGAGCGGTTCAGTAGTCGAGGGTTAGAGTCCGAGGGTTAGAGTCCGAGGGTTAGAGCCGAAGGGTTGAGTCCGAGGGTTAGAGTCCGTGGTTTAGAGTCCGCGGGTTAGAGTCCGAGGGGTAGAGTCCGAGGGTTTAGGTCGAGGGTTTAGCGGTCGAGGGTTTAAGTCCGAGGGGTAGTGGTACGAGGGTTTTTAGAGTCCGAGGGGGGTTAGAGTCGAGGGTTAGGAGTAAGAGGGTTAGAGTACGAGGGTTAGAGTCCGAGGTTAGAGTCGAGGGGTTGAGTACGAGGGTTAGAGTCCGACGGGGTAGGATCCGAGGTAGAGCGAGGGTGGTCCGATGAGGGTTAGATGTCCGAGGGTTAGGTACGAGGGTAGAGTCGAGGGGTAGAGTCGAGGGTAGCAGGCCGGGGTTAAGAGTCGAGGTCTAGAGTTAGAGGGTTGAGAGTCGAGGGTTTAGAGTGCCGCGGGTGGGAGTCCGAGGGTTAGAGGTCCGAGGGTTAGAGGTGAGGGTTAGAGTCAGGGTTAGAGTCGGGGTTAGAGTCGAGGGTTAGAGTCCGGAGGGTTAGAGGTCGAGGGTTGTTGTTAGAGGTCGAGGGTTAGAGTGGGGTTAGAGGCCGCGGGTTAGAGTCCG
>JAOTNS010000336.1:0-22500 GCA_028476615.1 Culter alburnus
TGTTTCCTTTGTTCTCCTCTCCTGTACTACTTAATGTCGCCCTGTTTCTTGGCTTCGTTGCTGTTTATTGTTGGACGCGTTATGCTCACAGAGCTATTTCTGATGTAATTGCAGTTCAAATCTATCAGCTAAGTCGAGTCTTGTCTGTCTGTCGAGTGAGACATATTTTGTGTTTATATATAATATTGTGCCTACATCCCTTTTTTTGTAAATAGTTTTGCTATATTGGAATATAATTTAACGAGATGTACTGACGGTTTTGTCAATGAACTTTTGAGCAGTTTTTTTTTCCTGAATTGGGAATATAAGTTGGAAATGCTGTAAAAGTGACAAATGTCAAACAGATGTTGTGAAATTTTATCTCTTCCAATAAAAACTAATATATTTTTATTATATTTATATATATAAATATATATATACAAAAGTAAAAAAAAAAAATTATACTATATATATATACTTCAGAAAGTGGCTGCAGATATTCTTGAACTTCCTGTTACAAGTCGAGGAAACAGGTATGTTCTTGATGTTCAGGACTATTTTTCCAAATATGTTAACATTTACACTATTCCAGACCAGAAGGCTACAACAGTGGCTAAGCGTCTTTTTGAGAATTTTGTCTGCGAGCATGGCATTCCAAAGGTCTTACATACAGACCAAGGGGAGCAATTTGAGTCAGACCTTGTTAAACATCTCTGTCTAATGTTGGGTGTTCATAAGACCAGAACCAGCACATACCATCCACAATGTGATGGTATGGTTGAATGTTTCAATAGAACACTCATTGATCAGCTGGCCAAGGTCCTGCAGCAACAACAAGGTGAATGGGATGATTATCTTAACCAGGTGGCTTTAGCATACAATACTAGTCCCATTCGTCGACTGTCTTTACTCCCTTTTTCCTTACCCATGGTAGAGAAGCCAGATTTCTGACTAAGCTGCTGTTGCCAAATTGTGTACCGCGTTCTCCATCCAATTTGCCAGCAGATTATGCTGGTGACCTTATGTGTAAACTTCAAGATGTATTCACTGCTGCAACGTAAAACAGGGAAAATGCATATCATCAGCAAAAGCAACAAAATGATAAGGGTCTGAAGTTTACTCCTTATCAATGGGGAGACCTCGTGTGGCTGCATGACCCTACCACAATCAGGCAGAAACTTGCTCCTCACTGGAAAGGGCTATTTGAAATTGTGGACTGTTTGGAGTCAAAGGGTGATGTGGGTGTCACTTACAGAATACATTATCTGTTAGACAAATCAGACAAATGTCAAATTGTCCATTATAACCAACTGAGACCATACCATGCACCTGTCCCTCAAAAAGAGAAACAAAATACCCCCTCAACTCTTTCCCCATCCTTGACTGCTCTATCAGGTGCCTTACCTTTCAAACCACCACAAATTGCTCTGTGCACCTCTAAGGGAACATCTAAGGACCCCATTCTGCCACAGACACCACTTGCTACTGGACTTCACCCTTTCCTGGCAGACCCGCTGCCTGCTAGCCCTCCTCTTACTCAGAGTTCAAGTTCTGGTCCGGCTGCATGCCTAGGTCAACATCAGGCTAAACTGCCTAAGTATTTAAAATACTATGTTTTGATGTATAGAGAGCATAAATGCCTGTGGACCTGGTATGACTTGCATTTTACTTTTTTTATTCCTTTGGTTCTGTTTCTTTAGCACTTCTTTGCCCTTTTCAATTAATGTAACTGTAAAGAAACGGGGACGTTTCTTAAGTGGGTGGGGGAAGAAATGTAAGGTTAAAGGTTCCCTCGAATGAAAAATTGAATTTATCTTGGCATAGTCAAATAACAAGAGTTCAGTACATGGAAATGACATACAGTGAGTCTCAAACTCCATTGTTTCCTCCTCCTTATATAAATCTTATTTGTTTAAAAGACCTCCGAAGAACAGGCGAATCTCAACATAACACCGACTGTTACGTAACAGTCGGGGTGTACGCCCCCAATATTTGCATATGCCAGCCCATGTTCCGAACATTATGAAAGGCATTAGACAAGGGCAGCCAGTTAACGTCTGGATCTGCACAGGTGAATCAACAGACTAGGTAAGCAAGCAAGAACAATAGCGAAAAATGGCAGATGGAGCAATAATAACTGACATGATCCATGATATCATGATATTTTTAGTGATATTTGTAAATGTCTTCTAAATGTTTCGTTAGCATGTTGCTAATGTACTGTTAAATGTGGTTAAAGTTACCATCGTTTCTTACTGTATTCACGGAGACAAGAGCCGTCGCTATTTTCATTATTAAACACTTGCAGTCTGTATAATGCATAAACACAACTTCATTCTTTATAAATCTCTCCAACAGTGTAGCATTAGCCGTTAGCCACGGAGCACAGCCTCAAATTCATTCAGAATCAAATGTAAACAATATAACAGTATACAATACTCACATAATCCGACATGCATGCCGCATGCATAACGAACACTTTGTAAATCCATTTGAGGGTTATATTAGCTGTGTAAACTTTGTTTATGCACTGTTCAAGGCAAGCGCGAGCTCGGTGGGCGTGGAGCAGGAGAATTAAAAGGAGCTGAAACTTCACAGACACATTCAGATTCAGGGGACACCTTAGGCTTATATTACATCTTTTTAAAAAAAGTTCTAGGGCACCTTTAAATATATATATATAATTATATAAATGGGAGATAGTGGGTTAAAGTCTGAAATCTGTGGACCTGGTATGACTTGCATTTTACATTTTTTCATTCCTTTGGTTCTGTTTCCTTAGCACTTCTTTGCCCTTTTCAATGGATGTAACTGTAAAGAAACGGGGACGTTTCTTAAGTGGGTGGGGGAAGAAATGTAAGGTTAAAGTGGGTTAAAGTCTGGAATCTGTGTTCTTGTTCAAAAAACTTGATTTACTTCAGTGTTCATCTTTGTGTTTCCTGATTGGCTGAATTGCAAGTTGGTGTTGTTTTTCTCAGCGCTGAGCATGTGAGTGAGTAAACAGACGACTGTTCATGAGTTGTTTCTCTCCGGTGATTTATTTTATTCTTTTGAGTGTATGTCACGCAAAGTTAATGAACCCTACTTTACATTACTCAGTATATATAATTGCAGTTTAACAAAGGCACTTTCAAATAAAGTGTAACCCTTTCTTGTTGTCTCATGGTACACCAGTTGTCAATGGTGACAAGCAGATTAGCAGGTAGTCTTGATTCAGTGTACTGGTTGTAGGCCCATGTCATCAGGATGTGGAGACTACTGGCAGTTACAAATCCAAGGCCCTTCCTGTGTTCTATGCCTTCACTGGCTATGACACAGTATCTGCATTTGTAACCAGGGGCAAGAAGATAGCATGGGATGCAGATGACATAACAACAGAGGCCAAATCCCCCCCAACTAAGGATGTATTGGTGGCAAAAGACTAAGGTTCACTGGACCGAAGCATTTGGAGATCATTGTGGTCAACTTTTCCACAGCCAAGCCAGACCATCCTTGAACTCTTAAGCTGTGGCTGCAAGAAAGGCTGCTGGTCGGCACTGCAAATATAAAAAGCTTCCTTAAAGTGAACAGCTCTGTGTCAAAGTGGATGAGACCGTGAAGAAGACTGAAGAATAGGTTTGTCATGATCACTAATGGGAGTGCCCTAATCAGCCACTAGAGGGCACTCCAACCCGGACTCTTGTTTTCTTCACTTGGACTTCATTTCCCAGAACTCACTTCCCGGACTCATTACCTCTCCATTGCACCCAGCTGTTTTGTGTTATGTTCATTAGTGTCTGTCTATTTATACTGAGTGTGTTTCTGCTTTTGTTATCGTGGTTTCACTTTATGTCACCGACTTCTGTTTGTTTCTTTGTTTTCTGTTTGGACTGCTCTGTGGATTTTGACCCTTGCCTGTTTGTGGATTATGTGTTGGATTACCCCATTAAAGCTGCATTTGGATCTTACCTTCTTGTCTTTGTGCCATACGTGACAGAAACCACGATCACCACTAGATCCAGCAGCATGAGCTTCAGGGTTCTCCCGCCAGCCTCCATTGGGGAGCGTATGGCTCTACTTCAGGCAGTTATGGCCCTACAACAAGGGGAATGGACTATGGCGGTGGGGCTAAGGTATAATGACTCTGCTTTAAAGGAGAGTGTTTGAAGGACCCTCTGCCTCAATGGGAGTTGGAGGGCCTTCAAATCCTGGATTTTTGGGACTTTGTTAATTATCTCTCCCTGAGAGTCCATTGGGCAACACCTGCTCAGACTGAGTCCGCTCCAGAGCCCGCTCCAGCCCGTGAATCTGCTCCAGAGGCCACAGAGGAGGTGGGCACTGAGTCTTCGCTTCACACACATAAAAGGAGGAAGAGGAGGAGGAAGGTTTCCATCCCTCAAGGCCTGGAGGCCTTCCCCGAGCTCGCTCCAGCCAGTGAGTCCGCTCCAGCCCGTGAGTCCGCTCCAGCCAGTCCTCCGTCCTCCCCCGCTCCAGCCAGTGAGTCCTCCAGTGAGTCCGCTCCAGCCGCTCCAGTCCGCTCGTGAGTCCGCTCCAGCCCGTGAGTCCAGCCCGTGAGTCCGCTCCAGCCCGTGAGTCCGCTCCAGCCCGAGACTCCGCTCCAGTGAGTCCGCTCCAGAGCTCCGCTCCAGCCCGTGAGTCCGCTCCAGAGCCCGCTCCAACCAGTGAGTCTGCTCCAGCCAGTGAGTTCGCTCCAGAGCCTGCTCCGGTGCCTAGGAAGAAGAGAAAGAGGGCTTCCTCCGTCCCTCAAGGCCCGGAGGCCTTCCCAGAGCCCGCTGTTGGCCCGGAGGCCACCTCAGAGGTATTGGAGCCGAATGCTCCCCCGCTGAGTCCTGACGTGGCCAAGAGGGCTGTCTTTGTCTTTTATTTTTTGACAGTTCTGCATGCTTGGAGAACGCACTTAGGAAGAGGAAGAGGACGTGTGTATAAGGCCCCGTCCACATGGAGACGCGTTTTTGTGAAGACAAGGAAAAAAAAAAGATCAAATAGGGTAAGCTCCGGCTTCATGTGGACGTAGCCTCAATCATCCTAATGCGCGGTGAGGAGGAAAGTTTGAGTGGCCGAAGACTCTCCAATGATCACAGCTGGAGAATTGCAGATTAGTTGAGTCTTGAGTCTCAGAAAGCCTAAAAAAATTATCAAACAGCACCTACATCCTACATACAACAAGTTGTTCGGGAGTGTTTCAAGAAAAATCCTCTGCTCTCATCCAGAAACAATCTCTAGCATATTCAGCTGTCAGAGAGAAGACTGGAACTTCAAACGGGACCGGCTTCTATGGTCAGATGAAACTAAAAAAAAGATGTGTTGGACCAGATGTGTTTGGTGCACACATGGATAAAAAGTACCCCATGCCACTGTTAAATATACTGCTAGATTTTTAATGTAGTGGGCCTATTTTCTGCTGGAGGTCCTGGACATCTTGTTCAGATACATGGTATCATGGATTCTATCAAATAACAACAGATAAAAAATCAAAACCTAACCGCTTCTGCTAGAAATCCAATAATGGGCTGTGGTTGGATCTTCCATCAGGACAATGATCCAAAACAAACATCAAAACCAATACAAAAATGTGTCACTGAGCACAAAGTGAAGCTTCTGCCATGGCCATCCCAGTCCCCTGACCTGAACCCTAAAGAAAATGAGTGGAGTGAACTGAAGAGAAGAAGCACCAACATGGAGCTGGGAATCTGAAGGATCTGTAGAGATTCTGCATGAAGGAATGGTCTCTGATCTCTTGTCAGGTGTTCTCCAAACTCATCAGGCATTATAGGTGAAGACTCAGAGCTGTTATCTTGCAAAAAGTATTGAATAAAAGGCTGCCAATAATTGTGGCCAACTTGTTTTGGAGAAAAACATTTATTTCACAATGTGATTTCCCCCCCACTTTCAATTCTTTTCCTTCAATTAAAGGTTAGAAAGGTTATTTTTTGCTAATTTTATGAATTAAAGATCAAAAGGTTAAACAATGCAGATTTATTTTTACAGTCATCTTTGATCATATTTATCAAGGGTACCAACAATTTTGTCCACGTCTGTAGTTTTGAGGACATGCAAGTTTTTTGAGAAACAATGGTATACACCAATTCATACATATTTTTAAAAATATTAAATTGTTAATGTACACTGTAATGCACACAGCACCTGAACACTTTCTATCTCAAACAAACGTTCATTCAGTATTATGCCTTCATTATGCATGAAGAGTCCCTCTACAAAATTTCTACTTTCAATCTGTCATAAACATTATGAATGGACTGCATTACTATGAAAAAGTTTGCATTATTATTAAAAAAAAAAAAAAAAGAGTTGGGGGTGTCATAAGCAATTAAAGACTTAAAAAATACATTTGGAAATACTATGTTTCATAGGTTAAGAAAAACAATTAGTTCTACGTTTTTGAAAGGAATATTATGACATGTTTAAAACAATAATTATTGGGACTTGATTAGTTTATTTGGAATAGGTATCATTTTATTTTTTTATTTTTTTTTTAAATGCTTAGGTCCCGTTTGTTGTGTTTTTTGTTATTGAACTATTATGCCCCATTTTACAAGATGTAAAATAAGTCCCTGATGTCCCCAGAGTGTGTATGTGAAGTTTTTGCTCAAAATACCCCACAGATAATTTTTATAGCATGTTAAAATTGCCACTTTTTTTGGGGTGAGCAAAAATGTGCCGTTTCAGTGTGTGCCCTTTAAATACAAACGTGCAGCTGCGCTCAGCCTAAGAGGGCGGAGGTTCAAGAGCTCATTCTCTGGTGTCAGGAGTCAGTCAGGATGCACTATAATGTCAGAAACTGTGAATATATGCTGCATGGAGATAGAACAGGTATAGTTTAGTTTAATTATGGTTATAACTTATATTGTCTTCTTGTTTTTATCCACTATATTAGTACAAGCCTGTTTACCAATGAGTTTTATAATGTTTATTGTATATTACTTTATATCCATAAATCAACTCTGATGAAAATTTTTAAGTTTGTACTGAGTAACAAATTTTTAGCTCAACCTCTGTTTTGTATTGTCCTTTTGGATTGACATTCGTTCACAAAGCAGTCCGTTGTGAAATGATTTGCGCAGACATAAAAAGAATTGATAGAATTGAGGGAGCATTTTCTTTGAAAACAAAATTAATCCACCTCGTCTTCAGTGGCTCAGATTTCAGGAGTAAATGGAGAGAGGATTAATCCACCCAGCTACAGAACACCTAAAATGCTTGGGAGACATTCTCGTCAGTGCAGCAATGGCGGACTGTGTACAACTCGCTGTGTACTTGCTCAGGGCGTTCTATGTTAAAATGGCAGTGTCTGTCAACATTCGTGGACGGGGCCTGTGGCTAAATTGACGTCACATTGCCAGGAACCTGCACACGGCTTGTTCAGAGACACTGCTTATGATTTATGGGGATTAAAAAAAAAAAAAAGGAGTGGTTAGATTTTTATCATTATAGGTCGGTTGTGTACACACACTCCTAACACACATTTATATCCAAACACCATGCAAAAGTAAATTTTGCATAACAGGGGCCCATTTCAGAAAGGAGGTTAAGTGAGAACTCTGAGTATGTTAACCCTGAAATGAGGGAAACTCTGGGTTTTCAGTTTCAGAATGGGAGGTATGTCAAACCCGAGAAAGCAGGGTAAGTCAAGCCTGTTTCTGAAAGAGAAGTAACTTATACTCAGAGTCAGTTACCCTGGTAACTTACTCTGTGAACCTAACCTGGTCAGGAGCAGGTTTTCTTCGGTAAACCCAGAGTTTCTTTCTGTCTCCTCCCTCTTTTTAAAGTGCAAGTGATGTTTAAATAGTTCATTCATTCATTCACGCTGCAAAGATGCTTTTCTTACAGAGTGTTTTTTTTTTTTTTTTTTTTTTTTTTAAATATCTAAAAATTCTTAAATCAAGATGGATTTTCTACATAAGAAATTGTTATAAGATATTCAGTCATGTTTCTAAATTAAGTGCATTTTACTTAAGTAAAATTATCAATATCTTCCAGTGTTGTAATAAAAATCATCTTAATGCGAACGGAAAACAAGATTATTCGGAGTGTCTATTACAACAAACTTACAGTAGCCCCTCCCACTAATATCACACAAGGTTAAAAACCAATGCACTTATAATTATCAGTGGTGTAAGCGGTAGCGTGTTGGGCACGAAAAATTTCCTTGTGATGTGATTGACTGGGTTCGGATCCGCCTTCTGCCGAGCTCGCTATTCTCCCTTATCACATCAGAAAGGCATTTATTTTAAAATAAAAATGAAGAAAATGCTCCAAAAGTGGAAGTAAATTGCCTAACGAGTGTTTAATAATGATAAAATAATTTACCCTCTGATATTATTGCATGCTGTTAATTTACAATACTGAGGCGCAAATATCTGCCAGTATAAAATATAAAATAAAAATAAATATTAGTTCAATAACTTACCGTTCTTCCAGTTTTCACCTTTGATATTATAACAGTGATAAGAATTAAACTTGCATTGACTCAGAAGTATGCGGACGTCATTTTGTCACGCGCTGTTGCCATGGTGAATCGTAATATCGGAGCTCCATTGATGATGGCTTTTGACGCGCTTAACTCAGAGTCAACCTACTCAGAGTCGACTGAACTAACTCAATTCAGCTGTTCTGAAACAGAAAACTCAGTTTCCCATCTCAGGGGTAAGTCAACTCAGAGTTCAAGTTTTAACTCAGAGTAGGTTGAACCTCCTTACTGAAACGGGCCCCTGGTCCCCTTTCAATAAAATAACAATAATACAAATTAATAATAAAATAATAATACAACAGCAAAAATCTGTAAAACACACACACACTACATATATATATATATATATATAATAATAATATATATATATATATATATATTATATTAATATATAATATAAAAAAAAAAAAAAAAAAACAAGAAACAAAAGAAATAAAGACAAAACAATACAAGGATGAATAACTATATACACATGGGTACTGAAGTCAGATCCATATCTCTAATTACAAAATAAATACAAAGATTCTTAAAAAGGATATAATTTCAAGGCCTTGCAACAGTCTATAGTCTTTTTTTGCTTTAGTGTTTACACCCTCCAATGATTTAAGATACTGACAAAGCTCAAATTTAAATTGTATAAAATTTAAATGTTTATTTTTTGCCCATCTACATTTATGAATGATATTTCCCTAAAATAATAAACAAATTAAGAACAAAACAAAAAGGCTTATCATAAAAAAAAAAAAAAATTGTTCTCCAGAGTAATGTCAGTTCCAGAGATCTCCTTAAAAAAGGCCTCAAAATTGCACCAACAATTTAGTGCAAATACACTCTATACACTCTATACACACTAATCTTAAATCTTTTTATAACCTGATTTACTGAATAAATACAATGGATAACTTTAAATGAAACCTCATGGATCTTATTGATGACACAGTATCTCCTAGAAACCAAAAAAGCCTGTCCCGGAAGGTGAATTCCAGAAACTTTAAGCTGGGGGTATCCTAAGTAATGACAAACCTGTCTAAGGAAATTATTGTTGCATTTTTTTTATCAACAATACTTATACCATCTAACCTTAAACTAAAATCAGTAGTTACATCCAAATCAACAGCATTAGCAACACACAAAACAACTGAAGGAGACCTGGGGGCCCGTTTCAATAAGGTTCAACTCTGAGTTAAAACTTGAACTATGAGATGGGAAACTCTGAGTTTTCTGTTTCAGAATAGTTGAATTGAGTTAGTTCAATCGACTCAATCGACTATTACGATTCACTATGGCAACAGCACGTGACAAAAGGACATCCGCATACTTCAGTCAATGCAAGTTTAATTCTTATCACTGTTATAATATCAAAGGTGAAAACTGGTAGAATGGTAAGTTATTGAACTAAAATTTATTTTCATGGTATCCCACATGCAAAAAAAAAAGAAGAAAAAAATAATGCAGGATGCAATAATAAGAGTGTAAATGTTTTTATCGTTATTAAACACTCGATAGGCAATTTATTTCCACTTTTAGAAAATTGTATTATTTTTATTAAAAATAAATGCCTTTCTAATGTGATATGTGATGGGAAAAGGGAGAATAGCGAGCTCGGCAAAAGGCGGATTTGAACCCAGTCAATCACATCACAAGTCAATTCTCCGCACCCAACACACTATTGCCTACACCACTGTAGCCACAAGAATGTATGTCAATTTTAACCTGTCAATTTTAAATTTGCACTCAGTAATACCCAGGTGAAAAAAAGTATATACTTGAGTGCATTAAAAAAATACTTAAATACAAGTACATTTGTAGTACATTCTTTATTTTGGTGCTAAATAAAAGTGTCAAAGTTATACACTATAAATACACTAATTCAATGTATATTTGTACTTCAGTAGTACTTCACTGCACTTGCAAAAAGTATACTAAATACCACTACTACTTAAATTGATTTTTAGTGCAATGAAATAAAGTATACTACCATAAAATTATACAGATGAGTTTTATTAGTGTATTTGTTAAAAGTTTGTTTTAAATACTTTAAAATTAGTTCAATCTTAGTCAAGTCAAGTCAATTCACCTTTATTAATATAGTGCTTCTTACAATGTAGATTGTCTCAAAGCAGCTTTACATTGATAACTGGTACATTATTTTGGCTGCACAGCAGCTCTTAAAGAATAGTGTCAATGCAGGCAGATCAAAACACTGTTGAATATCAAATGTCAAGTCAAATGTCAAGTGTCCCCAACTAAGCAAGCCAAAGGCAACAGCGGCAAGGAACCCAAACTCCAACAGGTGACATCAGGTGGCAAACAAGTGGCAAATAGGTGTTAAAATGGAGAAAAAAACCTTGGGAGAAACCAGGCTTAGTTTGGGGGCCAGTTCTCCTCTGGCGAACAGTGCTTTGTTACGACTCAGGTTTCTATCATAAGTCCGATAGGATCGCAACATTCAAAGTATTTATTTCAGTTCCATCCAGCTGAGGATCGTATTCATCACGCCGGTATGGATGGTTGTTGAGGAGCTGTGCCACTGGTTGTCGTGTTGATGAGGCCTTCACAGTGGATGATCTAGTTGACTCAATCTCTGCTGATACTTCAGGGCTGCATTGTGGTCGTGTCAAGGCACAGGTCCTTGGTCTCACCTGGATACGGCTCGGATCCGGTTGACTACGGTAAACCTCGGGATAAACAGAAAGACTATTCTTAGCGTAGATGCCATTCTTCTTCTGATGTAACGAGTACATCTGGTGTTATAGGAAGTGTTCCTGGTTCCGGCTGACGTAATTTATGCAGCCTAATAATCCTTTAACGGATTTGAAAATATAAATTGATGATGCGTTACGTGTATGCCAGGTTAAAGAGATGCGTTTTTAGTCTAGATTTAAACTGACAGAGTGTGTCTGCTTCCCGAACAATGTTAGGAAGATTATTCCAGAGTTTAGGTGCCAAATAGGCGAAGGATCTACCGCCTGTGGTTGATTTTGATATTCTAGGTATTATCAGCTGGCCTGAATTCTGAGATCGCAAAAGACGTGAAGGACTATAATGCATTAAGAGCTTGCTCAGGTACTGAGGAGCTAAACCATTTAGTGCTTTGTAAGTAATTAGCTAGATTTTAAAATCTATATGATGTTTAACAGGAAGCCAATGCAGTGTTGACAGAACTGGGCTAATATGGTCATACTTCCTAGTTCTAGTAAGAACTCTAGCTGCATTTTTTACGAGCTGTAGTTTATTTATCAGGCAAGCAGAACAACCACCCAGTAGAGCGTTACAGTAATCTAGCCTTGAGGTCATGAACGCATGAACTAACAATTCTGCATTTTTCACTGAGAGCATATGTCGTAGTTTAGATATATTTTTAAAATGGAAGAATGCGGTTTTACAGGTGCTAGTAACATGGCCTTCAAATGAAAGATTGGTATCAAAGAGCACACCCAGGTTCCGAATTGACGACGAAGACTTAACAGAGCAGCCATCAAGTGTTAGACAGTATTCTAGGTTATTATGTGAAGAAGTTTTTGGTCCAAAAATTAGAATCTCTGTTTTTCTGAATTTAGTAGTAGGAAATTACTGGTCATCCAATTGTTTATATCAGCTATGCATTCCATTAATTTTGTGAATTGGTAAGTTTCGTCAGGGCGCGAAGAAATATAGAGCTGAGTATCATCAGCGTAACAGTGAAAACTAACGCCATGCTTCCTAATGTTATCTCCCAAGGGTAGCATGTACAGAGTGAAAAGCAATGGTCCTAGTAGTGAGCCTTGCAGTACTCCATATTGAACTTGTGATCAATATGACATCTCTTCGTTTACTACTACAAACTGATAACGGTCAGATAAGTATGATTTGAACCATGACAATGCAATTCCACTAATGCCAACATAATTTTCGAGTCTATTTAAAAAGAATATTGTGATCAATAGAGTCAAATGCAGCACTAAGATCCAGTAACACTAATAGAGAGATAAAACCATGATCTGATGATAAGAGCAAATTATTAGTAACTCTAATGAGAGCAGTCTCAGTACTATGGTACGGTTAAAATCCTAACTGGAAATCCTCACAGATACTATTTCTTTCTAAAAAGGAACATAGTTGTGATGATACTGCCTTTTCTAGTATTTTTGACAGAAAAGTGAGATTTGAGATTGGCCTGTAAATGACTAATTCTCTAGGATCAAGTTGTGGTTTTTTAATAAGAGGTTTAATAATAGCCAGCTTAAAAGTTTTTGGTACGTATCCTAGTGATAAAGATGAATTGACGATATTAAGAAGAGGGTCTATGACCTCTGGAAGTATCTCTTTCAATAGCTTAGTCAGTATAGGGTCTAACATACATGTTGATTTTGATGATTTAACAATTTAGACAATTCTTCCTTTCCTAAAGCAGTAAATGAATTGAATTTTTCCTCAGGGACACTGCAATGCACTGTCTGATGCGATACTGTAGTAGATGGTTGCATTATAACTATCCTCCACTATTTAAAAAGGCACAGCTAATGATAAGTTAAGGGAGGGGCCCACCAACCACATTTAATATAAGCACCTTAAATACTATTCGATCATGATCAACCAAAATATGAAATAAAGTTTGTACCCACACAGATAAATGCGTAATACCAGACTATTATTGAACAATATGAATGGGCAAAAACAACAATAGGCATAAAGGCAATCAACATTGCAACCAAAGTGAATTTTGGAATGAAGAACCCTTATCTGTCCATTGTCCAGCCAGAATCCCAACTGTCCTTGGGTGAACGTCCGTTGAACTTAACGATGACGATGATAATGACGATGATTTATAGTTCAGTGAGCCTCAAACAATAATCCAACCTGTTAACCATCCACCATGTGCTTCCCCACAAACGCTTCAGTCCTTGAGTAGCGAATAATCCCAAAGATCCACTATAAGGTTCTGTGTAGTAGACCCCCAGTGGAAATGCTCCTCACATCACTGTTGTACATATTAGTAGTATTTAACTACAAAATAAAGAGTCCTTCTAAATAGAATGTACAAAAATGGGAGTTAGCTTACTAACAAACCCATACCACACAGAGCAAACATGATAAACAAAATTACAATACATGAATAAAGTTTTTCGTTTACAAAATTACAATTAACTAAACAGAAAACACTTACATGATTGAGCTTGAAACAATTGTTTCTCAATCTGGATTCTACTGTGTTGGGAATACTGGAAAGAGAAAACCAGCTTCCTTTTCACCAAACAGATCTCCCTTCCTCTACTACCTCAGCTGGATTTAAGCTAGAGGAGGAGAGCACTTAGGGCCCCTAGCAGCCAGGAGTGGTACTGCAACCTTCTAAACCATAGTAACAGAACTATGGACTGTTACAGCATGGTTATAATTTTTTCTCTAATATTATCAATCTTGCAAGTAAAGAAGTTCATAAAGTCATTACTGCTGTGCTCTTTGGAAACATCAGAAGTTGAAGCTTTATTTCTTGTTAATTTAGCCACTGTATCAAATAATACCTAGGGTTGTGTTTATTTTCTTCTAAAAGTTTTGAAAAATAGGCAGATCTAGCAGTTTTTAAGGCCTTTCTGTACTCAATCATTCTCTCTCGCCATGAAATGCGAAATACTTCTAGTTTTGTTTTCTTCCAGCTGTGCTCCATTTTTCTGGCTGCTACCTTTAGGGCCCGAGTGTGCTCATTGTACCATGGCGTTGGATTAATTTCCTTAATCTTTTTTAAACCAAAGGAGCAACTGAGTCTAATGTGCTGGAAAAGACAGAGGCAATAGTTTCTGTTGGAACATCGAGGTCTTCTAAGCTGTCTGGTATGCTAAGGCGATGAAACTGATCAGGAAGATTATTTATAAAGCGATCTTTAGTGGTAGAAGTCATGGTACTACCATATTTATGGCAGGGAGGCAGTTTAGCTGCCTTGACTAAATGTAGTATACATGAGACTAGATAATGATCTGAGATGTCGTCACTCTGCTGCAGAATTTCAACAGCATCAATATCGATTCCATGTGACAATATTAGATCTAAAGTATGATTACGACAATGAGTGGGACCTGACACGTGTTGTCTAATACCAATAGAGTTTAGAATGTCTGCAAATGCCAAACCCAATGAGTCTTTTTTATTATCTACATGGATATTAAAATCACCAACAACAAGGACTTTATCTGCAGCTAGTACTAATTCTGATAGAACATCAGCAAATTCTTTGATAAAGTCTGTATGGTGTCCTGGTGGCCTGTATACAGTAGCCAGCACAAATGTCAACTTACATAATGTTACGTAAAGTACCATCACTTCGAAGGAATTATATTTGAGAGACTTTTGACTAATACTGTAAATATAACTATAAATTACAGCAACACCTCCCCCTTTGCCTTTCTGACGAGGATTGTGTCAATAATCATCACCTTGAGGGCTAGACTCATTTAAAGTAATGTAAACGTCCAGTTTTAGCAAAGTTTCTGTCAAACACAGCACATCTAGATTATTGTCTATGATAATATCATTTACAATAAGTGCTTAAGAAGAAATATTTAACAACCCAAGTTTTATCATTTGTTTATCATTATTATCTCTATTTTTTATTTGTTGAACATCAATTAAATTTTTACCATTAAATGGGTTTGGAAGTTTTTTGTTTTTACTAATTCGGGGTACAGACACAGTATCTATGTGATAATATCTAGGTGTAAGAGTTTCTATGTGTTGGGAATTATTCTGTAATGTGAGGCAGCTAGCAGATGGTCGGTTTAGCCAGTCTGTCTGCTTCCTGACTTGGGCCCCAGTTTGTCATGTTTCAGTTCTAAGACTATGTGCCATATTACTAGAGAGAAGAGCAGCACATTCCCGAGAGGGATGAATACCATCTCTTTTCAAAAGGTCAGGTCTGCCCCAAAAAATTTTCCAATTGTCTATGAAACCTATATTATTTTGCAGACACCACTTAGACAGCCATCCATTGAGTGATGATAATCTGCTAACTATCTCATCACTCCGACGAACAGGAAGGGGACCAGAGCAAATTACTTCTCCTGACATTGTACTTGCGAGTTCACACACCTCTTTAATGTTAATTTTTAGTGATCTCCGACTGGCGAAGTCGAACATCATTAGTGCCGACTTGAATAATAATTTTAGAGAATTTACGATTAGCATTTAGCCAGCACTTTTAAATTTGCTTTGATGTCAGGTGCTCTGGCTCCCGGCAGACATGTGACTATGGTGGCTGGTGTCTCTATTTTCACGTTCCGTGTAATAGAATCGCCAATAACTAGGGCACTTTCAACAGGATTCTTAGTGGGTGCGTCATTGAGTGGGGAGAACCTGTTTGATGTTCTTACTGGAACGGAAGAGTGGTGTTTTCCGCGGCTAGGCCGCCTCACCGTTACCCAAGTGCCCTGCTGCGCGGGCTCTACAGCTGGAACCAAACAATGTACAGAGTTCACTAAGCTAGTCGCATCCAAAACAGTATCTGAAGCCCTTGCATTCTTACTATCCTCGATTAAAGTTTGGATGCGTGTCTCTAATTCTGAGATTCTCTCTGTCAGTCTGACTATTTCCCTACATTTATGACATGTAAATCCCATGTCGCTGACAGAGAGAGCTATGCTGAACAAGTGGCAAATGGAACAGGTAACAATGCTAGGAGAGGATGACATGACTCACTGTGTTTGTAGACTGATCCGAGTAATCGCAGCTGTTTGATGAACGCGTTGAAAAAGGAGCGCCTTAGTAGACTTTTATATAGTAATCCTAAGTTTAAATGACATTGATTTTCTTACAAATATATTACTAATGTACTAGTAAATTTTCCCACAGGTGAAAAAAAAGTGCAGTAGAATACACTTTATTTTAGTACACAGTATACTTCCATAATGTACTTAAAGTGCTCTATTTTCGTGCACTTATTTTGTACTTAATATACAAAGCTGTACTTTAGTACTTCTTAATATAATCTTAAAAACATCGAAGTGTACTCAACTGTGCTATTTTGAGACACCATGAATTGGAACTAAAATGTGCTTTTAACATACTGGGCCCTATTTTAACGATCTAAACGCAAAGTGTAAAGCGCACGGCGCAGGTGCACTCAGGGTGTGTCCAAATCCACTTTTGCTATTTTAACGACGGAAAAACGGTCCGTGTGCCGAGGTGCATTTTTGAAATGGGTTGTCCCTATTCTCTTAATGAGTAATGGGTGTAACGTTCAATAAACCAATCAGAGTGTCATCTCCCATTCCCTTTAAGAGCGAGATGCGCTCGCGCCATGGCGGATTGCTATTTACATGGCGGAATTTGTTGGCGATGAGTCAGTTAATATATATGTGTGTGTATTGGCACGATTGTTCAATTAATTAGCCAATTTCGTTCATCATTATAAGTAGTAATAGGCTGAATTGAAAATAGGTAGCCTAATTCTAATACACGCAATGACTATTCATCATTACATTTTTATATTTATGTAGCCTACACAATAATATTCTTTTACACTGTAATCCTTTTGTTTTTAATATTTGGCATGTTTGTGTGATGCGCATCCCTGTGTGTAATAAGCAAAGTCAACGCGCACTGTGGACGCGCCCAGAGGCGCAGTTTCTACCAATGCGCTCTAACAAAAAAATATTGCGCCATTGACTTTAGACTTTAGACCAGGTTTGAGTTGGTCTATGGCGCAGTCTATTTTCAGCTCCTTAAAATAGCAATGCGCTGGCAATGCGCCTGAACACACCTCTTTTTTAGACCAGCACGCCCATGGGCGCACTAACTGGCGCAAATGCATTTACTAATTTTTCTGAACGGGAAAACGCGAACGGCGCCGGACGCAAACTAGCAAACACACTTGCACTGCGCCTTGCGTCGCATTGCGCCGGGTGTATTATAGGGCCCGCTATCTCTGTATTTAAAAAAATATATTTCATACACCTTTAAATGTACTCATCAGACATAGGAAATACACTTATGAATTATTTAAAATATAAGAATAATATATGGGTGGTTGACATATAAGCCTGAAAAACATTTTTTTTAAACTTCAAATATTAGGCATAACAAATACTGAGTTGTGTTGTACTGACTCTTGAATTTCCAAAAAATATTTGTGGTTTTTTAGATTTTGTATTGTAAGTTGGATTTATTCACCAATTTGTTGCATTTGTGCCTAAAATTGTCATATGGTGTGACACAAAAGTTATTCTATATAAAGTGAAAATGAGATATACTCTCCCTACATAACTAACTTCACCATAAACCTTTATCATTACTATCTTCAGATTTAATTTTTTTTTGGTGCAGATCCAATATATTTTGTATTATTTTCTAAATCAGCATGCAAAGTAAGACATACCTCTTCAGTCTTTCCAGATATTTTAGATTAATTCTGACAAACCCTGTTATAAATCTAACAAAATAAATCTGTTATAAATCTAACATGCTTGTGACTCTTGCTGATACTATTTCTCTTTTGCTCCATTGACTTTTTTATGATTTATAACTAAAAAAGTCATTTTATTGTCACAAATCTGATTGTCACACCAAATGATATAGTGTCACACTATATGACGAACTGAAAAAAAAGTGTATTTTATATGCATTCATCATTCAATTAATTCAATTAACATTAATAGGACTAAAAATCATGAAACTTACTATCATCATTTTAAAACTTTTAAGATTTTATTTATGAAACTCAGAAATATGAGTAAATCAAACTCCATCTCATGTCAAGAAACTTCAACATGAACATTTTAAAATTAGAGGACAGTGTGTGTTGTAACAGTGTGTGTTATAATTGTTAAACAGTAAAAAATATCAATTTACAATTAGTCGAATGTTTTAGATTGAAAATTCATAAACTATTATAGTATTAGTAAAAACGGATACCCATGGGATAATAACAGATTCACATGGGATCTTTAAACATCAGTGGAAGCTGAAAAGGTATAAAGAGAAGAAACAAAGAGGAAAACTCAAGGCATTCAGTGTGCACTCCCTTCCTCCTTCAAGAGATGAGAAAATGAGAGAGATGTGGAGAGAAGCATAAAAGATATACAGAAAAAGAAAAAAGAATTGAATGCTATCATGAACTTGACCCCTCCATCTCTTGAAGCATCTCAGATTGACTGGCTGAAGTTTAATATGGTCTGAAATATTTTCGTCTTTCGGCTGTTAATGAAAAATATATAATGATTAAGATTTTTTTAACCGTTCATTTCAGCTTCACCATCTTAATAATAGCATCCTGTGCTGAAGTTACACTATGCAGGTTGTGGCCTAGACTTTCATCTTTCCCTATTGTAGGTGTCTGTTCTGTGTGATCTGGCATGATCTCTTTACTTTTCCTCCTTTCCCTCAGGACCTCCTCTCTCCTTGCATGGTCAGCATTGAGTCTTTCCCTGTATTTTTGTGTCCTCTCTTTACTTGACAATTCTGCCTGACACAGACAAAAAATTTTTATCTTTTAATATGCAAAGTATGGCAAAAATGGTGAAACATGTTTAAATTAAGTATACTATATTATATTAAGTATATTAAGTAATTAAGTATAATTGAAAAGCAATACATTAAAGGGTTAGTTAACCCAAAAATGAAAATAATGTCATTAATTACTCACCCTCATGCCGTTCTACACCTGTAAGACCTGGCTCAGTGAAGCCTGCATAGCCAGCAATGACATTTCCTCTCTCAAGATCCATTAATGTACTAAAAACATATTTAAATCAGTTCATGTGAGTACAGTGGTTCAATATTAATATTATAAAGCCACAAGAATATTTTTGGAGCGCCAAAAATAGCAAAATAAAGACTTTTCAACAATATCTAGTGATTCAAAACACTGCTTCATAAAGCTTCAAATCTTTTGTTTCGAATTAGTGATTCAGATCGCTTATCAAACTGCTAAACTGCTGAAATCACATGACTTTGGCAATCCAAACCACTGATTCGATTCGTAAAGCTCCGAAGCAGTTTTGAAATGGGCCATCACTAGATATTGTTGAAAAGTCATTATTTTGTTTTTTTTTTGGCACACAAAAAGTATTCTTGTTGCTTCATAACATTAAGGTTGAACCACTGTAGTCACATGACTGTTTTGAATATGTTTTGAGTACCTTTCTGGATCTTGAGAGGTTCGGTGACATTGCTGGCTATGCAGGCCTCACTGAGCCATCGGATTTCATCAAAAATATCTTAATTTGTGTTCCGAAGATGAATGAAGGTCTTACAGGTGTGGAACAACATGAGGGTGAGTAATTAATGACAGAAATTCCATTTTTGGGTGAACTAACCCTTTAATTAGATGGGTAATTTAATGTTCACCATTAAATTATTTCAATATGTTTTGATTATTTATTTATCATTAAAAAAGGGGTATGTCATATTGTGTGACAAATGTATCATATGGTGTGACTTGGAAAAAACGGTCACACCATATGATACAGTGTCACACCATATGACGTTTTGCTCAGTTAAGATAATCTCTTGGTTAACTAAAAACAGCTAGCTTATACTTAGCATGTAAATTGCCACATGACAGCAATGATTTTTAAGAATAAATGAGTAAAATTTGTAAAAAAGTGTTTCATTTTTATGCAAATAATGTCACACCATAAGACACAAAACTTTGACCACTAGTGAGCAAAGCCACAGAGCTTTTTAAGTAAAAATCAAAAAGTCAGAACTCGCCTCATGACCTTCCAAACCACTCCAGAGATGACAATTTAACGTCCTGGTTGAGTGTGGACCTCTTCATCATAATGATGTCCAAATTATTGCCCGTTCAAAATATAGATTTTAATTTCACACCATATGATGCCCATTTTACGGACAAAATGTATTTGGCCAGAACTTGCTTAAAAATCATGCACAGACATCAACACTTTCTGTGTCCATTAAAAATGCCTAATTCTGTTATTAAACTGTAAATCTATCAATTATTTATACTTTGCTGAGATATATTGTCATATTAGTAAGGTCACACATAGCCCGGACAGTCACACCATATGACAATTTTGATGTTTAGATAAAAATTTGAAGTATATGTCTTCATACACCAACTAAAGCTATGGTATGCTCTAATAATATCTTGTTAGAGGAACAACATAAGGATATAGATTTTTCAAAAATACCCATTTTCATTAGTATATGACATTATGGACAGGTAGAACTGTATGTCATGTCATCCACCCATATATGATAAATATATACAAAATGTATTCATAAAGTTGTAGGCAATAAATTATAAATACATTTTGTATATTCATTATATATTCATCTTATATTTGAAATACATCATAAGTCTATTTTAAAAGTGTTTGAAAGATGGGTTCAAGTGTACTACAAGTGGTAACTAAATAAATTTTTTTAATACAGAGATAGTAGGCCTATGTTAAAAGCACATTTTAGTTCAAATTCATGGTGTTGCTAAATAGCACAGTTGAGTACACTTAGATGCTCTTAAGATTATCTTAAGAAGTACTAAAGAAGAGCTTTTAGTATATTAAGTACAAAATAAGTGCATGGAAATAGAGCACTTTAAGTACATTATGAAAGTCTACTAAGTGTACTAAAATAAAGTGTAATTTACTGCATTTTTTTTTCACCTGGGTAGACAATCTGACACTTTCCGTTTGCATTAAGTTATTTTTATTACCACACTGGCAGATTGATAATTTTACTTAAGTAAAATGTACTTAATTTAGATCCCCCCCAGGAGACAAGACTAAATATCTTATATCATTTTCTTATATAGAAAATCCATCTTGATTTAAGAATTTTTAGATATTTGTACTTGAAATAGGACGAAAAATACTACGAAAAGCATTTTTTGCAGTGTGAATGAATGAGTTAACTATTTAAACATCACTTGCACTTTAAAAAGGGGGAGGAGACCGAAGGAAACTCTGGGTTTACCAAAGAAAACCTGCTCCCGACCAGGTTAGGTTCACAGAGTAAGTTACCATGGTAACTGACTCTGAGTATAAGTTACCTCTCTTTCAGAAACAGGCTTGACTTAACCTCCTTTCTCAGGTTTGACATACCTCCCATTCTGAAATGGAAAACCCAGAGTTTCCCTCATTTCAGGGTTAACATACTCAGAGTTCTCACTTAACCTCCTTTCTGAAACGGGCCCCAGAAGGTATAGCAACAAAAACAACTGCTTAATCCTTTGCAGATATTAGAAGTTTGAATTTATCTAGAAATTATCCATATGAAAGTAAGTGACAATCATGGCGAAACAACTGTGTCACCAATAAAATGTCGTTTTTAAACCATACTAAAAAAGTGTTTTATTCTTATATTTAATATCTTTATTATTACTTGGGCTATGCTTGGTTCCTCTATCCATACCGATCGGTGACGTGTTCGTTGACGTCCTCAGATGTAGCCTATGCCCCGATGTGCGCGGTGCATTCTGGGTTCACCCCAAGATGGCGGCGCCCTTGCGAAAGTGTTGAGAAAAAATCTCACCTAGAATTCTTATTAAAATTTGCCGCAGTTGATCCATTATCGCGGAGCACAGAAAGTGCACGGAAAGAGACCGTGGGGTTAAGTTATTGAGCGCCTGCCGTGGCTCACGCAGTGTGTGTGTGTGAGGATGATGATGGGCCGCTGCGCCTGACCCAGAACCAAAAGCAGAGCCAGCGCAGATCACCCTGCAAAAACGTCTTGATCCAGCGCCTTCAGATCCTCCACAGGCTGTGGACACTGCCGTTTAAACTGCTGACGGGAGTGATCTGTGTTATCGTCCGTAGACGCAGCGGATCTCCAGCTCGAGCTTTGGAGAACTCTGCTGACCAGAGGTGCGAGTACAATTCACAAAACCATCTAATGTCTCATAAACAATTAACCATTGGTGCAAAAATATCATAGTCGCTTTAAAAAAAAAAACTAATATACTTTATTATCCACTACTTTCATCAATAAAGAAAAGTGACACTGTTTCTGAACGCGTACTGTGTAGACTAGAGGACATCCTATGTTTTCTCTGCTTTTTACAGTGTAACTATAACGGCAGTAGTTATGGTATTTAGGCTGAA
>JAOTNS010000336.1:27500-136232 GCA_028476615.1 Culter alburnus
CAGCTCTTCATCTGAATATAGTTAGCTTTAATAGGCATTAATCTATTAATTTATACTTTGAAAACCATGCAGTGTTATTTTACGTTTGGTTACTTTACTTAGATTTCTTTTTTAGACTAGGCCTATATTACTTACCTGAACACATGAACAAATGAAAACACTTTATTTCATTTGTATCTTTGTTTTATTGTATTTGTCAGTTTGTTTTACTTTGTTTCTTTGTTCATGTTCTTACTGTATCTTAAATAAAAGATAGAACCAAAAAAGCTGGACACTATATAATATAAAGCAAAGTTAATTCAGCTCATTATTAATTCAGCTCATTCAGCTATATATTATATTATATTATATTATATTATATTTATATTATAAAGCCGGTTCCCTGATTACCGCTAAATCGCCATCACCTGCTTTCAAATGGAGCGGCATTTAATAGACAGAGCCGTAGATCACTGACAAGCCACGCAATATCGCGTTCATTATCGAAGGCATTTCATCTGCGATTCATCTATAATAATCATAATCTATTTATTTGGTATTTTGCTACAATCCTATCTCCATATTTTTGCAGCGCGTTTCTCTATTTGTATGTATTGTGGACTTTTGCAGTGCGTTTCTCTATTTGTATGTGTTGTGGACTTTTGCAGCGCATGTGTTGCCAAACTGATGAAGATGTTTTCTTTATTTGCTGGTGTTTTTTTTTTGCATGTGTTTTCTTCATTTGCAGCGTGTTGAGCTTTCTCGGCCAACGTAATTTTTTTATTTACAATACAAAAGTTAATTTACATAAAAGATCTAGATGGGGAAAGAAAAGATCTTTCAACAAAATAAGAAAAATGTGGACATATTCATCCTGTTCAAAAGTTTTCACCCCCTGGCTCTTAAAGGGTTAGTTCACCCAAAAATGAAAATTCTGTCATTTATTACTCACCCTCATGCCGTTCCACACCCGTAAGACCTTCGTTAATTTTCGGAGCGCAAATTAAGATATTTTTGTTGAAATCCGATGGCTCAGTGAGGCCTCCATAGCCAGCAATGACATTTCCTCTCTCAAGATCCATGAATGTACTAAAAACATATTTAAATCAGTTCATGTGAGTACAGTGGTTCAATATAAAGTGACGAGAATATTTTGGTGCACCAAAATTGTAGCTTATATAGTGATGGCCGATTTCAAAACACTGCTTCAGGAAGCTTCAGAGCATTATGAATCAGCATGTCGAATCAGCGGTTCAGAGCGCCAAAGTCATGTGATTTCAGCAGTTTGGCGGTTTGACACGCAATCCGAATCATGATTCGACACAGAAGAATCATAACACTCCGAAGCAGTCTTTTGAAATCGGCCATCACTAAATAAGTCATTATTTTGTTTTTTTGGCACACCAAAAATATTCCCGTCGCTTTATAATATTAATATTGAACCACTGTACTCACATGAACTGATTTAAATATGTTTTTAGTACATTAATGGATCTTGAGAGAGGAAATGTCATGGCTGGCTATGGAGGCCTCACTGAGCTATCGGATTTCAACAAAAATATCTTAATTTGCATTCCGCAGATTAACGAAGGACTTTTGGGTGTGGAACGGCATGAGGGTGAGTAATAAATGACATTATTTTCAATTTTGGGTGAACTAACCCTTTAATGCATTGTGTTTCCTTCTGCAAATTGTCCCTTGGAATTATATGGTTTTATCTGCGCTCTGAGAAGTTTTGAGATATTGAGCTTCAAAGTTTTTGCATTCCATATAGCAAAAACTACATGGGGAACAAGTTTATTTCAAACATGAAAATGACAGGGACCCTAAATGTATTCTAAATGTACAATATCACAATATCAAATCCTCTCAAATTTGTAAATGGGGGTTTTTGGAACGGGTCAAACGCAGATAGAACTTTCTAATTCTAAAAAATCACTTTTCGCTTGGAATTATAAGGTTCTATCTGCCAAAAAATTATTTAAAGCAATAATTTTCATGAAACACAATCAGTTTGCTTATAATTTGTTTTAAAACAAAATTAGTGTTGTAACAATGTGTTGACATGCATGAGAAAGTTAAATTTGATGGTTTTTATGACATTTATTTCATATTTTAAATATTTTTTTTCACATTCAAATTAAGAATAAAATGCAGTGCTAAATCTTTTGTCCAGTGCAGATGTTAAATTTAAGTAGGAATATGATGGGTAATTTAACACATTATTGCAGGAACCATTTAAGTTTAAGTTTCCTTTTGTTTAGACAGAAAGCATCTACTGTAATACATCTGAGCTGGACTTTATTCCACAGAAAGTGGGACATGTACAATGGCTTTCTCTCTAGACATTAGTATGGCTGAAATAACATGCTAACATTTATTGTTGTAGTTAAGACCCCATCAATTAAATTATTGACTATTTGACCTTTAAGGCTTAATATTGTAAAATATAAGACATTTTAGGACTAAAAACTGCAAGAAAACAGACAATGCTTCAGCAAAGGTGTTTAACAAAGTTTAATAAACATTGAAAAATGAAAATCTCTATTTTACATTTAAAATATTTAAATTACTTAAACTACGCAACAACTCAGTTTTTACCAGTAATGTAAAATTTAACATTTCATCTCACTTAATCTAGTATACACTTTAATCCAGTATGCCATCAAGGTTAAAACATAACCTAATATATACATAACTTTCCCTCGTATGACAATGACGTGACTAGAAATAAGCAAATATACTACAAAACCCGAACCTATCCTCTTAATAGTGCTGCTGGCTAGCGTGGTGTCTCACTGAAAACAACAACTCAGCAATCAGATACAACAAAACACACAAAAAGACTATAATTCCCTGGAATTTGGGCTGCTGTCATTGACAGGATCATACATAAAATAGTCGATCATGAGGTTTCTAATAAACATCAAGTTGTGTGAAATTATTTAGTCTTCTCTTCACCGATTTAACGTTTTTCTGGGGTAATTTCCGTTATCGCGGCAACATGACAAAGAACGCTGATCCTGATTGGTCCTCGCGTGTGCAGTCAAAGTGCTGATTGGCTCACACAGATAGAACCTTATAGACCCAAGTTAGAGTGAGACTTTGTAGAAAGAACCTTTTTTGTTTTCTATAAAAAACAAAACAAAATGTACACAACTTAAAAAAAAGAAACATTGCATAATGTAAATTGGTTGTCACAGGATATGAATATGTGAATAACTCAATTTTGACAAAAATGTCAGATAGAACCTTATAATTCCTAGGGGACGAAATGTGAGAAAAAAAGTCAGAATTGTGAGATATGAACTCGCAATTGTGAGAATAAAAGTCAGTTACCGGATATAAACTATAAACAATTTTGACTTTATTTTTCACAATTGTGAGTTTATATCTCTCAATTCTGACAATGACTCGCTATTGCGACTTTATATCATGCAGTTCTGAAAAAAAGTCAGAATTGCGAGATAAAAAGTCGCAATTATCTTTTACATTTTTTTTATTCCATGAAGGAAACAAGCTTCTATATATATATTTTTAAGAATGCAATACTTAATTCTCAATTTCCTAGAAATGTAGTAAATTATTTTCATTTATTAAAAGTAAAAAAAGCTAAATAGCCAAATGGAATAACCACTCAAACTTGATGCACTAACATCTATCAACCCCATCAGAAGTGCAGCCATATGTCTGTAGTTAAAGGGATAGTTCACCAAAAAATGAAAACGCTGTCTTGTGTCTTGTCATGCCTTGTGTCATTCCAAACCCATAAGATTTTTGTTCATCCTCAGAGCACGAATGAAGATATTTTTAATGAAATTAGAGATTTCTGTCAAAACTCTGATGCTTCAAAATGTTCATGAAAAGATTATAAAAGAAATCCATATGAATCCAGTGGTTTAATCCAGGTCTTCTAAAGAGATACAATCACTTTACATGATAAACAAATTTAATTTAGGCATTTATTTACATATATATTAATCAGTGAACATAAACAGAAGTTCAATTGAACTAAGAAATTTACTCCAATCGAAGTGCAGGCCACTGAAAATGACCAGACTTGAACACAATGAGTTATGTTAACCTCATAAATCAATTGGAATTTTAAAATGTACTTTAAGTCATTACAGGCTTCCCATCCGCAAACTGTAGTTTACTCACACCTTGGTATGCTCCAGCTCAGAAGTTGTATAGAACCTGTATAGAAAATAAAACCACATAAATATGGAGGCAAAAGAAACGTCAGACATAATGACAATATCACCTCATTACAGCTAATTTAATTCTAAACATTGGTTAGGTTCCTTGACTCTCAGCGCCGCGCCGCGCCACGTCTTTAAAATTCGAACGCATTGTTTTCTATGAGAGTACGCACACCGGCGGCAACATTCGCCGCCTGTCCGCGGCACCCAGCAACGACTCAGGAAGTTGTTTAAAATCCTGCCGCGCCACAGAGCGCCATGTACATTGTTTTACATTAAATGTATATTATATTTCTCTCAAATCATCGTTAATGTACATACTGACTTCACCCTGTGCTGCAAGATACATTAGTTTCACATTCTTAGTTTAACAGCTTGAATAAAGTCTAAAAATGTATAATAAATGTAGCATTTTCTTTCCTTTTGCTTTGTTGTGCCATTTTTCCATGTACACTAACCCCAGTGCGAAATATTAAAGCATAGGCATGTAACGTTTCCCTGTTGACGTAAAACACTTCCATTGTGCAGCTCTTCTATCAGGAGTCGATTCAAAATTGAGCTCACATGTATATAATGTGCGCGGCCGGTGTGCGATACCTGTGAGTTGTCAGAGACGCGACGCTGCGCGGCGCCGAGCTTCGCATCCAGTGTGCGACCCCCTTTAGGCTTCAAGACTGTGATAATCAACAGGGCCACAATAGATTGCTCTAGATTGCTGTAGATTGCTGTTATTATTTGCTCTAGATTACTGCTCTAGATTACTTTTATTATTTAAAGATGTTTTGAAAAAGTATACTTTACAGATTATAGCCGCTAAACGAACTGCAGCAGGCGACCACAGAAATGATGCTGACTGATATATATACTGCACAGAAACATGTTGAGGCAATGACTCCTGCATGCCGTCTGTTAAAATGACAATTCAAATCCGAGCGCAATTTTAAATGCAAGTTTGTTATTTGTTTAAAAGTCATTTGTGTAAAATATTGAATAAATTGACATTAGATGATAGTCTAAATGTTGACTGTTTCCATGTTGAAGAATTTTTGTGTAGCATGTTTTAAACGTAGCCGAATGCAGTTCATTTGTAGTGTAAGACATTTTTCTTTGTTTCTTAGCAGGTAGGCCATACAGCTCATTACCGCCACCAAAGGTTTATTTGAGATGATATCATTCAGAAGTTCAAATAAAATTTTAGTTAAGGCTAATTCACACCACACTGACAGACGACGACAGACACTTTGTCTGGATCAGTGTGTTACCCCTGTCAGAGTCTGTTGCCGTCTGTCGGAGCTTTTTTTCGCTAATTGAACATGCTGAATCAAAATTAGAATGTTGAGAAGTGACGTGCTGTAATCTGGTTAGTGTCGGCGTTGGTCTGCGTCTGTCGGTGCAGTGTGAATTTGCCTTTAGGTGATTTCGACTTATTTTATTTGAGTTCCTTGAATTCAAAATGTTAAAATCATTGAAGTCACTTAAAGATTTTAAGTTGAATGAACTGTTTCACAGTTTTGAATACAGATCACTCATTTTTAATAAATAGGTTATACTGTGAGGGAATACAGGAAGTGCCAAAGTTATGCAGTCTGTTTTGGACAGATCATTAAAATGCTGATCCATTTGGTAATTATGCCGGGCAGGAAATCCAAATGTTTGCCTATCATTCATCGAACTCAAACATGGCTTATTACTTGAAACATGTTCGTAGTTAGGGCTGAAACGATTAGTCGACATTATCGACAACGTCGACAATAAAAAATTGTCGACAAATATTTTTGTTGTCGAATAGTCTCTTGATCTCATATTACCTATTTGAAGGGCCTGCAATAACGCGGTGTAACCAGTGGGGCGCTGTAGCGCAATACTGTAATGCAGCCCTCCCGGATCAAATCCAATAAAAGAAGTCAGCGGTTTGGAGTACATAGTGCAAACGAAGTCGAACCCGTGAAATGTGGGAGATTAACATAGCATAAACATAACAAACATAACGTTTAGCATAACTACAGAATACTGTCATGCAGGGCCAACAGCTCTCATTCAAACTCACTGTTCTCATGCCACACGTCACACACAGTGAAAGATGCATCGCAGAGCAAAGAGGACACAGACAACGCGCCGACAGATAAGACAGATCAGGTTACTTTTGATATAAAACTAAGTCTCAGCTTTTAAATTCTGTAAATTTTACTACGGATTCAAACTATACTTGTGGTTGTGACGCTGTTTAACGTGGAGCGGCAGATCGCTAAGCGGCATGTGAACCTATTCCTCTCTATTACAGCGCAAAATAAACGTGAATAAACATCAAAAAGTACTTACTGAACTTACTGAAATGAATCCATCTCTAATGTAATCATCTAATCAGAGTTTTAACCGTAGAAAGAACTCAATAAAACTTGCAAACAAATATATCACACAAAATGTAACATTTACCTCAGGAATGCCATTTAATGACCATAAACTCGATAGTGTGTGTGTGTGTGTGTGTGACACACACACTACTGTTCAAAAGTTTGGGGTCAGTAAGATTTTTAATGTTTTAAAAGAAGTATCTTCTGCTCACCAAGCCTGCATTTATTTGATTAAAAATACAATAAAACAGATAATAAAAACAGTAATATTGTGAAATATTATTCCAATTTAAAACAGCTGTTTTCTATGTCAATATACAGTAAAGTGTAATTTATTCCTGTGATTATTTAAAATAGAATATTTTCTAACATAATTGTCTTTACTGTAACTTTTGATCAATTTAACTCATCCTTGATGAATAAAAGTATTGATTAATTTTATTTCTATTCCCCAAAAATCAAATTAAAATTCTTACACTCTAAAAAATGCTGGGTTAAAAACAACCCAAGTTGGGTTGAAAATGGACAAACCCAGCGATTGGGTTGTTTTAACCCAAAACAATGTTAAATGTTTGCCCAACCTGCTGGGTAGTTTTATTTAACCCAACTATTGTTTGAAAATGACTATATGGCTGACTTAAAATGAATCTAAAATGAAATTAAAATGTTCATTTATTAAACATATTAATAAATGTTAATTTTCAAGATATTTTGGGTTCATTTTAAGTAAGCAATACTGTAATTTTTAAACAATAGTTGAGTTAAGTAAAACTACCCAGCAGGTTGGGCAAACATTTAACCCAACTGCTGGGTTAAAACAACCCAATCGCTGGTTTGTCCATTTTCAACCCAACTTGGGTTGTTTTTAACCCAACATTTTTTAGAGTGTACTGACCCCAAACTTTTGAACTGTAGTTTTAATGTTACAAAAGATTAGATTTCAGACAAATGCTGTTCTTTTGGACTTTCTATTCACCATAGCATCATAAAATGTAAATAACTGTTTTCAACATTGATAATCATAAATGTTTGAAAATCAAATCATCATATTAGATTGATTTCTGAAGGATCATGTGACACTGAAGACTGGAGTAATGATGCTGAAAATTCAGCTTTGATCACAGGAATAAATTACACTTTACTGTATATTGAAATAGAAAACAGCTGTTTTAAATTGTAATAATATTTCACAATATTACTTTTTTATTGTATTTAATCAATTAAATGCAGGCTTGGTGAGCAGAAGATACTTCTTTTAAAACATTAACAAAATCTTACTGACCCCAAACTTTTGAACGGTAGTGTATATTTTAAAAAAAAACAACAACACATAATTACATATATTTTTTACTGTTATTAAAAAGTTATTACAATCCCCAGACTTAAAAACACAGTACCAGTCATTGTAACAGTTGGACTATTGATGACTTCTGAGGGGGAAAGAAAACCTGAAGGATATTGGTCTATTCAGTTGGCTTGAAAATCATTAAAAATACACTTTCAAAAGCTGAAGTGATTTCCTTGTTTTATTTACTAGTTAAAGTACAGTATAACTCAATATTTTAACTAATTGCTAAAGTAGAATAATCGAACAAAGCTTACTGATTAATCAGTGCAATAATCGATGATTAGTCGATTAATCGTTCTAATAATCGATAGATTAATCGATTATCAAAATAATCGTTTGTTGCAGCCCTATTCGTAGTAGTCTAACATTAGGGCTGCAACAAACGATTATTTTGATAATCAATTAATCTAATGATTATTAGAACGATTAATTGACTAATCATCAATTGTTTTGATGACTAATCAGTAAGTTTTGAACGATTATTCAGCTTTTTCAATTAGTTAAAACATTGTACTAAAACATTAGTTAAATGTTTCCTGCAGCAGAAAAGATCCGTTCTGCTGGAGTGGATGTGGCAGGAA
Source organism: Culter alburnus (assembly GCA_028476615.1). Taxonomy (NCBI): domain Eukaryota; kingdom Metazoa; phylum Chordata; class Actinopteri; order Cypriniformes; family Xenocyprididae; genus Culter; species Culter alburnus. The sequence goes on from JAOTNS010000336.1 coordinate 35,962, forward strand.
TGCAAAGAAAAGATCTTGCAAGCTTTGATAGGTTAGGGAAACGTCCCTCATTTTCCTTCCACCAGCGTAATGGATCTTGTTTGGCTATTTGCGATTCTGAGAAGTACATTTGTACTTCCTTTCTCACCACCTGAATCTTTTGTTCTCATGCTGCGACTCCTCTTCACTGAGGCTGTCAGTGTCAGACTGGAGGAGGTTTTCTAGCACTGACTCTTCCTCTCTCCTTGGAACAGTGACACTGTGACACTGAAGCTGCCCTTCTTCTGTAGGTTTCCAGAGCTCTTTTCCTGCTTTAATAGCAAGGACTTCGACAGTGCTTTGAACCTCTATCCTCTGTTCAGCAGGCATAAAATTGAGTTTTTCTAAATCTTGGATCTAGGGCTGCTGACAGAAGAACAGTGTTGCCTTTCTCCTTGAAGAAAGTACTGATTTCCCCCCACCTTTCTGTTAACTCTTTAGAAGCTTTGGCTAAAAAAAGCTTTTCCAGGTGTTGTTTCAAAGCTGAGGGATTGTTGCACAGACCTCTGTAGTTCTTTTGCAAGCTGAGGAAGACATGACAATGTTGCATACTCTTGGCCACTAAGAAACTCAGTGGCGCATTGAAAAGGCTGCAGGCCCTGGGTCAGCTCTTCAAGCAATGACCACTGATCAGGCTTCAAATCAAAGTAATGTTTGCCACTTCAGGATCAGAAAGCATGGCAGTCAGGTCAGGTGTCACTTCAGAATCAGAAAGCATGGCAGTGATGGGCCAGCGCTGCTCGAGCAGTCTCTCCAGCATAAAGTAGGTGCTATTCCACTGGGTTGTCACGTCTTGTATCAGCTTATGCTGTGGTGTGTTCATCTGCTGCTTCTTTTCTTTCAGCTTAGTATTGGCCAGTTCACTTCTTCTAAAATGTTCAATCAAGGTCCTTGCAGCTCCAAAAGCTTTGCTGATGGTGGTCTCTTTAAGGGAATTGTTCACAACAAGCGGACGGAGACCAATTATGTTTCTCTGCCAGCAATTTTAGTGCAGCCACAACATTTGATCCATTGTCATGAACAACTGCTTTAATGTTGTCTACGGAAATGTTGAATTTTGTGACAACCTCTTCAAGCCATGTGGCTATGTTGACGCCAGTATGTCGTTCATCAAGAGGCATGGTTGCAAGAGTGATGCTCTTCATTTTCCAGTCCTCAGTGATGAAGTGGCATGTGACACCAAGGTATGCTTCTGTTGCGAGGCTAGTCCAGATGTCAGTGGTCAGTGCAATGAAGCTTCTTCCTTCCTGAATAGTTTCCTTTACCTTTAAAAAAACATCTATAAGAATATATAAGAATATATTAGTTGAACATTTTAACTCTATTAGTGGTTAAACTGTTGTTTAGTCATCTTTACTGGGTGTTTAGTTTGAAATATAGAAGCACTTCACACTAAGGTTTCATTTGTAAACAATATATTAACTAACATGAACTAATATAAGCAGTACATTTGTAACATTATTCATTTTTGTTAACGTAAATGAAAATACTGCTGTTCATTTTTTGTTCATGTTAGTTCAGTGTATTTGTTAATAAATGTATTAGTAAACGTTGAAGTTAACAAAGATAAATAAATGATGTAGAAGTAGTTCATTATTAGTTCATGTTAACTAATGTAGTTAACTAATGTTAACTAATGAACCTTATTGTAAAGTTGTTACCAAAGATTGTTCCTGAAACATGTACAAACCCGATTCCAAATAAGTTGGGACACTGTACAAATTGTGAATAAAAATAGAATGCAATGATGTGGAAGTTTCAAATTTCAATATTTTATTCAGAATACAACATAAATGACATATCAAATGTTTAAACTGAGGAAATGTATCATTTTAGGTGAAAAATAAGTTGATTTTAAATTTCATGGCATCAACACATCTCAAAAAAGTTGGGACATGGCCATGTTTATCACTGCGTGGCACCCCCTCTTCTTTTCATAACAGTCTGCAAATGTCTGGGGACTGAGGAGACAAGTTGCTCAAGTTTAGGAATAGGAATGTTGTCTCATTCTTGTTTTCTATGGGTGAAAGATCTGGACTGCAGGCTGGCCATTTCAGTACCCGGATCCTTGTTCTATGCAGCCATGATATTGTAATTGATGCAGTATGTGGTCTGGCATTGTCATGTTGGAAAATGCAAAGTCTTCCCTGAAAGAGACGACGTCTGGATGGGAGCATATGTTGTTCTAGAACTTGGATATACCTTTCAGCATTGATGGTGCCTTTCCAGATGTGTAAGCTGCCCATGCCACACGCACTCATGCAACCCCATACCATCAGAGATGCAGGCTTCTGAACTGAGCGCTGATAACAACTTGGGTTGCCCTTGTCCTCTTTAGTCCGGATGACATGGCGTCCCAGTTTTCCAAAAAGAACTTCAAATTTTGATTTGTCTGACCACAGAACAGTTTTCCACTTTGCCACAGTCCATTTTAAATGAGCATTGGCCCAGAGAAAACTCCTGGATCATGTTTAGATATGGCTTCTTTTTTGACCTATAGAGTTTTTGCTGGCAACGGCTAATGGCACGGTGGATTGTCTTCACTGACAATGTTTTCTGGAAGTATTCCTGAGCCCATGTTGTAATTTCCATTACAGTAGCATTCCTGTATGTGATGCAGTGCCGTCTAAGGGCCCGAAGATCACGAGCATCTAGTATGGTTTTCCGGCCTTGACCCTTACGCACAGTGATTGTTCCAGATACTCTGAATCTTTACATGATATTATGCACTGTAGATGATATTCTTGATATAACTTCAAACTCTTTGCAATTTTTCTCTGAGAAACTCCTTTCTGATATTGCTCCACTATTTTTCGCTGCAGCATTGGGGGAATTGGTGCCCATCTTGACTTCTGAGAGACACTGCCACTCTGAGAGGCTCTTTTTATACACAATCATGTTGCCAATTGACCTAATAAGTTGCAAATTGGTCCTCCAGCTGTTCCTTATATGTACATTTAACTTTTCCGGCCTCTTATTGCTACATGTCCCAACTTTTTTGGAATGTGTAGCTCTCATGAAATCCAAAATGAGCCAATATTTGGCATGACATTTCAAAATGTCTCACTTTCAACATTTGATATGTTATCTATATTCTATTGTGAATAAAATATAAATTTATGAGATTTGTAAATTATTGCATTCCTTTTTTATTCACAATTTGTACAGTGTCCCAACTTTTTTGGAATCAGGTTTGTATTTGCAAATCTGCATTAGGTGTATATTTACTTTTTGACAGGTTTTTTCATATTTTTGCTACATTAATCTTGAAAAGTAGGTTCTTGATGGAAGGATATATCCAGGATTGAACACAGAAACCATTTCATGAAAGCCTTCTCATGTTCAGAATTGATTTTGTAAGAGCAGCTTGCTGAGGAGTACAAGAATTCTTCCTCAGAAAAAAATCATCAATATTAGGCCCACTGCTTCTCTTAGAACTGAAACAGAAAAAGGGACATTTACTTCAGGACACAAAGAACGCTAATATTATTAATATAAATAGTAGTATTGCATTCTCTAATAAAGAGATTTACAGCTTGTTAGTTATCTACAGCTGGGGAACACTCACCTCTCACCGGCTCCTCTTGTGCTGGAATGTTTCCTCTTTAAGTGCTCCAACATGCACGTTTTGCTCCTGTGAAAGGCAAGTTCCGCATTGCATGTATTACACACAACAGCATTCTTGGTTTGAAGTTTTGTGAAACCTTCCCACATCTTGCTAGTTCGGGTTCATTTGCACTCCGTCATAATTCACGCTGTTTTCTTCTACCACAATAGCATTTGTAAGGTCTGCATTACACTCTAGCGCTAAAGTGCCGTAGCTTTCAAATCGTGATATTGCAGGCCCTTACATTAGGTCACGTGAGATCAAACGTCTACTCGACAACAAAGATATTTGTTGACAATTTTTTGTCGACTAATTTTTTTCAGCCCTATCTAACATTAGCCACTTTACATGGCCACTCACTCTCACATTAACTCTATTCATATGTGTTCTTTCAAAGTGTGGAAGCTAAGTGAAAGCAATTTTTTTTAATCAGCAGGATGCAGTTAAGTGCTCATGGAAAAGATTAGTTTTCTGCTGTTTCTTGAATATTTTCAGGCATTCAGCTTTCCAGATAGGGCTGCAACACAATTATTTTGATAATCAATTAATCTAACTATTATTAGAACAATTAATTGACTAATCGTTGAGTATTTCACTGATCAATCAGTAGGCTTTTTATTGGTTATTCAGCTTTTGCAATTAAAATATTGAACTATACCTATTCTAACTAATAAATAAAATGAACTCACTTCAACTTTTGAAAATGTCTATTTAATTAACTTCAAGCCAACTGAATAAACAATTCACAATCTATACTCAATTTAAATTTTGACACAATGAAGGGTTTAACAGGACAATACAGAAATTTCTTTGACCTTATTTACCAATAGATACTTGTTAGGAAGAGTCTAAAACTTCTTCCACAAAATATATTCCACTAACCTGATCCATCTTGTAATGACATTAGGAGTGGAGACAAAATCATTAAGAAATAGGAAACCTGTATTTCTATTATTTGTTTGATATGGATGATTTAAAACAATCTCCCTACATACTACTCAGCTGGGTCTGGGAGAGATATTTCAGAACTTGACAAAACTGTATTATAACCCTTAAATAGCATAATGACACCATTAGGGATAACACCAAATACAGTGGCAAACTGTTTTGGAGTAATAGGAATATTATAGTGAGAGAGAAATTCTTGATATGTAAATAAGTTCCCATCCTTATTAAATAATTGACTAACCCGATTGATCCCATTCTTAAACCATTTTCAAAAAATAAGGACTTGTTTATAACAAATATTCTTATTATTCCAAATGAAGTAAGTGGCTGGAGAAAAATTGTGTGAAAATCATAGACAATGCTTATAGCACTTGTTTGTGGAAATTAGAGAGAGCAGCAGGGATCTTATCATTGTTGAAGTTGCATAACAAAATTCAAACCTTCTGTAACAAAGTCAGAGTTCAGGAAGGAAGAGGATGGGGTCGGCTTGACTGTTACTCTTGGTTTTATTTGGATTTCGGTAAACAAACAAAGTCGTGCTACCAGCCTCAGCATATCAAAATGCAAAAGCAATATATAAACTTGTGGCTCTCCAGAGCATTAGTTCCACACACACGTGCACAAGTCAGCAGTCTTTCCTTCTCTCCAGAGTCTAATTTCCATGTGGCTGTATGCGGTCTCTCCACACCAATTACTGAAGCAAGACAGGTGTTTGTCATTTGAACTTGACCCACTTACTCACCACTCGTCTCCCAACTCTCATCTCTCTTTGAGAGCTTGCGACTAATGTACAGCACCGTTCCATTCCTGGGACAGGACCGCAACCAGCCCCCTGTCTGATGTGTCAGTCTGCAACAAGAAGGGGAGAGAAAAGGATGCCTCAGGATATCGTGTTGCATAATCCACCACCACTAATACAAAATGATGCCCTCATGTTGATTGTTCGAATGGCCCGATGAGTTCTATCCCAATTCTTTTGAAGGGGAAGAGGGCGCAAAGGTGCTTTTGGGGAGGCCGGCGGATTTACCAGCTGAAATTCACCACAAGATGTGCACCACCTACACACATTCACGTGAATGCCTGGCCAAAAAAAAATTAGATGATTTAGCGTTGTTGTTTGACCTAAATGTCCAGCCATGGAATTACAGTGAGTCGCCTGGAAAAGCATTTTCTGACGGCTTTTTGGCATTAATAACTGGGTTGTATCTTGTTTTGTCTGAGCGTCTTGGGTCACTCGATACAACCGGCCTTTCACAATTGCAAAATATATGGATAGGAAAGCGGATGAGCAGGTTAGAGTGGTTGACCGTCGATATAACAGACCTGTTCAAAAGCATGTTTTAGTGACTCATCCTGAGACTGTTCCAGGGGAAAAGCAGCGTGCTCAGAGAGGATCAGCCTCACGATTTCGCTCTGTTCCCCTGGCTCAGATCGCAGTGGTCCCAATTCAGCCCCTCCCACCTGCACGAGTGCTCCCCTTCCCTGCACATAAACATCCCAATAATTCACTAAAAGCAGGCCAATTAGTTCCCAGAATTAGTGGATGTCAGAGGTGCGGGTTAACTGTCACCTCTACACTATGATTTTGTCCCCTAAATTGGATAACAGCAGACATAAAAAGGATATTTCACCGCGTCCCCGTACACACACTGTACCTGAATCATGCGCCTTGTATCCAATGCTTTGGTCTGAATCAGGCTTTGATGGATTGAGTTTTGGTTACATCCTGAATCCACCAGAGCCTGATATTTACCCCCCTTAAAACTGAGATATTTGGTACCAGACCGGGGGCAGCCTGCGGGTCATCCAGGACCCAGATCACCTCCCTCATGGGACACCTGTCAATAAAATTCTCCGGGTTGCAGGCTGGCCCAGACCTCCTCACACCTAGTGGCAGGAAGTGGGTTATGTGATTGCTGTGGAAAGAGTGTGGAAACGGAAGCTGTATTGGTCCCTGCTGTGGTCAGCCCCGCCCCACTGGGTGGAGCTCTCGGACCAGCAGCATAATCCTGTCCTGGCCCACCCCGCCCTCTGGGCTGGACTCAAAGAGGACCTGGAGGACGGGACCTGGGGAGAAGGACAGGTCAAGAGATAGAGGGAGAAGGAGAAAATAAAGGGGAAGAGAGAGAGCCAGCTGGGAGGGATTCGCTGACCCCGGGGCACGCCACCATCTGATCCTCTGCCAGTTGGATGGCTGAGTCCAGCGGCGTCGGACGGTGGCACTGGACCCACTCTGCCGTCTTCCTTGGCAGACAAGTGATGAACTGCTCCAGTACCACACGGTCGATGATGTGCTTGACGTTGCTTCCCTTCAGCCAGTAGCCATTTGCAGCATGAGTCCCGGAGCTGTTGTGCCATCACAAAGGGTCGGTTGCTCTTTGGAAACACCAGCAATGTTGCTCTGGGCTTTGGCCTTGACGGGATGGTCTAGTTGACCCAATCTCTGCTGACATTGTGTTATGCTTGTGTTATTGTGTTAGTGGATCCGGCTGACTACGGTAAACCTCGGGATAAATAGAGGCTAATATTGGCGTAGATGCTATTTTTCTATTCTTCTGATGTGACGAGTACATCGCGTGTTATAGGAAGTGTTACCGGTTCCGGCTGATCTAATTTATGAAGCCTAACAATCCTTTAATGGATGTGAAAATATAAATTGATGTGTTGTGTATGCCAGGTTAAAGAGATGTGTTTTTAGTCTAGATTTAAACTGACAGAGTGTCTGCTTCCCGAACAATGCTAGAAAGTTTAAAGTTTAGGTACTAAATAGGAAAAGGATCTTCCATCTGCGGTTGATTTTGATATTCTAGGTATTATTAAATGGCCAGAATTCTGAGATTGCAATAAATGTGAAGGACTATAATGCGTTAAGAGCTCGCTCAAGTACTGGGGAGCTAAACCATTTAGTGCTTTGTAAGTAATTAGCAAGATTTTAAAATCTATACAATGTTTAATAGGGAGCCAATGCAGTGTTGACAGAACCAGGCTAATATGGATGGACATACTTCCTGGTTCTATTAAGAACTCTAGCTGCTGCATCTTGGACCAGCTGTAGTTTGTTTATTAAGCATGCAGGGCAACCTCCCAGTAGAGCATTACAGTAATCTAGCCTTAAGGGCATGAACACATGAACTAACTGTTCCACATTTGTCATTGAGAGCATATGTCGTAGTTTATATATATGTTTAAGATAGAAGAATGCTGTTTTACAGATGTTAGAAATGTGGCTTTCAAATGAAAGATTGGTATCAAAGAGCACACCCAGGTTCCTAACTGATGACAAAGACTTAACAGAGCAGCCATCAAGTGTTAGGCAGTATTCTAGGTTATAATGTGCAAAGGTTTTTGGTCCAATAATTAGAATTTCTGATTTTTCTGAATTTAGTAATAAGAAATGGCAATTTTTTTATATCAGCTATGTATTCTGTTAATTTTGAGAATTGGTAAGTTTTGTCAGGGAGCGAAGAGATACAGTATCTCACAGAAGTGAGTACACCCCTCACATTTTTGTAAATATTTTATTATATTTTTTCATGTGACAACACTGAATAAATGACACTTTGCTACAATGTAAAGTAGTGAGTGTACAGTTTGTATAACAATGTAAATTTGCCCCAGCTTGTCATGTTTCAGCTCTAAGAGTTTACTAGAGTATTACTAGAGAGAAGAGCGGCACCATCCTAGGAGGAATGAATACCATCTCTTTTCAACAGGTCAGGTCTGCCCAAAAAACTTTTCCAATTGTCTATGAACCCTATATTATTTATTCTGTGGACACCGCTTAGACAGCCAGCCATTGAGTGATGACAGTCAGCTGTATCATCACTCTGGTGAACAGGGAGGGGGCCAGAGCAAATTACAGTGTCTGACATTGTACTTGCGAGTTCACACACCTCTTTAATGATAATTTTGGTGATCTCTGTCTGGCAAAGTCCGACATCATTAGTGCTGACGTGAATGAAAATCATAGAGTATTTACGATTAGCATTAGCCAGCACTTTTAAATTTACTTTGATGTCAGGCGGTCTGGCTCTCGGCCATGTGACTATGGAATTTTCACATTTCGTTTAATAGAATCGCCAATAACTAGAGCACTTTCAACAGGGTTCTCAGTGTGTGTATCACTGAGTGAGGAGACCCTTTATGAAGTTCTAATCGGTACGGAACAGAGGTGTTTTGCCCTGCAACTATGCCTTCTGTTACCCAGTTGCCCTGCTGCACAGGCTATACAGCCAGAACCTAACAATGTATGGGGTTCGCTAAGCTAGTCGTATCCGAAACAGTATCTAGAGCCATTGCATTCCTACTATCCTCGAATTAAAGTTTGGATGCGTGTCTCTAATTCTGAAATCTTATCCATCAGCCTGACTATTTCCCTGCATTTATGACCTGTGAATCCCTCATCTTTGACAGAGAAGGCTATACTAAATGTGACAGGCAATGCAAGTGACAATAACAGGAGAGGATGACATGTCTCACTGTGTTTGTTGACTGATTCTGGCTTACCAAAGTCGTTTGAAGGACTCGTAGAAAATAGCACACAAGAGAAAAAGACATTAGGCACGAATGACAAATTAACAGGGTAACGAAATGCTAACGCTTTGTGCTAGCGATAGCAATATAGATTAAAAGATAGCATCGTCAGAATAATGGGATAGGCAATATTAGACAATATCAGATGGTGATGAGTAAGTTATATTTAGTAATATAAACAACAAGGAATGATAAATAGAGTAAATAGAGATACAAAACAAAGTTATATGGAGCTACAAAAACAAACCACTCAGCAGTGAGGCAGACATGAGCAATCCGCAGAAACAGAGGACCAGGGCCCGGATGCATGAAACATCTTAAGGGTATCCCTTAGGCGAAAAAAATCCCTGAAGCAAGGGATTTCTTTAAGAGTGTTGCAACAAACATCTTAACTGTCACCCTTACCTAAGTGTTTACACAGTAAAATCCCCAGAGTTAAATCAACTCTGCTCAGAGTACATATGGTCCCTCTCTAAATAGTGTTAAAATAACACTAAAGCAGAGTTAAAGATAATGAGATAATTAAGCAATTAATTAAATGATAATTGAGCATTAGTGATGAACACCTGCTGTTAACAAGCAGAATCACTGAAGAAAAGAGAAACACAAGAACTACAACTGACTTCAACCACAGCCTTAGATGAAATCAACTGAAGATAAAAAATATTAAATCTCTGAAGATCTGATTAAACAACTCCACACACAGCATTACCAGCTTCACATATTACTAACCAGATTTACTTTATTTTTACACGTCTACAGAAGTATTTATTGAGAATTAAGGTGTTTTATTGGTCAAGAAAAAGAAAAGAAGAAAAACGATGCCACCATCACGGAGATCAGTGTTTGCTTAAGTTGGGCTCTTGACCCTTGACTTTCTATGTCAGATTTTTCTCTGCAACAATGCTTGTTGTTGTAAAGCAGTGAGGTCACTGCTTTTATATGATGGCATAGTCGTTTTGAGATTGCATGATTGCATCCAAAGCAACTGATCATACGTTTTGTTATTTATACCTTTTTCTGTTTTGCATTACCAACCCTGTTAAACTACACCATGAGAAGAAAGTGTTGCAGCAAACAGATGTATTGAATAATTTTAAAACCATGCAGTGCTGAAAGTTTTTTTATTTTTTATTTTTTATAACTACTGCATCACTTAGACACACACAGACATAAAGAATCAGCATATGAATCTCAACAATGGTGATAAAAAAAAATGCTTTACGTTGCAATGCATGCTGGGTATCACCATAAGACAAAACTCCCATCATGCACTGCAGTATGAATAATTATTGTCACCACGGTTGAGGATTGTATGCTATGTTTTCATGTGTAAGCCTAAACGGTAATAGTCACTCATTTTTAGCATTGAAGTGTTACAGTGGCATTTAATGGATTTTTATCAGTCAAGAAACCATAGAGACCTCTTTGTGATGCTCACCTGAAATGGTTTTCAAGCAGAAAATTCAAGCTGAGCTGCTCTTTCAGTCTTTTGATTCAACAATGTACAAGTGTTTGCTGTGAAACTATTGCAGTTGCTCAAACGCAAAATGTTTTAAAGACATAAAAGGGTCAAGAGCCAAACTAAAACAAACCTGACCACCAACATCTAAACCTCTGTTAAAGGGATGGTTCAGTGTTCTTTTTCTAGGCTTGATTGTGTTTTTGGGGCGCAGTTTAACATGTCTTAATGCTTCGTTTTTTTTTTTTTTTTTTTTTTTTAAAAACCCGTATTTTTCATATATTTTATCTTTATTCTACCCCTCTGCTTCCACTGTCATTCGAACGGCTCGTTTGACTTCTTGGTTCTATGAAGCCACTCCCTCCGAAATACGCAATTTGCTCAGATTGGTTAGCTGGCCCAGTGTATCCAGAGCCATCGTGATTCGCTGAAGCATCAGGAAACGCCACGCCCCTTACCATTAGTTGTTACCGGTTACGTGGGCTTCGGTGGAAATGTAAATAATGGCGACTATATTGCTGTATCAAATTGAGCCGAATCAGACCCAGATGAAGACAGTCAAGCAGAACCTCTGCAATTGTGGCTTTTAAAGGACGTTTATGAATGGTATTTCATTTTGTATTTGTGTCAAAGTGTTTAGATATGCTGTCACTGCTGTTTGTTAACTTTCAATATACAGTTTTATCCTGATTAAAGCTTTACTGTAGCCGAATACATGCCTGAGTAGTAGCATTTTTGTAAAGGTAGCGTTTAATTTATAGCATGAACAACTGTTTGTCTTTGAACATATAAGTTTGTTGGTGTTTGTTGGCTTTTGTTGAAGTATGCAATATAATTTAGCTAACATTAACTGGCTAGCGAAGAAAATCGTCTTTGTTTACGTCCTTGATTTAACCAAAAAATAGCAACAGAACTATACGTTTAAAAGACATATACAAACAATAAAACGTACTTACAGTTTGGTGGCAATAAACAGCAGCTTCTGCTTTTAAAGTAGGAACTGCTCCATCTTTCAGTAAAAGCCTTTGTGCAAATCCAGCATTAAACTCGTGTAGATTCTGAAAGCTGTCTTCCACTGCATATCCAGTGTAGAAAATATCACTGATTATTACTATAATGAGTTATATTATCTTTTGACGCGTCGCTCGCGTCTGGTGTACACAACTCTTCCGCTTCCATTATGCTGCGCGACATGGCCTTGCCCACTTTGTTGCGTGTGCCCTGGGGGCATTGTTTTGCAGGGTTTATGATGTCACCAACCTGGGAAGAAGCTCGCTGTAGTCCAAACCGGTCATTTTTGTAGGCATTAAACTGCCATAACTTTAAAAGACAATATCTCCATTTGCATTGAACTTTCAGAGCTGTAACTTTGCAGATACTGTTTATGCTCAAGCAGCTACATTACACACTTACTAAAGTTAAAAAAATGGAATCGCATTGAACCACCCCCTTAATTCTCAATTCTCAATAAGAACTTCTCTAGACATGTGACAAAAATAAAGGCAATCTGGTTAGTAATAAGTAAATCAGATCTTGAGAGATTTAATGTCTTTTATCTTCAGTTGATTTTATGGCTGTGGCTGAAGTCAGTTGTAGTTCTTGTTTCTCTTTTCTTCAGTGATTCTGCTCGTTAACAGCAGGTGTTCATCATTGTTCAATCATCACTTAATTAAATGCTTAATTATCTCATTAACTTTAACTCTGCTTCAGTGTTATTTTAACACTAGAGAGGGACCATATGTACTCTGAGCAGAGTTGATTTAACTCTGAGGATTTTACTGTGTATACTAAGCATTTCACCATAATTTCTGGCAAAACATGGCAATGGAGAAGCAGTTGCTATAGTTATGAAATCTCTCACAATAAACAGAACATAATGTACCACTGACTTTTAAACAAGTTTAACATTTACTAAACAACTGTTCTACAATATTTGAGTTATGGAGGATGACACAGAGCATATAATTCAAGCACATTGTTTCTATGAGTCCAGCTACGACACTGGAAGATACTCAGAATTCTGACGCACAACTCATAGTTTTCCATTAAATTACATTATATTAGTCCAACTCATTATTATTGTATAGTACTCACACATCAATACCACTTTGCCTGTTTGGAGATTATTCACTAATTGATGCTTTCGGTGATATGCGGCACAGCTCAGCGCCTAGTCCTGTGCACTAAAAAATAAATCTAAACCAAACTGGACCAAGGACCTTTTTTTTTTTTTAAATAAAAAAAGGGGGGAAACACCCAAGCCTGCTGCTATAATCAGTCACTCTTGCACACAAGACAAAAGCCTGACATGAGATAGTTAATTCAAGTGCATAGTGGAAGTGATAAAAATGTGAAAACACTGTGTTCATTCAATTTTATTTTTTACAATACATGCTGTTTCACGTCATACCTTCAACAGGCTTATTTCAATGGATAAAAATACACATCGGTACTTAACATGTTAAGCAGTTAACAAGTTAACATGAAATCATCCATCGGGTTTGAGTTCAGCAGATGACTTAAGGGACCTGTTTTGATCCCTTACATTTTTTAGGGCTAAATGATTACTAAGGACTTTGTTGCAATGCATAACACAACTTAAGCAATTAAGGGAAATAGTTAGTGACAGCCTTAAGTTTTTTTTTTCTTGCAACCCATGTTTCACTAAGGGTACCCATAACCTTATAACTAAGGGTTTTCTTAACTTAAGGGGTTTCATGCAACCGGGCTCAGGTGTGTTTATCGATAGATTGTCATGATTTCTGCATTTGCAGTTCTTTGTCATAAATGCAGTTTACATAATGTGATGTAGGAGTGATACGAGACAGTTTCCTATCCACTGTAAAGTAGGCATGTGACGGTATCAAATTTTCATGTTGCGAAAATTGCTGAAGCTTTTATCACAGTGTACGGTATTATCACAATATTGAAATAAGTTGCAAAAAAAGTGTTGTCATAGTATAACAGGTTTAAGAACTCTTTTTCTTATAACAAAAATGACTCTGAATGTTTTAATACAATAACGTGATACACAAATTATGAAGTAAAATTTTCAAACAGATTAAAGTGCAAAAGAATTATAAAGAACAACAGGTAACACTTTACAATAAGGTCTCATTATTTAATGTTAGTTAATGCATTAACTAAGATTGCACAATAACTACATTTGTTACAGAAGGTATTATTTTTTGTTAATGTAAGTTAAGAAACACAACTGATCTGTTAGTTTTATCTCAGGCCCATTGAATACGTTCTTTTGATTTTAGTAATGTTATGAAATATTAACTAAGAAATTAATGTTAACTAAGATTAATAAATGCTTTATAAGTATTTTTCATTGTCAGTTTGGTAATAATGTATTAACATGTTAACCATGATTTAAAGCAAAAAAAAAAAAAAAACCCTGAGCCTGAAATTTTATGGGGACATATGCGCAGGGTTATTTGGCAAAAAATAAATAAAAAAAATAACATTATTTGAAAATTATTTTACTTGAATCTAACTAGAATCTAATCTAACATATCTGCCATTGCCATTAGCCCTTGACAGGCTCAGACTACAGATTAAGGTGGGCTATTTAAAATGCTAATACCAAGAAAGGTTGCTCACTACAATGCTGCAAACACATGATGCTTTTGATATCAAGTTTTTCTGGTTAGCTTTGTCCTTGACAGTGTTCAAGACGACCTACAATCTAAAACATGAAATTACTGAAATTTTTTTTTTTTTTTTTTTTTTTAAAGAATTAATGGTAAATTAAATACTAGGAAATTTTAAATACTAGCTTTTTTTTTTTTTTAAAAAAATTCTCTTTATTGTTTTTTTGAAGAGAAGGACAAAATTGAATTCAAATCACATGTATATATTACAAAGATGTCTTCTCATTTCACATTATTTAACAATACCTCTCCCCCCACCCAAAAAAAAGGTGTCATGAGTATTGTAAAGTACCTTTGTTTTTGATTGACTAGATTGTAGATGGGGACAATACACTGTCACTTTTACAATGCAAGAAGCGTAACAAATACAATCACAGAATGTTGACTCTTTGATATCGTAATGTTATCATCCTTAATTCCAAAGAGAGGCAGGGCTGGATCTGGGTCTAATGGTCTTCCCAAAATGTCTGACAATGTTTGAAAAATTGCAAACCAGTATGTACAGATTTTTGGACATTTCGAAAACATATGTACCAGTGACAATCCTGTTTGTCCACACCTATCACAGGTTTAGTCCACAGATGGGAAAATCATGGAAAGCCTTTCTTTGGAGAGACGAACTCTGTGTAATATCTTGAACTGTAAAAGTCCATGTCTAGCACATATTGAAGAAGAATGAACCAATTTTTGTGCTTCATCCCTTTGATGATCTGTGATATTTACACCCAAGTCTTTCTGCCATGCTTCCCGTAAATATTCTAATGTAACATTACACTCAAACTGTGACAGTTTATTCAATGTAATGGATATACCACCTTTAGTAAATGGGTTGTTTAAAAACCAATGAGTCCATTGGTTGGTGTTGTGCATTTTATACGGTTGATGGGGAAAGTTTTCTTAAAATGCGTTATAAATATTTCAATAATTGGTAATAAATTACAGTATTTTGAAGTGCCCACGATAACGTACTCGGTTACGAACGTAACATCGATTCCCTGAGATACGTAATGAGTACTGCGTGTGGGGGAAGAACTCCTTTTTTCCTTGATACTGAAGCCTTTTTCAATAACGCAGTGTATGCATGGCCATTGGTTCAAACTGGGAAACTTTTTGAACCAATGACGGCGCGGCAGAGCAGTGCGAGCCTATGGCGATGCAGTGTGCCAAAGCCCGCCAAAATGGGAGGGGCGTCTGGCTATATAAGCGAACATTTCGCCATAGGATTTCAGGTCAATCGACTGAAGCGATGACACTGAGACGTGCAGCCCCGTGGCACGGCAACTAATGCAGTACTCGTTCCGTATCTCAGGGAACCGAGGTTACGTTCCTAACCGAATACGTTCCCTTTCGATACTTCACTCATACTGCGTGTGGGGAACGAATTCAACCGCGCCGTGCCATGGGAGGGAACGACTGAACCTATCTTGGACACCAGAGGGGTCCAGAGGATAAGTAAGGAGGCCTAACCCATTGAGCCATTTATGTTATGCATGCTACTGAGGGAGCTAGCTCCCTATAACAAATGGTATGATAACGGGGCTCATTAGAGCCCGTCAGATCATACTGAGAGGACCCGAGCGTGTAACGCCGGTATGTCCAGGTTATAAAATCTGACAAAGGTGGACGGCAAGGACCGCCTCACAGATGTCTTTGATAGAGACACCACTAGACCAGGCCCACGTGGAGGTGGAGTGGGCTCTTACTTCTATGGGGCAATCGAGGCCCATAGACGAGTAGCATAGAGCAATAGCATCAACTAAACAACGCTAGAGTCGCTGCTTTGAGACCGGAAGCCCCTTGGTGCGGCCGCCAAGGCAGACGAAGAGCTGGTCAGACTGCCGAAATGGCTCTGACTGCTCGATGTAGGTCCTCAATGCCCTAACTGGGCAGAGTAAATCCAACTCTTGCTCATCCGTTGAGGGAGGTAGCGCAGAGAGGGAAATGACCTGTGCTCTGAACGGAGTCGAGAGCACTTTAGGGACGTAGCCATGCCTGGGATTCAGAATGACCGAGTCGTTAGGCCCAAATTCATGGCACACAGGGCTCACTGACAGTGCCTGCAGGTCGCCTACGCGTTTTACCGATGCTAGTGCAAGTAGCAGAGCGGTTTTAAGCGACAGGGGCCGAAGGTCAGCTGACTGCAGCGGCTCAAAGGGGGCCCCTTTGAGCGTTCTGAGGACCGTGGAAAGGTCCCAAGTGGGAACAGTGAGAGGACGCGGGGGATTTAGCCACCTAGAACCTCTTAAGAAACGCACAATGAAGCTGTTCCGACCCACTGACTGGCCAGCAATAAGAGAGCGTGGAACGCTGCTATGGCCGCTATGTACACCTTGAGCGTGGAAGGGGTGAGGCCCTTATCCAGACACTCCTGGAGAAATTACAATATTGGAGATATGTCACACTCAACAGGGTCTTTGTTTCGAGCTGCACACCAGTCGACAAAGACTGACCATTTCTGGGCATAGAGGCGTCTAGTAGACAGGGCTCTCGCCTGAGAGATGGTATTTAGCACATCCCCTAGGAGGTTTAAAGGCTCCCATCGAGGGACCACAGTTGTAGAGCCCAGATTTCTGGCTGGGGGGTGCCAGATTGTCCTCTTCACCTGAGAGAGGAGGTCCCGTCTCAGGAGGATCGGCCATGGGGCTTTCATTGAAAGCCTGAACAGCTCAGACCAAATGGGCTCCTCCAGAGTGGGGCCACCAGGAGGACTCTGTGTTTGTCTTCCCTGATTTGCCTGATGACCTGAGGGATCAGAGTGACCGGGGGAAAAGCGTAAAGAAGGAGGCTGGGCCAGTCGTGGGCCAGCGCATCTGTGTCCTTCGTAAAGAAGTGTGGGCATTGAGAGTTGTCTTCTGAGGTGAAGAGGTCGCCCTCTGCCCTCCCGAAGACCTCCCAGATTTTGAGAATCGTCTGGGGGTGGAGCATCCACTCGTCTGAGGGGACATTGCTCCGAGATAGCATGTCTGCTCCCAGATTCAATCTGCCCGATATGTGCATTGCTCTGAGCGATCGCAGTAGTGGGGTAGTGCCCATTCCAAGAGGAGAGGCGGCTGGACGAAAGGCCGCTTTGGTGATTTATATAGGATACTACTGTCATGCTGTCCGATTGGACCAAGACGTGGCGTCCCTTCAGGACTGTCTGAAAGTAGTGAAGGGCTCGACTCACTGCCAGCATTTCCAGGCAGTTGATGTGTAGATGGCTGTCCTCGTTTGACCATGAGCCGAAGGCTGGTCTGCCCTCGCACAGAGCACCCAACCCCACTTGGACGCATTGTCGAGACCACCATCCTTCTGGAGACCACCTCTAGGGGAACCCCACGGCTGAACCACAGAGTGTTCTTCCAAGGTTTCAGGCCTGCTATACAGGCCTGATTTACCCTGACAGAAAAGCAGCCGTACCGCCAAATGTGAGGTGAGATCCGAAGATTTAGCCAGTATTGCAGAGGCCGCATCCGCAGGAGGTCGAGCTGCAAAACCGGGGAGTTCTAGCTCGGTCCGAGACTGGGCCAATATGAGCCAGTGGTCGAGATAATTCAAGACACAGATTCCCCATCTGTCTCATAGGGGAAAGCGCCGCATTCATGCACTTTGTAATAGTGCGAGGAGCTAGAGACAGCCCGAAGGGAAGGACTGTATATTGGTAAGCCACTCCCTCGAATGCGAATCTCAAGAATTGTCTGTGATG
The DNA here is from genome assembly GCA_028476615.1 of Culter alburnus. Taxonomy (NCBI): domain Eukaryota; kingdom Metazoa; phylum Chordata; class Actinopteri; order Cypriniformes; family Xenocyprididae; genus Culter; species Culter alburnus. The sequence goes on from JAOTNS010000336.1 coordinate 53,874, forward strand.
GGGGGCTATCTGGATGTGAAAGTATGCATCTTTTAGGTCCAGTGAGAAGAACGAGTTCCTGAGGCAAATCTGCGCAAGGATCCGTTTCAGCATTAACATCTTGAACTTCCGTCTCATGAGGGAGAGGTTCAGAAGTGAGGTCTAAGATGGGTCTTTCTTGGGGACGAGGAAGTATCGGCTGTAGAAACCGATTCGCTCTCTTGAGGGGGGAACTATTATATAACAGTGGGCCCAGGGCGTGAAACAAACATTTGTCCCCAACACCCGGAACTGAAAGGGGGTGGCGGGGGAACTAGATGAGGCAGCTTTGGGGGTGGTCCGGCTGGAGCGGGACTTTGTGGCTTGCCATGGACCGCCCGATGGTCTGGACTGTGGCTTTCGTGGCACGCAGGGCCAAATCCGTCAGTTCCAGACTCGTCCAGGGAATGGAGGAGCTTTGCTTGGAACACCTGGAGAATGGCCATGGTGTGAAGCGCAGAGGCAGCTTGGCCTGCAGACTAATAGGCTCTGCCAGCTAGAGCAGAGGACGTTCTGCAGGGTTTGGTAGGAAGGGCCTGTTTGTTCTTCCACCCCATAGCCGTGGGGGGGCAGAGATGAGCGGCCACGGCCTCGTCCAGGTGTGGCATCTGCTCATATCCCTTCTTGTGAGAGCCATCCACGGTGGTGAGAGCTGCAGATGTGGTTGTGCGTAAGCGGGCTGAGTAGGGGGCGCGCCACTACTTAGTCAGCTTGTCATGCACCTTGGGGAAGAACAGTGCAGAGCGCTGGCGAGGGGTCGATGAGGGGTCATTTTAAAAACTTCACTAGCACAGTTACTTTGTTTGCACGGTTTCCGTGATAACCGCTGCACGCTGCTGTTCCATCAGCGCCCTCTGCTGTCAGAGAGTGAACGCGCACTTTCATTCAGCTCGTCTCCTTCACTCGTTCCGCCATGTGCTTCTCGTGCACATTGGGATTGTTTACATCTGAGCGCGTGTCCTTTTGACGCAGAATACAGCGGTGTTGTGCATTTTATACGATTGATGGGTAAAAGTATTCTTAATTGCCTTATAAAAAATTAATAATTGGTAATAAATTATTATTTACGGTATTCTGAAGTGCCGACAATTACAGTATCGTGCATATTCATTATCGCGATTTATCGCATTACCGAATATCGGCACAAGTCTAGATTGGAGTATAGGGTTTTGACCTGATGCAGCTGTTCTTGGAATCTGATATTACTGCTGAACTTTGCTGAATTGGCATTAATGTGTGTCATAAGAATTGGGAAAAAAATAATGTAACATTGATATAGTCTCCAACCTATTTAATACTTTTAATAATTGTGCTAATAATTCAGATTATGAATTATTTAATAGAACCATTTCAGTAGTACACCACGACTCTGTCTCTCTACTTTCTACATTTTAGTCCTGCAAATGTACAGTGATATAATTGTATTTTTTCCATATATTATTTGTCCAGATTCTTTATAAAAAATGGACGCTGAGCTGCTTCACTCCCCTGTGGTGGGTATGGCGGAGGAGGAGGAGGTGGACATGACTGACTGGAACCTTCCACTTGCCTTCATGAAGAAACGGCACACAGAGAAGATTGAGGGATCCAAAGCTTTAGCTCAGAGCTGGAGAATGAAAGACAGGGTGAGGGAGAATCTTTTAATGTTATCTTTAGTCGTTTGAGCGCAAGACCATTCAACTTGATTGAACATTGATTGTTATCTACTTTCAGTGTTGATGTGTGCTGCTGCTGGTTTTTTGACTTGATTCAGTGTCATGGTCACACTGTCTAATATTGAATAGCAAACCTTGATGAAATCTAAAAGGGTTAGTAACCCAAAAATGAAATTTCTATCATTAAGCACTCACCCTCATGTTGTTCCACACCCGTAAGACCTTGCGTTTAGTGATGGTGTACATTTGTTCTTTTGATGAAGTTGTCAGCTATTTTATGAGACCATTGTGAAAGTCTCCTGTGAAATAGGTTTTGTTCTGAAGTTGAAGCAGAATTCTCCTTTTACGGAAAAATTACGGAAAAACATAACATAATGAAGTTGTTCCCGATCACAATACAAATTACAGTGAGGAAAATAAGTATTTGAACACCCTGCTATTTTGCAAGTTCTCCCACTTAGAAATCATGGAGGGGTCTGAAATTGTCATCGTAGGTGCATGTCCACTGTGAGAGACATAATCTAAAAAAAAAAATCCAGAAATCACAATGTATGATTTTTTTTTAAACTATTTATTTGTATGATACAGCTGCAAATAAGTATTTGAACACCTGAGAAAATCAATGTTAATATTTGGTACAGTAGCCTTTGTTTGCAATTACGAGGTCAAACATTTCCTGTAGTTTTTCACCAGGTTTGCACACACTGCAGGAGGGATTTTGGCCCACTCCTCCACACAGATCTTCTCTAGATCAGTCAGATTTCTGGCCTGTCGCTGAGAAACACGGAGTTTGAGCTCCCTCCAAAGATTCTCTATTGGGTTTAGGTCTGGAGACTGGCTAGGCCACGCCAGAACCTTGATATGCTTCTTACAGAGCCACTCCTTGGTTATCCTGGCTGTGTGCTTCGGGTCATTGTCATGTTGGAAGACCCAGCCTCGACCCATCTTCAGTGCTCTAACTGAGGGAAGGAGGTTGTTCCCCAAAATCTCGCAATACATGGCCCTGGTCATCCTCTCCTTAATACAGTGCAGTCGCCCTCCCCCCCACCCCCCACCCATGCTTGCTTCACAGTAGGGATGGTGTTCTTGGGATGGTACTCATCATTCTTCTTCCTCCAAACACGTTTAGTGGAATTATGACCAAAAAGTTATATTTTGGTCTCATCTGACCACATGACTTTCTCCCATGACTCCTCTGGATCATCCAAATGGTCATTGGCAAACTTAAGACGGGCCTGGACATGTGCTGGTTTAAGCAAGGGAACCTTCCGTGCCATGCATGATTTCAAACCATGACGTCTTAGTGTATTACCAACAGTAACCTTGGAAACGGTGGTCCCAGCTCTTTTCAGGTCATTGACCAGCTCCTCCCGTGTAGTTCTGGGCTGATTTCTCACCTTTCTTAGGATCATTGAGACCCCACGAGGTGAGATCTTACATGGAGCCCCAGTCCGAGGGAGATTGACAGTCATGTTTAGCTTCTTCCATTTTCTAATGATTGCTCCAACAGTGGACCTTTTTTTCACCAAGCTGCTTGGCAATTTCCCCGTAGCCCTTTCCAGCCTTGTGGAGGTGTACAATTTTGTCTCTAGTGTCTTTGGACAGCTCTTTGGTCTTGGCCATGTTAGTAGTTGGATTCTTACTGATTGTATGGGGTGGACAGGTGTCTTTATGCAGCTAACGACCTCAAACAGGTGCATCTAATTTAGGATAATAAATGGAGTGGAGGTGGACATTTTAAAGGCAGACTAACAGGTCTTTGAGGGTCAGAATTCTAGCTGATAGACAGGTGTTACTACTTATTTGCAGCTGTATCATACAAATAAATAGTTAAAAAATCATACATTGTGATTTCTGGATTTTTTTTTTTTTAGATTATGTCTCTCACAGTGGACATGCACCTACGATGACAATTTCAGACCCCTCCATGATTTCTAAGTGGGAGAACTTGCAAAATAGCAGGGTGTTCAAATGCTTATTTTCCTCACTGTACATTCAAAACAGTTCAATGAACACAATTTAAACAGTAAAGATTTTATTGTGCTAAAAAACAGCGCAACCTAGGCCCAACTGTAGTAGGCTTAAGATTCTCTTTCTATAACAGGCTGAATAAAACCTTTTAATGGGACATTATTAAAAGCTAAAATCAGGTGAGTTGCAAAAATATACATATACAGTATACATTCTGTTTAGTTTGTTTTGGAAGTTAAAAACATGACTGGTGCATATCAGGGAAACAGCATTGCTGTAAATGAGGCTGTAGTTGCACGAGACATCAAAACCTCTGTAGTCGTCTTAGAAACTGACTGTAGGATAATGATTACTTGGACAGGCTTTTCAGTGGTGACATCTTGTAGATATAGCAACAGATTAGATGTGTAAGTCCAGTTTCATTCATGAGTTTAAGTCATATAAATGATGTCTGGCATCGAGGGAAATCAGGACAGTACTGAATGTCTGCCTGAACCTAAAGATTGTGCATTAATAGTGTGATCAATATTGTTCAATAGCCAATGTCAAACTTCGTGCAAAGACAGAATTTATCTAACAGGGTCTGAATTTTGGCGAGGGAATTGCACATAGTTTTACTCTGATAGGATTTTATTTATTTATTTATTTTATTTTTTTTGCAGATATCGATTTAAAAGGGGTCATATGATTTTATAAAATAATTAATTTGTTTATTGGATTAACATGCTTTAATGTTAAAAAAAAAAAACATTTTTTCACATACTGTATATTATTGCATCTCCTCTACTTTCAGTCTGTCTGGCACACGCTGATTTCTACAAAGCCCCTCCTCTCTGAAAAGCTCAGAGTGCTCTGATTTGCCAGAAGATCAGTGCTTTGTAATTGGTCAAACACCTCAATCGTGTGCTGGAAATGTAACGCCCCTTACAGTTATCAGGAGCTTTAGCTTCTATGGCTTTAAGCAATTGTAAGCACACAGTTATTAATGTCATCGTTTTTACCGTATCAGTTCGAGCCCAAGTTGGATTCTGAAAACTTGGATGATAAAGCCAATCGATCAAAACCAAATTTGCAAGCATGACTTGAGCAGGAATTTCACAGTGGTAAGTTGTCTTTGTCTATAGCTGGCATTGTACTCTTTCAAGTTCAGGAAGCTGTCCTGTATTAAATGTGCTGTGCACATACAAACTTTTGGGTTGTACTGCTCAAAAACAGTTTTATAAATAAATCTTAACCTCTGATTCCGAATTTCACCCAGCCCTATTTGTTTGAACCGCGAGAGGCTAAGCTTATGCTACTCCTACATCCTATGTCATGCATCGCGTCAGGGAGTTACTCATTTGTCACAAGTCAACTTGCACAGTATGTGTACGGTCGTCCACCACAAGCTAGTTATTAGAATTTATATTTTAAATATGAATATTTTTCTTACAAAAACACAACGCTTCATGTCAAAAGGCCTTTATTAACCCCCTGGAGCTGTATGCATTATTTTTTAATGGATGGATGAATTTTTTTTTTAACATTGAGACACACAAAACAAGCAGATTATATACTTAAATAGCAGTGTTTTTGCACTGTAATATTTACAGACACAAGCATATTGAGATTTATTTATTTATTGTACAGCTCTACAGCTCATCTAGCCATCGAATTGTGCATTTTGTGTGACATCTGCTTTATACTGTAAATTCCATTTTCATGACTGAATTTCTGGATTCTCTTTGCATCTAGGAAATCATACGGCCTTAAATTATAAACGGAGGGATAGTGTTTTCGAATATGGGTAAACATGTTCGATGTATGTCCTCCTTTTATGCATCCACATTGTTTGCAAAATGTATATCCATCCGTGAGGACAACCCTGCATTCGTTCTTTTTCTTTTTCTTTTTCTTTTTCTTTTTCTTTTTCTTTTTCTTTTTCTTTTTGATATTCAGAGTATTCCCATACTCCAGATTTTAACTTATTTTTCAGCAGGGGATAGAGATTAGAGATTAGAAATCACAGTCTCTGTCTCTGACATTTTCTCCATTGCACGTGTGTGGGTGGAGCAAGTTGAGAGCATAAGCTGTCATGTTAATGTGGTAAGCGTAGTACACAATAGAAATGTTACAAATTATTATTATGCATAAGGTAAAGCTGAAGAGTGAATTAATACTACTAAACTGAATCCCGTTCTATATGAAACATCCTATATGAGATTAATCAGATATAGATGCACAACATAAACGTAGCATTACAACTTGTATCTTGCGTAAAAGTATGCAAATGCAAGTGAACTTGAACTAAGTTACGTGCTAGCCAGAAATGGTTACTCCCATTGTGGATGCGCTCTTCCCATAACAACGGGTTGAAACACTGGCACCTAAAGCACAAATTATTCACAACATATCTATAGTGCCCTCTTTATAATGTTATGTATATGGCAGATTTTCGCTGCATATCTTGCACTTAACTGTATTTTCATCCACTTTATCAAGTGATTCCAGACATCCCTGCGCATTTTTGAAGCCATGATGAGAAATTATAAATAATATTATCAATGTTTTTAAAAAGGAAACATCTAAAAGGAATATGACAAAATAACCCTATCATAGTCAATAATGTCGGGCATTGCATTTGAGCTAAAACTGAAGAGTGATTGAACACCATTAAACTGAAGCGCTTTGCTATCAGGCTAATAAACTCAACCAAACACAAACTATATGATATTAAAAAGATACAGGTACAACATAAAGTAATATTGCAGCTTACATCTGCACAAAAGGGCGCAATAGTGTAATTACAATAGTGTTCTCATTATAATGTATATATGACAGATTGGCGCTGCAAACCACCTAAAATGTTGCAATAGTCAGAAAAAAGTTTCAAGTTTAATTCATTTCTAGAGCACATTTAAAAACAACAGTAGTTGACCAAAGTGCTGTACATGTAAAGGGTCATAAAACAAACAACAATAAAAGAATAAAGAATGCCAAAGAATAAAAACATGTGTTTTAAGACTAGTTTTAAAAGCAGACAGAGTTGGGGCCATCCTCACAGACAGTGGTAATGAATTCTGAGTTTAGGGGCAGCTACTGCAAAGGCACGATCTCCCCTGTGTTTCAGTCTTACTCTAGGGATCGTCAGCAGCATATGGTCAGCAGACCTCAGAGACCTTGATGGGACGTGCAATTGTATAAGGTCAGAGAGGTAAGTTGGGGCTATTTAAGGATTTATAAGCAAACATTAACCTGTTAACTGAAGCTTCTTTGTTTAAATTAGCTCGAATTTACTGTTAGATGTAATATAATTACCTTGACAAACTATACATCATTAAAAGTATCTAAGACTCAGGCTTCAATTTTTAATCTCTGTTTTACTCTCAATATCGTATAGTGACCGTTATTTGTTAATACGCATCTAATTACAGCCTCTGTCTCTGACATTTCTTATGAATATGAAAAATGGAGTCGTTACCTTTTCATTGAAATATAAGCGTCAGCCTCATCCATTGAGAAAAAAAAACTCTTGTGAGATTGTCATGAAAAAACTCGACAAAATAACATCCCTCAGGGCTTTTAACTTAAAAGCATGCACATTTTGAGAAATATTGAGGATTCTCATACATTTGTAAATTTTCTATATAGAGGAGTGATATTTATTAAATTTTTACCCAAAACGCGCTGTTGTCCTTATTACGAGCGCTGGATACTCTGATCTACTGTGTTTTCAATTCATACTTGCAGCCGGAGGGCGCTCTGTGCACATTTAGTCCACAAATGACACGCAGTGAAGGACAGGCATACCATGTGACATTCCAGGAACTAACACAGGCTTCCAGAGATTGCTAAAACCATGGATATGTTGTGAACACCAGTCAAGATGGCTTTCTAGGGACCAGTTTACGACAGGGCCCCTCTCTAACTGCCGGTGTGTAGGAAGATGTGCCACACCGTGATTGGATCTTTGGTGAATGAACATTAATAAATGTTCAGCAACATCAGATAAGATGTTGGGACAACTACCAGACACCTCTTCCAGAACAGGAAGGGGGACCTTCTGCACCCACCAAAACCAAGGAGAAGACTTCTCATTGGACGACACATTGACTCTAGCCATTAAACTCATTCCTAAGGTTTAGGCAAGGACTGCCATAAAAATTCTTTCAGGACCTCCTGGATGGAGCAGCAGAGACTGAAATAAAGAGAGGCCACAGAGATCTATCTAAATCCATTCATACCTATGTTTGGAGGCCTTAATTTGATCTAAACTGCATCACATACACTCCATCTTCATGCAAAAGCACAGTTTATGTTAATGGTTACTGACTGCTAAACCAACAGGTCATGGGACAGACCTGTTAAGAGATAAACAAATGCATGGACGATGATTTAACCATTTCATATCGTGTTTGGTGTCTATCTGCTCCCTACGATGCCTTTAATAATTTGAAAGAGGTTTGGTAAAGAAATAATGCATGGGTAAAATGTTAAAGACACTATTTTAACACTGTACTTATGCTATGCAAATGAGTTCCACACTAGGGTGGGGAACACCGGGGCTGCTTCAGATAACAGTAGCCAATCACACTCCAGGATCGGCAAAGCGCCACATTTCAATCTCCTCCTCATCAGAAAGGGATAAATATGTCCCCCGGGTAGACACACCCTTGTTCTGTGTTTCCAACTCGACGGGGAAGGAGACATTAACAGACACTCCACGTCCTGAGTTTCGGACCTGACGAGGAAAGAAACTACAAGACGGTTAAGGTGAAGCTTTTGCGAGCAAAACCTTTTTCATTGCTTCCAGCTGCACTCTAGCTGCAGAAGGGCCCCAGTGTTGAGGGACTTCATCTGACCCTTACGGCTCCTACAGCAGCGCAGCCCAGTCCGCAAAGGACCCCTGCATCGGCAGACATTGCTTGTACCACACGGCTCCTCAGCGACGCAGCCAGTCTGCATAGGAACCTGTGAAGATTCATCTGACCCAGCTGCCCAGTCCATCCTAAAGGACCCTCTTGGCGCAACCGAAGTTCAGAATCCTCCAGCCCAGCGTGGCACGACTACTGGATCGCAACTCCGCGCCCTCCCACTGCACGCAGCCTGCATCATCAGTGGAAGACGTCTCTGCTACCGGATTGATCACCCGACTGTGTGGAACGTAAATATAAACTTACCAAACCTCTTTTCTAGAGACCTTGGCATTAGTTTATACATGCAGCATATGTTATTCTAACCTGTTTAGATAACAGTTACTTGAGGTCAGCTTGTTACAAATAATAGGGATATTATTTGTTGAATGATAAATAAGCAATTATTTATCACCATTTTACCAGAGCCATTAGGTGGCTTCCGTAAGAAGCATTCCCATACAATTTTCTTCCATTCTACATTCAGTTCAACAGCATTGCATTTATCCATTCTGTGTTCACTTCATGTATTTGTTTCTTTGATTTAATTTTGATAATATTATTTTTACTATCTCTTAGAAGTGCATATTCATTATTTCATTATTAATCGTTGTGGTATTTACTCTTGCATGTTTATTGTTAATAAATTTCATTGATTTTATTATAACTGTGTCTTCCTTGTGTTGATGATCAAAGATTCTACTAGTTGACCAGACTCACAAATCCTTCAGATAAATCAGTTGACCGACTCCCTCCATTTTATATTAATTCTGAATTATTGAACAGCTCTTTTGGAGTGTTCTTAAATTGTTAAGATAGTATTCTTAACTGGTGCCCCGTATTACAAAAGGGGGAGGAGTCATCTGATACACTCATAACCACACCTTAAGTGACACATGATCAAAAAATCACTACGTCACAGGTGAATGGAGTAAAAATCACTACAGATATAACATGCAGATCGACACTTTTGAAAGTAATAAATACATGATTGTGACAATATGTGGTTTATCTGTGTTCTTTACGCCATGTCGGGTATTCATAATAATAGATTATATTTATAATGCAATGCTAATCGAGATAGCTTTACTCATTGTGCAGAATAGCATAAAATTATATATTTTCTGTCTGATTTTTGATCCGAAGCCAAATCACATCACACAAGGTTATTTAAAACACTCGACTTGTAAGTTTGGAGCAAAAACATGGTTTTAATCTTATAAATTGCTGTGTTTTGTTGGTGAGCTAAGCTAACATGCTAACGAGCCCAGAGATGCACCTGTTCTGAGCAAATGTAATGCAAATAAATCATTTTGAGTTGTAAAGCTCTCACAGTTGTAAAGTCTTTTTTTTCAAGAAGGGCACTAGATACAGTTTCACAGAAGGTGAAGTGAGAAGTTTGGTGAAAGAAATGAGGGATTAAATCTTCTTGAATAGAACATCGTCAGCAATTATAATAGAGACAAAGGAAAAGAATAATTAGAGCCATAAGCAGGTGTGAATGTGTTCAGGGGAGACTGAAACTGAATGGGGCAGTTTGCACCACATAACAAACGAGACAATACACTTGAATAGATGCTTAGATGATAATAAACATCAGTTAGCATTTTAGAGTCTTTTCAAAATAAAATCACATGACATGGTCTTGAAAATCATTTAATAAAATGTTTTATTAATTTTTAAACTTATCTTCAGATTTGAAATATAACATGGTCAGACATATGGCTTAAGCTGCAGTGCATTTCTAGATTGCTACAAGGCCAACTTCACTTTTATTTCCATAAAGATATTTCATAAAAATAAATTTCTATTTATAACTTTAATATAATAACTTTTCAAAACTTTGAAGCTATTTTTAACTATTTTCTTCATTGTGACAACAATTAATTATGACTTTACAATAAACTGCAAAGTGCTTTCAAATGAGACCTTATTTATGCTTTTAGTGCAAAGGGGGGTGCTGGCTAACAGGTTAAAACCTTAAAATCAATCCTAAAATGGACCGGAAGCCAATGTAGGGCAGCCAATATGGGGGAAATATGTTCCCATTTATGCGTTCATGTTAAAAAAAAGGTATAATAATGTTCAGTTGTAAGTCATTTATAAGTTATTAGTTGGTGATCTGATCATTTAGAAGACATGACTATACGTTACATACATAAGTGGTATGCTAACGATTTACAAATGTGTTGTAAGTTATCTCAAAAAACATTAGTAAAACAAAGTAAATCAAACAGATCATTAATAGATGGTTGTTATTAGTTGATATATTGGTAATCACTTATAAATCACTGAAATATTTGTCAAAATTGTTTTCGTATCAATGTTTAGTAAACAATGGTTAATCATGATCAAATAATGTACAAACCATTAGTAAATGATGTGGGTTCTGTGGGAAGTGTGTGGATCTAGCAATAATGTAAACCTCGGAACCAGTTTAACCTTCCACTGAAGCTCACATTCAGGCACACAGTGTTTTAAGACTCCATGTGTGTCAAGAGAACACTGTCTGTACCCTCACAAGTCAGCACTTGCATTGCAGTACACACTGCAACACCTGTTGATAAATGCATGCATAAATGCATAATGTGTAAATGCATGAATAAATAATTTACAAAGCTTTCTGCATCCCCTAATCTAAAGTGTAAACTATTCGTAGATCTTATACAGTGGTGGTCAGAATTATTGGCACCCTTGGTAAATACGATCAAAGATGACTATAAAAATAAATTTGCATTGTTTATCCTTTTGATCTTTAATTCATAAAATAAGCAAAAATCTAACCTTTCATTGAAGGAAAAAAATCACATTATGAAATAAATGTTTTTCTCCAAAATACATTGGCCACAATTATTGGCACCCTTTTGAGTACTTGTTGCAACCTCCTTTTGCCAAGATAACAGCTCTGAGTCTTCACCTATAATGCCTGATGAGTTTGGAGAACACCTGACAAGAGAGCAGAGACCATTCTTTCATGCAGAATCTCTCTAGATCTTTCAGATTCCCAGCAGCTCAGATTCCCTTCAGTTCACTCCACTCATTTTCTTTAGGGTTCATGTCAGGGGACTGGGATGGCCATGGCAGAAGCTTCATTTTGTGCTCAGTGACACATTTTTGTGTTGGTTTTGATGTTTGTTTTGGATCATTGTCCTGATGGAATATCCAACCACGGCCCATTATTGGATTTCTAGCAGAAGCGGTAATGTTTTGATTTTTTTATCTGTTGGTATTTGAGAGAATCCATGATACCATATATCTGAACAAGATGTCCAGGACCTCCAGCAGAAAAATAGGCCCACAACATTAAAGATCCAGCAGTATATTTAACCGTGGGCATGGGGTACTTTTTATCCATGTGTGCACCAAATCCATCTGGTGGGTTTGCTGCCAAAAATCTTTTTTCTTTTTTTTTTTTAAATTTCATCTGACCATAGAAGCCGGTCCCGTTTGAAGTTCCAGTCTTGTCTGACAACTGAATATGCTGGAAATTGTTTCTGGATGAGAGCAGAGGATTTTTCTTGAAACCCTTCCGAACAACTTGTGGGGATGTAGGTGCTGTTTGATAATTTTTTTTAAGGTTTTCTAAGACTCAAGACTCAACTAATCTCCTTGGAGAGTCTTTGGCCTCTTCTCCTCACCATGCATTAGGACAATTTAGACACAGGTCCTCTTCCAGGCAGATTTGTAACATCTTTAGTTTATTGGAACTTCTTAATTATTGCCCTGGTAGTGGAAATGGGGATTTTCAATGTGTTAGCTTTTTTCTTACAGCCATTTTCTGATTTGTGAAGCTCAACAATCTTTTGCTGCACGTCATAACTATATTCTTGTGTGTGTGTGTGTGTGTGTGTGTTATATTTAGCATTTTATTTGCAACCCAGAATTGCATTAAAATCACACACAACCCATATTGTAATAGTGTTTTTTTTTTATTTTTGATGTGTAAAATGTTTGTTTGACTGTTTATCACGGTGATACAAACTAGGAAGTATACAGGACAGCGTCATCCAGAAACGTGCAATGTGAGATTATTGACAATTTACGTTATTAGCATAGGGTTATTAGTCAAATGAGAGAGCGCGGCCGTGGAGATAACTAAATCAGGAATAGGGAGCTCGCGTCGCGTCAGGGCGTCAGAGCTCGCGCTTGATGCCCTTTCAGCTCTTCAAAATTGCATAATGGTAATTCTGAATCTGTATGATAAATTATTTTGCAATCATGTTAGAATAAAGCAATATTTCTCCAAATATGCGCAATTTTTTTGACTAAGAGCCCTAACGGAACGGACGCTGTTCAGTGAAGCTATGTGAACAACACAAAAAAAAAACCGCAGTAGACGTGAGTGAATTCATTCGTGTTGATAATCTATTCACAATATAACGTTAAGTTGGCCGAATGGTGAGAGAAGTAGGTTTTAGTTTCACTATCTCAGCACTGATGTGATGATCCGTTAAAGCATATCACTGCAATGACGGACATTGACCGGGAATTCACAGTATAATAACTGAACGGGGCTTGTCATCATAAATCGATTATATTTAGGTGTTTTGCAACTTCAGTGTAGTGATTTATTGCAACTTCAGGAACGTTTACTGCATTCTTACCTTCAAGAGATAACTTATTGATGTGTGATGATGATCACTGAAGCAGCTCCTGTGCTTTCGGTGTGAGAGCGGAACATTTTCCAGCCGCGCCAGCCGTATTGATTGGCCAGGCTCGTGACTCCCAACAAATCAGACGGACGATGGGCGGGGCTTAGTCTAGGCCACAGAGCGGTGCGCTCTGACTGAGGTGGCTGGATCAGTGCCAGATCGCGCATTTCAAAATAAAATGGTTTTATCGGCAAATCGGTTTTGAAAATAGCCGATGCCGATAACAATAAAAATGCTTAATATCGGCGCCGATAATCGGCCACGCCGATAATCGGTCGACCCCTAGTTTACACATATTTGTACTCCTGTGGAACAGGAAGTCATGGCTGGACAATTTCATGTTCATGATCACCCTGGTGTGCCAAAAAAATGTAAATATGAATGGGAATATACTTCAGAGATATTTTACTCATAAAAAATTCTAGGGGTGCCAATAATTGTGGCCAACGTGTTTTGGAGAAAAACATTTATTTCATAATGTGATTTCCCCCCCCCCCACTTTCAATTCTTTTCCTTCAATGAAAGGTTAGATTTTATGAATTAAAGATCAATTTTATGAATTAAAGATCAAAAGGATAAACAATGCAGATTTATTTTTACAGTCATATTTGATCATATTTACCAAGGGTGCCAATAATTCTGACCACCACTGTATGTCTACAAGTCATTTGTAACACTTTATGCATCCCCTAATCCAGTGGTTCTCAAACTTTTTTCCCAGTGGGCCGCACAATGATCCAAGTGCAAGTCTCACGGTCCGCATATAATTTATATATGACGTCACCAATGCAAACCAATCAGATTTAATGTTATGGTATTAGCATAATACTATTATTATACCAAGATGTTGCACACAATAAATAACAAATAAAAACTAACTTACTGACATTAGCTTTACAATAATAATCAGTAATGCTCAATAAACACACAAACTGTATATACAATCACTTTAAGTTGCTATTTAATTCTGTATGACTTTATGACTCTCTTCAACATCATCGCAATAGTCACCAAACAATCACATAAATGCCTCAATAAGCAAATGTTACTCAGCTCTTTTTACAAACAACACTGAGCGTACTGTAGGCTAATTACAATCTCTGACGATATCAAGCATTCTGTCATGTCACAATCCCTCGCACAGCATCGGATCCGCAAGCGCGCGCAGAGTTGGGCTCATTCCAGCTGCGGGTGCGCTGATGCGTTATTTTTACTGATTTAAAATACATCAAACAAACACATCGAATTCACAGTTCAGTCTTTTGAAATTGTAGGTTTTGCTTGTCAAGTACTTTACTACAGAGCAAACAGGAAGGCTGCCCATCTCGCTCATTAGGCCTAACAGCAAACTGATTCTTCCATTCTTCTTTACCGCTGATGCTGCGACTCTTCTTGTTTGCATGTTGTTGGAAATCTCAGAAGCATAGACCAGGAGACTTTGGGATCTCTTGAAGCAGAAGTTGCTCTTTATTGAGAAACACACTATGCGTCGCTGTGGTCATCCAAAATCTAACTAAGGCAGTGACTTGGTAGTTCATATACATTCAAGGGGGAGGGATACATAGAGTAGAGGTGTGGACAATCTAAACAAAGCATGCAAATGCAATACAGGAATCAGCCCATTCCCTACATTTCCCAGCCATGATCTAATCAGCATAAATGTGTCATTCAAATGCATAGGTGCTAATCCAATCAGTCTGACAGTATCGCCCATACCTTTACATTATCATAGAGACAAAGGCACTGCTGTATCCTGAGCTTGTCCTGCCAAATGGTCAGGATGTAGGATCCGCAGATCTTAAACAGATTCTTAAATTTGTAATCCCACAGTTCCCCCTTTGAGAGTTCTAATAACTCTCACATAATACAAATTTAAACCTTCTTAAATCCCTTCTATAACATATGTTTGTTAACATAAGTCCCATCTTCCAGTCATGCAACTTGTAACAGTTACAGGCACATACATCTTATTCTATGTCGTGTCCAACATTTACATAAGTGTTGTTCTTTAACTTGAGTATACTGTTGACACACATATATACAACGCAGGGTGGTAACATGTTGTATAAACTACATGATGACACAGAAAACCATGTAGCATAAGCGTGTAAGTCCTAAAAGTCCATGGCGCCTGAATATCTGTGCAGTCTGTTCCCTGTAGAGTCCATTTCCATGTTTGTCCCAAGATGATTCTTTGTCGTTGTGCAACTCTGAGTTGCTCTGATGAGTCCGTCATCATGAAGGTTGTTCATGGATATCTGAGGTGATGCTTTGCACCAGGTGCTGCTTATGAGACATCATGGCATATACACATACCTGCACACAAGAAAACAAAGAGACAGCAGACCAGCAGTATCCATGCAGAGACTTTAGTATGTTAGACCTCTGATGATCGTATAGTTTTTCTGTCTAACTCTGATCATCATAAACTTCTAGTGATCGTATAGTGGTTTTGTTCTTCTTTTTCTTAACCTAGTCTTAATCAATTTGACACCTATAGACCAGTAAGGTGGGGATAAACTGAGAGAGGGGGAAACCTATGAGGAAGTCTTCACCACAGGGTTAGCCCCCGAGGTCTTATGCACTTCGGTTCTTCCCTGGGCTCCTCACTGGTCTGTGTGTCCTATTCTCTCCCTGTAGTTAATTTCCAAATTTAAGTTGCTACATCTCCATCTTCCATTGAAACATCAGTCATAGCAGACATCATAACCCATAGAGGATGGATAAGTGAATGGAGTGTGCTGTAGCATAACATTTAAGGCTGTGAGTGTACTTAACCCGTGTCCCCGAATGGTGGAAGAGACAGTCAACTTTCTTTTGTTCAGAATGAGTCTTTCAGCTTTCTTGTAAATGACTGGGGAAATTAAGCACTAACAGCCCAAATGGTTAGCATGTCAGCAAGCTGCTGCTCGAAGAGTTTGGAGAAGAGGGGAGGGGCAGTTTCAATGTAGCAAGTAGACAGAGTAGGAGCTGAGTAAAGCTGTTCATTTCTTTTAATGTCTTTTTGTTTTTCCTACACTCTTTCATCCAATGTCCAGGTTTACCACAGTAATGACAACTGCCTTCTCTCTTAGGACATTTTCGTTTCTGTCGATTCTCTGTGTTGACCTTAAAGGATGCTGCTGCAATTTTTACTCTTGTCTTGACATCAGAGTCTCTTTCCCAAACAGCTAACCTATTAAAGTTGTTTTTCAGAGTTCCATTGGACCATGTGAGGTCTAAGAAAGGCAATGCATTTCTGTATTCTGATGAGAGCCCATCAAACACATGCGGACCAGTGGTCCATTATCCTCTAACACCTTCTCTGGAGTGTCAGCTATTCCACTGTATGCTGCAGCTAACTGACAAAATCTTTCAGTGTACTCACTTACAGTTTCATCCTTCTTCTGTACACAACTAGTGATCTTTGACCAGTCTACCTTTGGTCCAACAAGGTTCTGTAACTCTCTCAGAACTCCTTCTCTCAATTCACCTTTGCTGGAATGCTGAAACTCAGAATTATTTACAGCACTTTCAAAATCATTGAATTCTGACTCTCTTCAGGATTTGTGACATTAGCTGGGTGACGTCAGCTAGGGATATCATAGAGCTTCATTTTTCTGGACAACTCTGTCCTAAACTCAGAAAAGTTTCTATGCACTGATGGCAAATTCTCAGCAATTCTTTCTATGTCTTCAGGACCTATAGCGGTACTGACTGCTTGTAACTGCAGTATGGGGGTTACAGATGTAACTGTGTCAACCCCTTTTGCCCTACTCTGAGCCTTTTGTCTCGCTCCACACACTTCAACTGCATTTACATCTTTATCCATGAATCCAGTATTGCTATTGCCCTCTAGTCTACAGAAAGACTGTATGTCAGGATAGCTTTCATCTGACTGTTGGTCTTTTGAGTCACATTTGGTTGAGGCTTTGTTAAGGCCCAACTTCTGAGTGAGACAAGACACTCGAGTGTGCAACTGTTTGTTCTGCTCTTCTAACTTAGCAATACGTTGAATTTGGTTTTGTGCAATGGATAGAGTAAATTCTCTGTGGCAGCAGATAATGCCCTTCATATTTTTCTTCAGAATACAAGAACCAAGTACCTTTTTGCATTCTTCAATGGACCAAACTTTTTCTGGATGAATCCCAAATTTCTTTGTCAAATCCAATCTGACTGACTCAGTCACTATTGAGTCCATGTGCTTTCCTAACAATGTTTTGAACTCACTATCTGTCCATAAAGGAGTAGCTAGTCCACCTTTCCTAGGTGTTGGAATTAGTCTTGCGTTCTTTCTCAACATTTTGTACTGTCTTTCTGGCACAACAATACACTTCAACACTTCCCTGACAGAGCAGAGGTTAACCTAGTTAATACACATCATAATGTATTCAACCTTCTCTGGTGAGCAGAGTAGAACCAACTTGCTAACACACTGTAACAACTGTAACCTTCCCTGAATTAACAGAGGATGAACCTTCTTCTCTAGCAAAGTAGAGGATGGCTATTCTGTTAACACAGCACCTTCCCTGATTAAACAGAGGATAAACAACCTTCCCTTATAAAGCAGAGGATAAAACTTCCCTAACTTTACAGAGGATAAACCACTATTAGCACGTGATGCCAATCTTCCCTGCCTGAACAGAGGTTACCAATATTAGCACTTAATGCCAATCTTCCCTGCCTGAACAGAGGATAAACTTCATCTCTAAAAGAACATTTTTAGAGGATAACTTAGTTAACCAAACCCTACAGCTGTCTGTTAACTCTTCTCTGACGGCGCAGAGGATAACAACTTTGTACTGGTCTTAATGGTTCTTTTTGGATAGAGTATCACTCACCAACCCTTGGGTTTACAAGGAAAATTCAGCCTGGATCTTCTCTTGGATCAGATCTTTGTTGTGCTTGAAGTTTCAATCTGGATTGAGGTGAGAAGCTCTATCCGGGTCACGGCACCAAAACTGTCATAAGAGACTTTGGGATCTCTTGAAGCAGAAGTTGCTCTTTATTGAGAAACACACAGTGCGTCGCTGTGGTCATCCAAAATCTAACTAAGGCAGTGACTTGGTAGTTCATATACATTCAAGGGGGAGGGATACATAGAGTAGAGGTGTGGACAATCTAAACAAAGCATGCAAATGCAATACAGGAATCAGCCCATTCCCTACATTTCCCAGCCATGATCTAATCAGCATAAATGTGTCATTCAAATGCATAGGTGCTAATCCAATCAGTCTGACAGTATCGCCCATACCTTTACATTATCATAGAGACAAAGGCACTGCTGTATCTTGAGCTTGTCCTGCCAAATGGTCAGGATGTAGGATCCGCAGATCTTAAACAGATTCTTAAATTTGTAATCCCACAATGTGTTCCTTCATTTTATCTTCCACATTTAGTTTTTCTCCTTTAATAACAAATTTGACCATTTTGAGGCTTAAATTTACAAAATTAATGGCTACTGTTTGAATTCTTCCTAAGCGCGCACTTGTGTTTGTTTCGTTAACTGAGTGATTGCTTCATTAGCCTACATTGCCTGATGTCTGAAAATAATAAATGCTCACCAAAATTATTTTATATGACAAATAAAGCATTATAGCTCATTTATATTTATTTAATTCACTTTAATTTAAATTTTAAAACAAAAATAAATTGTATGCTAATTTTTTTTTTATTATTATTATTGTGGTCGGCATATAGCGGGCCGCATTTACATTCGTGACGGGCCGCAGGTTGAGAACCACTGCTCCACACCCATTCAAACGCTTACTGCGGTGAAGTGTCGCGTTGCGCGACTCGCGCCCAATTACATCAAAAGTATATGCTCACTGGATGTCATGGCAACTGAATCACGGAGGAAAACTTATATATACTTATATAAAACTTAAATATCTCGCCTTCGCTTTAATTTCGGACCATCTCCAAAAAGACATAAAACACTAAACAAATGATTTTGACATGCGTTTATCAAAGTAGGGAATCCAGATTTTTAATCCCTTACACACAATTACTGCTGTTGAAATACGAAATGGAGGCGGGTCCGGATTGAATTCCCTCCGGGTCCGGATCCGGACCGGAGTCCGGACTTTGAGAAGTGCTGCCCTAATCTAACGTATAAACTATTCATCACATGTAAATGTTTCATATCATTTACAGATCTTCCTGTTACAAATTATGTGTGTACTGTGATCTCATTGAGTATTAGTTACATTAGTATGTAAAGTGTCAGTATAACATACGTACGTTTGCATACATACTACTTAAAACAAGGGCATATGTACGTGCTTCTAAATCACAATTTTGCATATAAACAAGTTTAGAAATGAACAAATGTTTAAGAATTTTTTTAGGATTATAGAAATTGAATTAATGAAATTAATGGGATGATTTTATTCTATTCAATAAGACTGATCAAATATGTTAAGTGTAGGGTTGTGCTGATAGACGATTGTATTGTGTATCAACAATAGTCAGATATCGGCAATGGCTGATGCCTTTGATGATATCAAGTCTATAATTGGCTCATTTTCCCAATAATGTATTAAATTATTGTTATTATTAGGCTAGTATTATTATCAAATTAATATTAGGACCTACAATTAATTTGCCTTCCCCAATTTCATAAGGACATCACCTCATAACCACACTTGCAACAATGACACGCACGTATGGGGATTGATGCACACACGTATGAGGATGACTTCTCATTGATGTGTGTCAGTGTTTTCAAAACAGACTACAAAACTACATCCCACATCAAACTGAATTGCAAGGTGATCTATTAACAAATTGTCAAGAGTGCTTGATTTATAAGAGACATTCATTCTTGTACAGTTGTCATTTAAGCCAAAACGAAAACAACACAGTTGTTCGTCAGCATTTGTTTTGTTTCCATAGCGCACAAAACATTTAATGACACTAAGAACACTAATAACAATACAATTACAAATTATTATTAATAATAATAATAATAATAATAATAATAATAATAATAATAATATAATTAATAATAATAAAAATTACATAGGCCAACAGTCTAGGTCAGTACACAGCACGATAATCAGTCATCGATGAAAATCAAAAGCAGCTTCAAACATGATTTAAATAACTTGTTTAACAAGAAATATTGATTCTTCTGTTTTTTCACTATTATTAATGTATGGTCCTCAAGAGAAATAGTAAGCCAATAAATTAAGATAATTGATATATCGTTATTAGCATTGAGGTAAATTTATCTCTTGTTGTGTCTGAGAGAATTAATGTGCCGTGCAGCGTCAGATGCCAAAAGCTTGGTCAGTTTTGCTTTCACTTTCAGGGAATAATTGACTGTGGTTTGAGACTCCTTCACTGGAGTTTGCAAATTGTGTGTGATATCCACAGGCTCGCCTTTTTGGGTGAAATATATCTATGCGACATGACATTTTTCTTCAACAACTCCATCTTTGCTTGTAAAACGATTCTCATTTCCTTTTAATTATAATTTAATTCATTTAAGAACAGACACAGTTTGTTCAGTAAACCACTGTTTAAAGGTGGTATAGAGGATGTTTTCGACGACTGAGAAACCAAAGACTGTTACTGAGTTTTTGAAATGAGTAAGAACAACCCCCCACCTTCACAGCTCATTTCGAGGGAACACCTCCCAAAACTCGTGCACGAGTATACCCACGCTTTGTCTTGCATACCGGCACTTCTCCCATGTTGCCGATACACGATCTAACCCCCACACGAAACATAGATTCAGGCTATTAATTAATTTTATAAATCGTGTGTTCTGAGCTTTTATAAGCATGAGTGGCGCACCGCACACGAATTATCGCAGGCGCGTTCACCAGCGCGCTCCAAAAGTGTGATAAGATTTGCGCGAGCCGTTTCTATGATAAAAATAGAAGGTTCTCAATAGAATTCAAATGGGTTTCATTTGAATTCTATTCAGAATGTAGGAAAACGTTATGGAGAAAGTCATCATGATCTAAAAACAGCCAGTAAAAAGACTGATGAAAAGAGGGGAAAATATGATGATGATCTTGCAAGCTTTTTAAACTTCTCATGACCACCTTTCCTAGAATTTATCACGTTCTATTGTATTTATTGTGGTACATTTTAACTAACTTGTTCAAGAATTTATAATATATAATCTATTAAGGCAATAGATTTAAAAAAGAGAGAAAAAAGTTAACATTGCCCTAAGCATGCAATGAGGAGCCATCAATGGTCTAGCTTTAATTATATCCTTATTGTAACAAATGCTATGGTTAAACAATTACAAGAACTACTTTTTCATAAGGCCAAGTACAAGTTAGAATCATGGATCTTCTTGAATTATTGACTAAACATTAGTTTTCCTCATGTGTAAAATGTGTTCTGCTAATATGACAGGTGCTTATTAGGAAAAACCTGGCTGTACTCCAAGAATCAACAAGTTCAGTATAAGAACATTTTAAGTAGATAGTTTGACTTCCCATGGTACTTTGTAAACAATTAATTGTTAACTATAGGCTGTTACTTTATTGCAGTTGTGTTATCAACCAACTTTGCATGTGTGGACCATTTTGCAAAAATAAAGCAACAAACAAATAAATAAACCTCACGAGGGAGCAAACCCAAACTCCTCGCAACGGAGGGAGACAACCAGTCCCCCATCCCAAACGGAAGTGAACAAAATAGAGTAAATTACCCTTTGAAAGTAACTTGATACTTCAAATAAAGATTGCATCAATTACATCGTTACACCAGTAGGTGGCGACAAATGATTGTTAAAAATGTATTTGTCATTGATTCATTCATTACAAAGAATTGTTCAAAAACGTTGATTCATCTATGAAACAAGTGACATCTTTATAATTGAGTCATTGAATCATTTATTCAAACCGATTCTTATAAAATAATAATTCATTCAAAATAATTAATGTTTTTTGTAAATAGACTGCAGCAAATACATTATGTCAGAATCAGTAAATTACATTTTTTTTTTTTTTAGTTGTCTATTCAGAATCATGGGAGAATTGTGAACACTATTTAAAAAAATGTGATTCTCAATTTCCAGAATCTTGCAGCTTATTGAGTAAAAATCAGCAGTTGAAATTATTTCAGTAAATATTAGAATAAAACTGCATGTTCAGGTAGCAATGTTTTTTTTTAAAAATAAAAAAAAAACCTCTATGGTAACATCCTCAAAACAAAAAGTTTTATAAAATGATAAACATCAAATTTCAACACTTTTAACCATTTTTTAAGAAAAGGGATGAGTGAATATTATTATATTTACATTATTATCCAAATTATTTTGCTTTTTAGAATGCACATCAGCTTCCTTTTGCATTAAAACTGCTTTCCCCTTTACATGTGTAATTGTTTATAATAATTTTCAAAGTATACTAAACTGAGAGGTAGCCATCCAAAACATTCAGTTTTCTTTAACCTGAGGACAAATGTATTTAAAATGTTTGTGACCTGTTCAATTCAATATGCACCACATATGCAAATTCCTAGACAATTTATCTTTAATTTGGCCAAAATCAAACAGGTTATTTTCTCCAAGCAAAGATTCTGTTGAATGAACATGTTTGTGCCACACACAATTCAAAAATGTTGTTCATTGACCTTTTGATGTGCTTGCTTGATAATTAAGAAAATATTGTTTGGAGGAAACATGAAATAGGCCTGTTTAATGTTAGCAGATTATATAATTGTATAATATTTTATATTTAAATACATCTAAAAAATCATTGAAAGTAAAAAAAAAAAAAAAAAATCCTTCCCATATAGTCCCCCCAGTGAATCTCAGCCATTTC
Source organism: Culter alburnus (assembly GCA_028476615.1). Classification (NCBI taxonomy): domain Eukaryota; kingdom Metazoa; phylum Chordata; class Actinopteri; order Cypriniformes; family Xenocyprididae; genus Culter; species Culter alburnus. Next base: position 76,835 of record JAOTNS010000336.1, read on the forward strand.
CAGCCCTGGTTACACCTCTACTTATAACTGATACTTATAGCCTCATATTTGTAGCCTCACATACATTTTGACATGCTCTGTCTAATCTGTTTGCGTTTTATTTGAAAAGAGTGGGGTCTATCAAAAAGCTCTTGATAACTTTTTGCCAGCATGAAGCTTCTAAGCCAGTTATGGTGAAAATCGGACAAACAGTGTAGGACAGTGGTTCTCAACCTTTTTCCCCAGTGGGCCACACTATGGTCCAAGTGCAAGTCTCGTGGGCCGGATATAATTTACATATGACATCACTAATGAAAACCAATCAGATTTAATGTTATGGTATTAGCAGATAATATTATTATTATACCTAGATGTTGCACACACAGAAGAGGTGGTGTTTTCTGGTGGCACGTACAGTATTTTATTTCTGTCACATTCTGCAAAATCAACAAATACTATAAGAAATTTGTTTTTGTTTCACAATGTGTTAAAATGGCTGGTAGTGTGACTTCTTCATATCAAAGTGAAAACTCTCTTGTTCAATAAACTCATGTTACACAATTCCCTGATATACAGTATGTCACAGAAAATGAGAACAATGTATTCCACCAAATAAAAACTAACTTGCTGACATTAGCATTACAGTAATCAGATAATAATGCTCAATGAAGATACAGAAAATGTATACAAGAACTTTAAGTAACTATTTAACTCTGGATGTAAATTCTCTTCAACAGCATTGTAACAGTCACCAAACAATGACAGAATGTTATATAGGCCACAAACACCTTTAATAAGCAAACTCTCTTTACACACAGCATTGAGAGCATTGTAATTACAATCTCTGACAATATCAAGCATTCTGTCACATCGCAATCCCTTGCGCAGCAGCCGCGGGTGCGTCGATGCGGTTATTGATTTAAAATACAAGTACATCAAACAAACACATCAAATTCACATGTCTTTTGACATTGTACGTTTTGCATATGCAAAGTACTTTACAACAGAGCAAACAAAGTCTGCCCATCTCGCTCATTGAACAGCAAACTGATTCTTCCATTCTTCTTGCCTTCGCTGCTGATGCTACGACTCTTCTTGTTTGCAATGTGTTCCTTCATTGGTATGTTCCTCATTTCATTTTTCTCCTCTAATAACTAGGGCTGCAACTAACGATTATTTCAATAATCGATTAATCTTTATCTTAGTCGATTATTTTTACGATTAATCGATGAATCGGAAAAAAAACCCCATTAATTTCCAACCTTTTATTCAAAAACAGAACTGACAGTGCAAATTCACAGTGAAAAAAATCCTCAGAACGTGCAAAAACAGGTTGCTCTTTTAACATCCCTGAGCTGTTAAAGTAATAAAAAACAAAAAACAAATGAACTAACACAAAAAAACATACACATGTATGCTTTACATCTGCCAAATATATAGGTTTTTTAAAATAAAGTGCACAAAAAGATGTATATTTTTGTTTAAAGGGACCTGAGCTGTCAGAACAATACATCTTTTATTTTTTTAAATAAAAAAAATACAAATCAGAAAACTTAACAGGATTTGTTTGAACGGTAGAACTTCTTCTCTACGCTACACTCACTCACTCACTCACTCCCCAAATATTTGTCAACAATAACCGATATGGGACAAAGCACAGAATAAATACACGACAACAGATCAGTGTTAATTTTGACAGCAAATTTTTATTTAGTTTTAGTCATAGTCTTTTGACTAAAATGCCATTCAGTTTTAATCATGTTTTAGTCATTTGAATTGTTTTAGTAGTTGACTAAATATCACAAGATTTTAGTTGTAATTTTAGAGATTTTAATTGTAATGCATTAAGAATTTCTCTAAAATTTCTAAACCCATTATATACTCCTGGAGAAAACATCTACTGTATTAACCTATTAATATGAATAATATTAAAATTTGAACATGCAATACAGACACAGATTTAACTGCTGTGACATAAAAAAATTATCTTCTAATTAAATAAAACCACTCCTCCTAAAGAAGAACACAATGTCTTCTTTTCAATGAATGATATATGCATTCTTTATAACAACTTGCATACAACATTCCTTATGGATTAAATATAATTAATATATAATAAATCCTTATTAAAGCTAAAGAGCAGTGAGTGATTTTCTCTCTTTTGTTGTTTGATTAATATTAACCTTTTCGAGCATGAGTTTAAAATATTCTAACTGTCCCCCCAGAGTGAGTTTTAAGGCGACCGTTATTTTAGAACGTTTGCCTTTAATGTTTCCATAGCGACGCGTCTTGCATGTCACGAGCGCTGAACGCAGCCACAATAATAATAACACTGTATGACAGATGGATCGCTATTATTTTGTTTTTCCTTGTTTATTTAAAATATTCACAAACTTGCTTACTCTCCGATGGTCTTTCGTCTACCTCCGCTCTGCTGTTTATTTATTTTTGCTCCGCTCTGCTTCGCGCTCAAGCGCGCTTTTTTTTATACTGAAACATCTCTGCGTCTTATTGAGAGGCGTAATAGTCGCGCGACACAACGAATCCATAATGAAATTCGTTGCCAACTCTTTTAATAATCGAATTTTATCGATTCGTTGTTGCAGCCCTACTAATAACAAATTTGCCCATTTTGATCCCTAAATTTACAAAAAATAATGGCTACTAGGGATGTCCCGATCACGTTTTTTTGCCCTCGAGTCCGAGTCATTTGATTTTGAGTATCTACCGATACCGAGTCCTGATCCGATACTTTTATAATACATAAAAAAGAATAAAGAAGAGCGAAAAAACAGATGCAGGATCCAGGAACAGTGCTTTTCAGGTTTTTCAGGTATCTAACAGTAGTTTTCAAGTACAGAAAATGGATAAAGTAATCAAATATAAAATATCACTGCATCTTTACTGTATAAAATAAATAAAGATTAATCATTACTGAAGTTACAAAAACTATTCAGTCAAGAGCAGTAAGTGATTTCTATGTTATTTGATTTAACATTAAAAACAGGCAGCAGGAATAGTTTTTTCCCCTTTAAGACATACACGATCCAGTACATATACTGTTACACATGCGCTGTCTTTCTCGACTAATATACGTTCACTTAAGACATAACCGACTATGTTTGCTAGGATACTCGCTAAGACGGGCATGTTGACATAATTTTTGTATGAATTTGTCCGCTGAAGCGCAAGACTTGAAAGAGAACTCAGTATTTGCACGCTGACTGAAATAAGCGTGTGCGCGCTTCGGATGAGCGCACACAAATCTTCTCACAGCGCGCGAGCTCTCTTTCGCGTCTTGTTCTTGAAGGTTTAAATCAGCAAGGCTTAAATGAGTTAGTTTAAACACAGATAGCAACGTGTGCTGTTCAGGTCTCACCTGCGCTCGCGCGCTATCAACACCCGGGTGATGACGGCGACTGGACAGTAGAGCATACAGCACTCGAAGTTAACAGTTTACAAAGAGTGACTGTTTTGTCCATGCTTTCTGATTATTGTTGTTGTAACGTTTTGTGCATCCATCGACTGAAACATACATTATCTGAACTCTGTCTGTCTGTTTTCCACGATGCTATTTTAAACAAACCATATTAACCAATAGATGCGTCGTCATTCGAGATGGACCGCGGTGCAAGTGAGTAGCGAACCGTAAGTGGAGAACCGTTGCACCCCTAATACATATATATCCGAGTCCTGATCGGGAGGTAACGTCCGATTCCGATCGAGTCTGAAACAACGTGATCGGGCCCGATTTCGGATCTGGACATCCCTAATGGCTACTATTGGAATTCTGCCAAAGCACGCACTTGTAAGTGTTCGTTAACTGAGCATTCAGTATATAGTATGTCTGAGCATGTCTGAAAATAATAGGCCAAAATGGTTTTATGTGACAAAAAAATATTATAGTTCAAACTTATATTCATTTAATCCATTTTAATTGAATTTAAAAACAATAATTTATTAAACTGGAATTTATTTTGTGGTTGGCATATCATCGGCCGCATTTGCATTCGTGACTGGCCATGGGTTGAGAACCACTGGTCTAGGACAAGTTTAAAAAAGTTTTTTTTTTTTAGCATAAACGTTAGTGCGACTACGGACAGTTGGTGGCCTGTTGAGACTATTTCTGTGTGCCAAATTTCATCACATTCCCGCAAGCGGTTCCCATAAGCAGCACATCAAGAGCAGAAGAACACCACTAACAGATACAATAGGTGCCTACACATATTCAGTGCTTGGCCTCTAATAAGAAGAAATCTAACAGATACAATAGGTGCTTTCGCACCTTTGATGCTTGCACCCTAATAATAATACAGGCCACTAATGGATACAATAGCTGCCTACTCATCTTCAGTGCTTGGCTCCTAATAAGAACACTAATGGATACAGTAGGTGCCTTCGCACCTTCGGTGCTTTGCCTCTAATAATTAGAACAGTAAAGATTACAATAGGTGCTTGCTTATCTTTTTTGTTCCACACAAAGTCACTTAAAGAAGAGCTCACTTCCAGTCATCTTCCTTTTCTATCTTGAGTGTTTTTAGCAGTTCAACTTGCATGAGGTGGCACACATTCAGACATGCATGTGCTTTTTTCTGTTTCTGCTCTTTGCGCTGTGGTAGATCAGGTCAGTGGGGTCCCTGCTGTATCCCCATGACTCACTGACCTTTCCCTGACCGCAGGAGCTCATTACCTCCATCCGTACAGGAAGTTTATTTCCATGTTTGAGTATTTGCATATGGGGTGCTAAAGAAGGCCAGATATTTTACCATTTTGACATTTATCTTGAAAGGTATAGTGTAATTTCTGCACCACTTGTTGTATTAACTATTCCAAAAAATGCTATCATGTTTGCTAATAACATTTGCCATTGTCGAACAAACAGTCCAATCCAGACTCACATCATTGGATGGCTCAGAAGTTGATGTGTCAGTTTGTTGAAACAAGTGTTCATGCTCTTCAGGGATGTTAGTCTTCCAAACTGACTAATTTAGAGTTGCCTCTGTCTCTTAATCTGTGAAAGAAGAAAGTATATCACAGTATAGTTTAATTTAAATCCTCTGTTTCTCATGCTATGTGTTCTTTCAATGTTAGACTCTAACAGTGGTGGACAAAGTACACAAATCAAGTACTTGGGTAAAAGTACAGATACGTGTAATAAAATATTACTCACCTGAAAGTATTTAGCACTGCTTTTCAATTTTACTTGAGTGAAAGTACAAAAGTAATTTTTAATGTACTTAATGTACTTAATGTACTGATTGATGAATGTTTATTTTGTAATTTTGCTGCAGTCTATTTAAAATATTGAATTGAATTGAATTATTTAACAAATGGTTTTAAGTGAATGATTAAATAACTTAAACATAACTACTTCACTTGTTTCATTACTGGATGAATCGATGTTTTTGAACAAATCTTTCGAATGAATCATTCAATGTCAAATACATTTTTAACAGTCACTTGTCACCTCATAGTCCGTAACGATGTAATCAATACAACCATTATGTGAAACGCCAAGTTAGTTTTAAAAGGTGATTTGCTCTTTTTGATCACTAACGTAGACTTCTGTTTAACATTATATCCAAACTATAAACTTTTATCTCAGTACTGTTAAAATTTGGATATTGTAACACAGAAATAACAATACTGTGTGGTTCACTTGCTTCCTCTGGCTCAGACACAGGAAAATCAATGTTATGTGTTTGAATCGAGATTGCAATTTGTAGACACATTGATCTGGACATGTCTGCATTAAAGCATTTAAGTGGGCTTAAACAGATCACTCTTTACAGCAGATTTAGTTCACAATCAACTGACAGTTGTGACCTAAATATGATTTAGGTTTTTAAATCAGTCTGGTTTCGTGTATTTTTTAGACGCAATTTTAAAACTGACCAGCGTACCTATAGTCTGACAGACCCAATGACTGACTGATCATTGGACAGAAGATTTTTTTTTCTCGCGGTAGTTATTGCGTTGCGTCATCAGAGAGAATTGAGGTAGCAGGTAGCCTTATTAGGTAAGCGCCAATGTAATGATTTATGGCTCGAAAAAGATGAATTCTCTTGGCGGTTGAGGCCGGTGCCGGTAAATGTCTACGAGGCAAACTGCGCCGTTTGTAGAAAATGTTTTAAACTGGGTACAATGGGCATTAAAGCGGTGCGCACACGCCGAGCATCTGAATGCTTATTTTGCGGTAATTCAACGGAATATATCTGGAATTCCGTTTTTTTAGGTCTAAAATCATGACGCATGTGAATCATGCAGATCAGTAAGATGTTTTATATGTTTTATGTATGTTATGTTTTATGTTTTTCTAATACATCAACGACGGAATTGTCCAGCGCCGCGCGACACCATCTGCAGGACAAAGGTCAGCAAAGATGTAGGAAAGGAAATATCTGATCAGAGCTGTACACGGATACACATTTTTAAATAAATCTGCTGTGGCAAAGCTGCTGCAAGTGATTATCGGTGCTGGAAATCCATATATCCTTTGTTGAAACAAGCTCGTCATGGAGAGCGCAGCTCATGGTTACTTAGTAACGGCAGACGCTACCGCAGCGCCCGAGCGCTTTGGAAAGGAGAAAGCGGCGCCGACGCGTTTTCCATGCGTTTTTAGTCGCGACATGTGAACTGTCCCTAAAAGAGTTCAAATGGGTCAACGCGCCAAATGCGAGTAGAATCGGCGTTGAAACGTGTTACTCGTTCGGCAACTTTTTTTTATGAATGGTGGTGCATTAATATATAATATGCAACGGCTGTGATGTAATTATATAAATAATAGTCTGACGCGCTGCATGCTTGCTGTTAGGGCTGCAACGATTAATCGTTTGCAAAATAAAAGTCTGTGTTTACGTAATATATATGTGTGTGTTCTGTGTATAATAATTATGTATATATAAATACACACACATACAGGTATAAAGTTTAGAAATATATGCATGTATTATAAATATATATATATTTATATATATTTTATATTACATATAAACATAAATATTTTATATATAAATATTACATTTTTCTTAAATATATACATGAATGTGTGTGTATTTATATATACATAATTATTATACACAGAACACACACATATATATTACGTAAACACAGACTTTTATTTTGCAAACGATTAATCGTGATTAATCGTTGCAGCCCTACTTGCTGTAGCAGTGGTGTGTTTTCATTTTCGATTCACTGTAAGTGCTACTTTGTTTGTGACGTTTAAATTTGTATTTGGGAATGTAACATTCGTCATTAGAATTGTTTATAATACTGTTGTTTACAAAGAGAAGTTTCAGTGTCACATGATCCTTCAGAAATGTTGATTTGCTGCTCAAGAAACATTCACTATTTATATTATCAGTGTTAAAATGCAGTTTTTGCTGCTTAATTTTTGTGGAAATCCAATTTAAACGTGTGGTAGGATTTAAAAAATAGAAAAATTAATACTTTAATTCGTCATACTTTAAAGTGATAAAGTGACTGAAGAGTGAAAACATTAAAAATGTTACAGAATATTTCTATTTAATAAATGCTTTAATAAATAATATATTTGATAAATATATGTAATAATTTCAAATAAATGCTGTTCATTGAACTTTCTATTTTTCAAAGAAAACTAACAAATATCACCATTTCCACAAAAATATGAAGCAGCACAACTGTTTTCAACATTGATAGTAATTAGAAATGTTTCTTGAGCATCAAATCAAATTGTAATGATTTCTGAAGGATCATGTGACACTGAAGACTGGAGTAATGATACTGAAAATGATCACAGGAATAAATTACATTTTATAAAATATTTTTTTATAAAATATAGAAAACTTTTTTTATTTGTAAGAATATTTCACAATGTTGCTGTTTGTACTGTACTTTTGATCAAATAAATGTGGCCCTGGTGAGCAGAAAGGACTTTTTGATTTTAAAATCAATAATTGTTTCCAAACTTTTCGCAGGTACTTTAATAATAACAATTATATTAATACATTTAATATATTATAATAATTATTATCATGATTATTAAATGCTGCTTTTTAATTTTACAGAACAATAATATACATTTACAATATATGACATATCTTTTAATGTGATAAATATATATTATTTAAAAAAAAAAGGTGCCGGGCTTGGCTTGGGTGCAGGGTCAGACTTTCCTGCTTTTTTATCTCTAGCTGATCACATGCCTCATATATTGTGTGTGTGTGTGTATGTGTGTGTGTGTGTGTGTGTGTGAGTGTGTGTGTTTCCATCGCTGGTTTGGTCTTAAATTTCATGTAAGGTGGTATTAAAAAGGTGTTAAAAAGTCTTAAATTTAACTTGTTCATATCTGCAGATACCCTGTCAGTCAGATTTGTAAATTCAGTGGAGACTCACTCTGAACAGATTCTTGAATCATTGAAGTGAGTTGTTGACCCAGGAACAGCTGCAATACGATCAGTCCAATTCGTGAATGAATCGTTTTATGTGATTTGTGAACCGATTTAAAGGGATGATGGAAAAGAATCAGTTAGTGCAGTTTGAATCGGACACCACTTTTGCGTTAATGAGCATGTAACGATTTCTTTATTTTAAAATAATGAGTAACGATAAGTTTTATGGAATGTAGTGGAGTGGAGCAAAAAATACGATCTCATGCTTTTGAATGTAATGAAGTAAAAGTTGCTCAAAATAAAAATACTTGAGTAAGTATAGATACTTGAAAAATGTACTTAAGTACAGTAACGAAGTAAAAATACTTTGTTACTGTCCACCACTGGACTCTAATGCTGAACTACATCTCTCAACAGCAGCAGCCATTGCTGTGAACTCATTTAGTAATATAAAAGAAAATGATTTAAATTCTTATGGCTTAGAAGAGGGTATTAATTTTATAAACCAAGAGTGTCTTTTTTTTTTTTTTTGGTAAAGTGGTTCTGCAAAACTAGTGGCACCAATGAAATTATTAAAATGAATAATTTGTGTCTTCAAACAATTTCAAAACAGTCTATCAGATTTGCATTACTCAGCTAATCGGCCAGAGTTGAGAACCCCTGCCCCAAAGCATTGTTAATCCTAAATAGATCATACGAACCATTTGCACCTCTACACTACATGTTGCTAGCCTCTGTGTTGCTTGTGGGCATTCCTAGTGCTGTTGCTGTGTTATTGGTAGACTGCACCAGTGTTAATTTTGACAGCATAATATTTTGACTAAAATACCATTTAGTTTTAGTAATATTTTAGTACTCTGAATTGTTTCTTTTTTTTTTTTAAAGTCTAGTTTTATTCGACTAAAGGTGGGTTGCACCAATAAGGATTAAATTAAGCAAAGCTTAGAACTAATCTAGGATTTGTTGATCTGGGTTTTATTTTAAATGGAGTTGTGTTGCACCACTTAATTTTAAACTCAGATTAACAAATCTGGGATTAGGATTGTAACCTGTGATTAAAGCCTCCATTTATGATTAATTTTCTCCACCATGATGGATTCACCATTACACAGCAACAATGTTATTTCTGCCACCGTTAGAATAAAGGGCTGATCAAGCGGCAGCACATACAGATTTCTTAAACCTGGAAATATTAATAGTAACAATTAATGGAGTAATATGGCAGCATAACTTATGACAAAATAACCAAGATAAGAAAAAACAACTGGCATGATTTGTGGAGTGACAATCTCCACACTTGACCAGCGTTAATTTTGTCAGCAAATTTTTATTTAGTTTTAGTCATAGTCTTTTGTCTTAAATACCATTTACTTTTAGTAATATTTTAGTAATCAGAATTATTTTAGTTTTAGTCTAGCTGTAGTCAACTAATGCTGTAGATTGAGTCGACTACAGTAGATTTAGTCGACTAAAATCTAATGGGTTTATTTAAATTGAAATGCATCAATTAAAAGGATAGTTCACCCAAAAAATTATTCTGCGATTTTACTCACCCTCAAGCCATCCTAGGTGTATATGACTATCATCTTTCAGATGAACACAATCAGAGGTATATTTAAAAATATCCTTAGTCCTGCAAGGTTTATAATGGTTGTAAATGGGGGCCCAAATTCTGAAGACAAAAAAAATGCCACCATCCATAAAAAAAAATGAATCCATATGACTCCAGGGGGTTAATAAAGGCCTTCTGAAGCAAATCGATGTGTTTGTGTAAGATCCTTATTTAAAACTTTATAAAGTAAAATAACAAGCTTCTGGCATGACAGCCATACGCATTTAATGTATGTCCAAAAAGCATCAACTTCCGCAACGTACTACACAATGCCATGACGTTCTACAATAAAATGAATCCATACGACTCCAGGGGGTTAATAAAGGCCTTCTGAAGCGAATGGTTGTGTTTCTGTAAGACAAGTATTCTTATTTAAAACTTTATAAAGTAAAATAACGAGCTTCTGGCACGACAGCCATACGCATTCGATGTACGTCCAAAAAGCGTTAACTTCCACAACGTAGTATACAATGCTATAACGTTCTACAATAAAATGAATCCATATGACTCCAGGGGGTTAATAAAGGACATCTGAAGTTAATCAATGTGTATCTGTAAGACAAGTATCCTTATTTAAAACTTTATAAAGTAAAATAACAAGCTTCCGGCATAACAGCCATATGCAGTCAATGTACGTCCAAAAAGCAAAACTTCCGTGATGTAGTACACAATGCCATGACGTTATACACTACACCATGATGTACAACGCATAGTACGTCATGTCATTGTGTAGAACCATGTGGATTCACCCTGGATTCATTTTTTAAAAATTTTTTTTATGGATGAATATATTTTATTTAGTCAGATAGTCATATACACCTAGGATGGCTTGAGGGTGAGTAAATCATGGGTTAATTTTCATTTTTGGATGAACTATCCCTTTAGTATGAATGATATTAAGGTTTGAACATTTACATTTTGAACAACAACAAAGATTTAACTGCTGTGACATATAATATGCCTTTATTTATCTTAAATAAAACCACTTCTCATAAATAAACAAGAACATGGACTTTTCAATTAATCAATTAATTCTTTATAACAACTTGCATACAACATTGTTCATTCTTTTAAGCAGACATATTTATTTGTATAAATTAGACCAATCCTTATTAAAGCTATTAAATTTATTTAGTCAAGAACATTGAGTGATTTTATTTTTCTTTTGTTATTTGAATAACATAAATGACGGATAGCGGCAGATTTTATTAGGCTACTCTCATTTTAAGGCCGAATGCATGGATCCAGTACACTGATACACATCCGATATTCTCCCAAATGTTTGTTCACTTAAGCCATAACTGATTTTATGTGTTTATGTGAATACTCGCCAAATCGAATATTTTGAGAGGCAAACTGAATTGAGCTCTATTTTGCGCTTTTACATTTATCCATATGTATGCTCTTTTCTTTCCCCCAGACGTTTACACTTTTGAACATCTTATGAGACATGCAGCAAGTGTATGCCAACTTATGTCGGGTAGATCAGCATGTTACAATTCTAATATATGCATCTACCATGCAGGACATAAGTTCTGGCTGGATCACTTCCCAAATCGTTCCTCCCTAATAGGGCTGCACGATTATGACAAAAATCATAATTGTTGATTATTCCCTTGAAATTGTAATTGCGATTATTAATGACGATTATCACAATTTACATTGAATGATGTTTTGAATAGCTTTATATCATTTGAACGAATAATCATGTTTTGCTTGGTCTGTTCAAAGTCACGCTGGATTTTCTCCTCATTGAGAGGTCAATCTATCACTCTTTTCCATGTTTGTAGAGTTAGTTTGTGGAGTAAATATATAGGCTGGTGTTGTCACAATACTGGAATTTCTAACTTCGATATGATAAAAAACAATGTATATACTGTCATATAGATATTTTTAATATTATTTTTTATTTATTATTAGTCAAAAATTTTCTGAAGAGATCACTTTATATGATAAAGCTTTTAAGCTTTTCTCATAAATAAATGTTGATCAGTTACCATTACAATTATCTCACAAATATTTGCTAACTCAATGTATTTTTTACAATGGGGTAATTTTGTTACAATATATTACACACAGCACAAGGAAGCTTGATTTCAAATGGTAAATTGAATTTAAAAAAGACAAGTAAACAGTGACAAAATAAGAACAAATGAACAAATTACTAACTATAGCACAAATACAATAGAATAAAGATAGAAATTATTTTTAGGTAGGTCTAACTGTAGTAATCAGGTAAGAAACTGAATAAAAAACAAAGTAGGCTAATCAAATGTAAAATAACATTGGATTCATTCATTATAAAAATTAAATACAGATTAATCAATTAAAGTTACAGAAATTAATCAGTCGAGTAGTAAGTGATTTTCTCTTTGTCTGTTGATTAACAATAACAACATAGAGAGCGGCACGTTTATTCGGCTACTGTCCTTTTAAGACCTGACGAACGCACAGACACATCCTTCGATTAATTGTGCAGCCCTACTCCCTAACATTTTCGTCTCGTTTTTATTCATTGGTGAAAATGTCAATAGATTTTCGTCATAGTTTTTGCCATTCAAAACTGTTTTTCATTCAGTTATCTTCTCGATTTCATCTGTGAAAAAATGTTTTAGATGAAAATTGACGAAAATTGACACATTAATTGTCAACAAAATTAACACTGGACTGCATGACTGGCCAAATCAAGATATCATTCTAATTTGACTAAAAAAGTGGTTTTAAAGAATTAAAAGTAACATTCTGCTGTCCCAGAGTATTGTTATATGAACTACAGCAGTGTAGTTCAGATATTACCTTTCATGCAGTGTGTAATATAGCTGTTTGTGAGTCTAAAAGATCTGCAAATTTTTAAAATCAAATTGCATGATAAAGTTATTGTCTCTCAAAAAAAAAAAAATTGATTCTGAACTGACAAAATGAGTCGTCAGTAATTCCAATCTTATTCTGCGTTCCAGACCGCTCCAAATCTGGACTTTCCCCACCTCCTTGGAAATAATGTCTGAAACGCCACTCAAAGTTGCACATTCGACCTGTAAACTTGGAGTAGATCGACCAACCCCTACCTCACACACAATGATGGCAAGTCCTGCTTACAATGAGCGTAGCATCGTAGAGCTACTTTGTCAAACGTGAAAACAAAACTTTAACATTAGACATTAAGTTTATGTAGTTATGCTTTGATTTTTGCTTTTTTGCTGGTAGAATACGTGAAGTGACATTGCCACTCAGGATTGGTCACTTCTCTGTTGCCTGGCTACCAGTTTCTCTGTAGCTAGCTAAGGGTTCTACTTGAGCGATGTAAACATAAATTATTAATAAAATTATAAGAAATTATGATCATCCTCCATAACGCGGCCGTTATTTTCATCTCATATCATAAACTTATAAACTGTTTTGTTACCAAGGCAACGACTGATGCTTTTGTATTACATTCCAGAGAGCGGCCGTTATCCGCCCCACAGTGGAAAGTGAAACTGTAACCATACCAGCTGGCCTGGATTGACACGGAATGGAATAAAAACTTATAAATAAACAAAAAAAAAAAAACTATGCGATTCGAAAACATGCGTGTAAACTACAATGGAAACACTTTTATTGAATAAATTCCTTGATGTGCATCAAAGAAGAAGTGAGTTTGCGATGGGAGGCATAACTGGATCAACCAGCGGGCCGATCTTGTTGCACAGCATCTGAAAAGCTGTTTTGGTCATTCTGTAATGTCTGAGCAAAGTCTGTCGTTAAAGTGGTTTGGTATAATTCCCTCCCAGAAGCTCCTCACATGATTGCGTTCACAAACACCAGGCATCTGAATGCAAGATAACATGACATCGTTTATTGCATTTTGTCTGCGTGCTCTGATGCGCAAGTCATTTGTTATATACGAAAACTATACAGTGACTTCTACTGCAGCAACTTCCATTTTCAGTGATATTTAGCGCCAGTTTATCAGAAAATGACGATTTTGTTCTCTTAGACTCACTGGATGGAAATAGTGCTTTATTCGCAAATGTTTTATGCGATATTCCAAATTTGCGCACAAGTTAATTTCACAACTCTGGATGGAAACATAGCTAGTGTCAGAATATGTACTAGTATGAAACAATTTTTTTGTGTTTGAACCTGCACACCAGAGTTAATTTATATAAACTGTAGGTCCATAGTGAATAGTGTCATGTACTTTTTTGTGGTAATTGTACACAATGACAAAGATTATAGCAATCCTCACGTTTGAGCCCTGGATTATTTTTATTATTATTATTATTTTTTTATGTTTTGTGGTTTATATTTGCTCTTGATCTAATTCTAACTGTAGCTGACTTGATTGGGTCTGTGCTATTATCAACAGAATGCTGATCATCAGCAACTTGCTTGTCAGTCACATGCCCCTCCCATCCTTTCTTATGGTCATGATGGAGTGATTTCATCTTTCTTCTTACTCTAAGTTCATCCTCCCTCCACTCGCCGTTGGTTCATATTGCAGGCTTATGGACTCTATGGACTTATTTTTCTTTTCATGGACCATCAATCTTGATCTCTCTCTCTCTCTCTCTCCCTTTCTCTCTCTCTCTCTCACACCACTTTGAAGAGTATGAAGATGAATCTGAGATAAGCTCTTTGTGAGAATCAAGTCAAGTCAAGTCACTGCTTTATGTCAAGCAATTCAAGTCAAGTCGTAGCTTAGGTCAAACAAGTCACTGGCAAGTCATACAAATGTTTGATGATTTAACTGAATTTGTATTAAAGGGGTGGTTCAGTGTTTTTTTTCTAGGCTTGATTGTGTTTTGGGGGCACAGTTTAACATGTCTTAATGCTTCGTTTTTTTTAAAAAAGCTGTATTTTTCATATATTTTAGCTTTATTCTACACCTCTGTTTCCACTGTCATATGAATGGCTCCGTTTGATTTCCTGGTTCTATGAAGCCACTCCCTCCGACATACGCAGTGTGATCAGATTGGTTAGCAGGTTGGTAGCTGGCCCAGTGTATCGTGATTCGCTGAAGTGTCCGGAAACGCCACGCCCCTTACCATTCGTAGTTAGTGCTTCAGAGGAAACGTAAATAATAGTTTCTACTGTATCAAATTGAGCCGAATCAGACCCAGATGAAGAGGATAAAGCAGAACCTCTGCAATCACAGCTTTTAAAGGAAGTTTATGCATGGTATTTCATTTAGTATTTGTGTCAAAGTGTTTATATGTTGTCACTGCTGTTTGTTAACTTTAATATACAGTTTTATCCTGATTAAAGCTTTACTGTAGCCGAATACATGACTGAGTAGTCGCATTTTTGTAAAGGTAGCATGAACAGTTATAGCATGAACAACTGTTTGTCTATGAACATAGAAGTTTGTTGGTGTTTTTTGCACTAGAACTTAGCTAACTGGCTAGCAAAAATTAGTTGCTCTTTGTATATGTCCTTGATGCAACCAAAAATAGCAACAGAACTATACGTTTAAAAGATATGTACAAACAATAAAACATACTTGCAGTTTGAAGCCAATAAACAGCAGCTTCTGTTTTTAAAGTGGGAACTGCTTCATCTTTCAGTAAAAGCCTTTGTGCAAATCCAGCATTAAACTCGTGTAGATTCTGGAAGCTGTCTTCAGCACCGCATCCAGTGTAGAAAATATCACAGATTATAATGGGTTCTATTATCTTTTGACGCATCGCGCCACTCGCGTCCGGTGTACACAACTCTTCTGTGCCACATTGTTGCTTCACAATGCCCACTTTGTTGTGCATTCCGGGGGGCAGTGTTTATGTTAATAGCAAGGGTTTATGATGTCACCAACCCAGGAAGAAGCTCGTTGTAGTCCAAACCGGTCTTTTTTGTAGGCATTAAACTGCCATAACTTTAAAAGACAATATCTCCATTTGCATTGAACTTTCAGCGCTGTAACTTTGCAGATACTGTTTATGCTCAAGCAGCAACATTACACACTAACTAAAGTTAAAAAAGTGAAATCGCATGCAACCACCCCTTAAATGGGTGTGGGCTGCGATTTCACTTTTTGTGGGCTGACTGTGGGATGGCCCACACTATGCAGAGTGGGCCCCTGTTGCGAACAAGCTTCTTCCCAGGTTGGTGACATCATAAACCCTGCAAAACACGCAACAAAGTGGGCGAGGCCATGTCGTGCAGCATAATGGAAGCGGAAGAGTTGTGTACAACGGACGCGAGCGGCGCGACGCGTCAAAAGATAATAGAACCCATTATAATCTGTGATATTTTCTACACTGGATGCGGCACTGGATGCGGCGCTTCCAGAATCTACACGAGTTCAATGCTGGATTTGCACAAAGGCTATTACTGAAAGATGAAGCAGTTCTTTAAAAGCAGAAGCAGCTGTTTATCGGCCCCAAACTGTAAGTACGTTTTATTGTTTGTACATGTCTTTTAAATGTATAGTTGTTGCTATTTTTTTGGTTGCATCAAGGACGTAAACAAAGACCAACGTGTTTTTGCTTCGCTAGCCAGTTAGCTAAATTCTTTTGCATACTTCTCCAACAAACGCTAACAAACACCAAAACTTCTATGTTCATAGACAAGCAGTTGTTCATGCTATAAATTAAAAGCTACCTTTACAAACAAAAATAAAAAATACGGCTTTTTTTAAAAAAACGAAGCATTAAGACATGTTAAACTGCACCCCAAAAACACAATCAAGCATAGAAAAAAAACACTTTACCACCCCTTTAAAATAAAAATGAATAAATGAATGTGTGTGCGTGCATGCGTGAGTGAAAAGTGTATTGTTTGCATGTGCATGGTTGGGTTCGCAAGCCTGTTTGATTTTTTTTTTCTCTGTGTGTGAGTGTGTACAATATATTTATGTGCATCCTCATAAATAGGCTTTTCACTGAAAGTCTAACACTGAAGATCAATTATTACTGTACACATACTAAGTGCTATTGCAAAAAAGCTGACATTTCCTTATTTATACTGTTTATAAACAGTGACTAACCATTTACAATGCATTGCACTTGCAAAAAAAAATAAATGTGATCATTTTCTCTGTTACCTTTGTTCTTCAATGACAGACAGCATTGGTTGCTGTCACTTTAAGATCTGTCGCACATGACATGGATCTCACGCGCGTCTCACTTTCTCACAACTATTTACTTTCGTTTAAGACTTTATTTAACTCATTCAAGGCTGCTCTAATGAGGATACTCGACAAAACTGACATTTTTGGCATTATGTTATTGTTCGTTCAAGCGTGACAGTCTTTCTGTGCGTCGTGTGTGAGAGGACATTCACAGACAGCGCGTCCTCTTTTTTTCCTTTGGCGCGCTTAAATGGTTTAAAAGCATAAATAAGAGCGTGATCATATTTGTAATGCTAGCCAAAGGATGACAGAAAAAACAGATGCTGCGTTTGCGTTAAATATTTTTGACGTTAAACTGGAAAACGTTGACAGCACTGATTTTAACCCAGTTTTCTGTTTAATGAACACAAAACCAATTCAAAGTCAACTCTTAACATGTCCAAAATGTTTTTTTTTCCTTAATTATTCTTGGCATAGCGCCTTCCATGTTCAGTCACGACAGTCATGCTCTGTCTGTCCATGAGAGAGCTCACGATAGCTCTCCCTGCTTGCCTGCTGCGTCACGTGGTTAGGTTGCTGCGCGTTCAAAAACAGATATTTATTAAACAAAAGACAAGTTATTTTGAGTCATTTAGCTCAAGTCCCATGTTATTCCCATGACCCTCCGAGCAGCGTGCCGGGGGAAAAACAAGTCTTGGGGTTCGGGGGGAAGTATGGTTGGCAAAGGAAACTTAAAGGAATTGATGGAAGGGCACCACCAGGAGTGGAGCCTGCGGCTTAATTTAGCACGGAAACCTCAGCCCGCCCGACAACAAAAACTGAGCATTGTAGAGCCTTTCTCTGACGAGAAAAGGATTGACAGATTGATAGCTCTTTCTCGATTCTCGAATACCATAGCAAAAACAACTAGCCTAACTAATATACATTTCAAGCCTTATTAAAGACAAGTACAGTAGACAAGACAACACTCAGTAATTAAAATATTAGACAAAAAAAGGTCAACAACAAGCACAAAATAAACTATATTTAAGCAATGACAGCACCAAACATAACAGAACTTAGTGTGCAAGTCTCTAAGTCATGATGTTCTAAGCGGTTGCAAGTCAGGTGTCCATGTCTTTGTATATATTTGTCAAGCAAGTGCTCAAGTGCGCTAAGAATTGTGGGCGGTATACTTGTTTAAGTCAGTGACTCTAAAAATGAACCAAAAAGAAAAAGCAAAAAAAAAAAAAAAAACATGGAAAATCAAAGCCATTCCATGTGACTCAAAAAAAGAGAACACTCGCATCGAGTCACCCTCAACTTCTGCTGAATAAGTAGCTTAATTAGATATATGATCGTGATCATGGGGGGGGGGCGGGGTGGGTGGGGGGGGGGGGGGCTGTTATTTAATTTATAGAGTGAAGATTACATGCATGTCTGTTTTACATTTTATTAGCTAATTCAATTATGTACGAAACGGATACATGTAACAAACCTGAACAGCTTATTTATTTGTATCGTTTGCTATTAACCTGAATTTAATTTGTGGGTCCGTTTGATTATTTGTTCCGTCTATTTTCGGGATCTTTTATTAGGGGTTGACAGTAGTCCCATTTTATCTTACCCTCGAACCATTAGAACCAGTAACTGAAGCCGGCGTACCGAAGCGCCAGGCTCTTCCGTGTAGCTTCTATATGAGTTTAGATGCATGTCAGCTAAGCAATGCCAAGGTCAGGGGTTCGGGATCCCAGGGGATTGGCACTATACACATCAGATAGGCAAATGCTATAGTTATACTGCATACATTTAAGATGGTAAAATGTAAACTGTAAAATCGGGCTGGTCAGATTACACAGTTCGATAAGACCGTGATGTAATCTGACAATCACAACACTGCAGGGCCCCGATGCCACGAACACTACTCTGTAGTACAAGACAGCATTAGCATTTGCAGCCTTACTGGTATTAGAAAATTAAACGCTTCAATAAAGGCAGCAAAAACAACTTACCTAAGGGCAATAATACATTCAGGCACTTATATACTAAGAGTCATAGTAAAGCTTACGACAGTATTTAAAATCAAGCAACAAGGCAACAATCAATTAGACAATATTACGGCAATGTCGCACAAACAATAAACCTAACCTGAAAGATTACGATTGAAATAAAGCGTCGTCGGGTCTTAAGATTATTCAGCGTGATATTCAGGCACCTGCCAGGGCATGTCGACGTCTTTTGCTATGCCAGGTACCTCAGGGGCTGTTGTTGGACCTGCAAAATACGGGGCTGTGTGGTGTCGCCCTTTGTCCACTCTACTTTACGCTTACTCGTGGGGGCAAAACTCGCAGGCTGTATGGACAACGGTCCTCCTTTGGCACGCGTAGGTACTCAATCACCAGCCATAAAGAAAGAGTTCCGACACCAATGCTGAGGCGGGGGCGTAGGGCTCATTTCCCAGAATTAGCAAATGTAGAGGGATGATTGATCAAATGTCGTACGGCTCCCTTACTCAATCAAAAGAGACGGGCACAAAAATCCGCGCATCACCAAAAAAAAAACCTAGCCCAAAAAAAACCCTTCGATCCTCGGGCTTTCGGCACTTGCACTGGCCTGTCTCAGTGATGAATCGTGCAAGGGGTCGAGGACATGGTACTAGTCACGTAAGCTCTTCTGACTGCTTAAAACGGGGTATACAAATGCTCAACGATGTAATGTTGACAAGCAATTTGCAAATGCTAAATAAAAGAATATACGCGCTGTAAGCTAGCATTCAGCAGGGGCCAAGCCCCAAAAGCGGTAATCATTAAGTGATGCTCGCAGTCAATCATGGATTTGAGGCATCTAGAGCCACTTGGTACATGGCAATTCGGTCAACATTGAGTAATTAAAAGACTTATGATATGTCATCTTTCAGGCAAAAGAGCTGACAGTCAAATTATCAAAACATGTGAGTATTAGTCCGTTGTTTTATCACATTCCCACCAATAGGTGGTGCTGTGACGCAAATTAAATGTGGTCATGAGTGGGCCTAGTGAGGTGCGACTCATGAGTCACTTGGCAAAGTTTGGCTGTCAATATGTGCATACAGCTTGTTAGAGAATTACAGCTTCCAAATCGGGTCTTTGCATCAAAATACCTTGTCAAATTCGTCTGGGGTCTGCCCGGTATAACACAGAAATACTTGTTTGTGTATGCTTGTCCGACACAGCTCTTCGCATCTAAAAACTTCATAACTGTGCAGGAAATCGCAGTACATCGTCTGTCAGTTGGGCATGGTCTGAACAGTCTCCACACGACCGGTTGCAGATTTGGTGAAAGTCCGAGGGCTAACACCCGGTCTAGGAGGAGCTTCAAGATAAAATGTAACGTTATTCAAAAAAAAACAAATATGGGCTGGTACATGGAAGTTCACGACCTAATGGGTTCGAATTGGAATCTATGTTCCAGCATGCCTCAAGGAAGTGTCGTTACACTAGCCGGAAGCACCAGTTGTCAGTACAATCAGGGTAGTGTTTAAATAGACTAGGCGGCAAGACACGAAGCGCAGATAATTGCGGCTGACAGCAACAACAAGTTATTATTGGCATTACTTGTAAAATGTTGTTTATAATCTTTTGCCAAAGGTGGTGCTGATTCAAAACCTTGGTCTCAGGCTCCTTCAGATGCATTGTCCTGACTGCGCGATACGCAAGTTTCGTATTGGGCGATTATCGTCTAATGCTGTTCGTGAAATACAGTGTTTGAAGCACAAAATTCAAATTGGAGTACGGGGTCAACCCCAACAATGGACGATATGGGAAAATTGTATAGTCATGGCTGCGACTCAACATGCTCCCGAGCGAATCTATTCGTAGACGGCAAGATTTATGATTTTCTGGACAAATGCCATCATGTAGTTATTAAACGGCGAAAATATCAATTTTTCATATCTCGACGCGGAGCCAAAGTAGGTGGCGTCTGGGCACCCAAAAAAAAAAAAAAAAAAAAAAAAAAAAATAAACACTACTGCATGATGGCTCCCGGCTGCATGTTGTGATGAATGTTTTTTCGAAGTTTTGGTCTGAATACGATAAAGCTTTTGCTGCTATCCTAGCCTCAGTGCTTATTTTTTTTTTGCAAGCACCTACGTACAATTCGTTCACGTGTTTTAGAAAACGGTTTGAGGAATCAACTTGACACTTCGCACTAACTTTTTGTCGTAGGATTCATGGGTCCTGAAGATGATAGCTGGTTCAATTTTGCTACTGAAAACCTCGAGTACGGCCTCAGGAAGAGTGTAGAAAAAGATAGTTTTTCAGAAATTGCAAATGCGCGGAAAAAATTTTCATGACGGAAAATTACGTCATATGTGCATTCGATGCGACGTTGACCCAGAGGGAAATGTCATGAGTGAAAAAAAAGACTGTGTCTCTTCGTACCCTGATCACTGGTTCTCATAAAGTTAGTACGCATAACACAAAGTGCAAACTTGGACAGCTGGTGGCGTCTAAGGGATTAGAGTTAGAGCTCTCAATTTGCTATGGGACAAGCGTCTAGTACTGTCGCTTCCTAACTGTAGTGCCAAAACTTTTCAACCACTTTCTCGCATCTAGGGCCTCTGTTACTATGGGCTAGCCAAATATCTGACTTTCAAGAGCGGCTAAGAAGTAAGCGCAAGAAAGAATACACTTAATAATCGAAAAATTTTATATGGCTGGGCAAGGGGGCAGCATTTACGGGGGCAAGGCAGGGCTAGAAGAACGGACACAAGAGAGCTCACGACAACCATGGCTGGGAGGCATACCGTAACCCAACGCTCAGCAGGTGAGCAATTAGAAACAAAAAGTTATAGAATTTTTGTCAGTGTTTATAACTTATTGACGCCAAAGGTGTGCTGCTGGTTCCAAAACGTCTCGGGCTGCTTTCAGGGCATTGTCCATGATGACCGCGCATAGAACGGCAAAGTTTATGATTATTGGTCTAGAACCCATCACGAAGTTATAGAGGTTTCGTCATAAATAGGCTCAGTTTTTCATATCTCCACAATCGCCAGGTAGGGGATCGGTGAGGGGCTACAGCGCGCCAGATAACACCTCGCAGATTATGCGCACTCTAAGAGCTGTTGCCGCTCAGGTCCTTCATGACTTGCTGAATGACGACTTACTCATTTGGTCTGAATGATCGATAGAAGCTTGCTAGAGGATAGTCAGCTTATGAGCGCCCCCCTCCCCCCACGCCTTCGCCGTTTTTGCATCATGGCCAATTGCAAATTCTTTGCTCTGGTATCAGCCCGTAGCGAAAACTGGTTTGACATCAATGCGCTCTTGAAGATGCCATAACTTTTTGTCGGCATTTTTCTGAAGAATGGTACACGGTTGCAATTTTGGTGAAAAATCGACCAACGGTCTAGGAGGAGTTCGAAAAAGTAGGTTTTTAAAGAAAAACAATATGGCGACAGGAGTTTAGCTGACTATAGCAAATTTAATATCTATGTTCTCAGCATACCCAAGGAATCTACTGAGACCAGTTTCATTACAATCGGTTAATATAGTCAAAAGTTATTAGCATTTTTGTAAATTTTGTTATAACTTTTGACCACAAGGTGGCGCTGTGCCGAAACTTCTCAGGCTCATTCAGGGCATTGTCCTGATGACCCATACCGAGTTTCATAACGATACGCTAATGCGTTCGTAAAATACAGCATTTTAGCACAAAATTCAAAATGGCCGACGGCCTAAATGGCCGATATGGGAAAATTGGACATCAATCAACTCGACATGATGCCCTGAATCTAACGAGACCAAATATATATGATTTTTGGACAAACCCATCAAAAGTTATAAGCAAAAATGTCAATTTTCATATCTCCGCACCAGTAGGTGGCACTGCGCCGAAACACTGCATGGTACCCTCAGGTCATGCTTGTGATGCCATGTACCAAGTTTGGTCTGAATACGATAAAGCATTGCGGAAATACAGCCTTACTTCTGTTTTCGCAAGCACTACGTACAATTCGTTTGCGAGTTTTTCGAAAACGGTTTGAGGAATCGACTTGAATTCCATAACTTTTTGTCAGCATTGTCTGAAGATGATCTGATTCAATTTTCATGAAAATCGGAGTAACGGCCTAGGAGGAGTTCGAAAAGTACGTTTTTTCAGAAAATTCAAAATGGCGAAAAAATTTTCATGACGAAAATGACGTCATAGGGTGCTTCGATTCGTCTGACCCAAGGAATCAGAGGAAAAAATTTTTGTTTCTAACCCTTACGTTTCAAAAGTTATTTGCATAAACATAAGTGCAACTTGGACAGCTGTGGCGCTAGAGGGATTGAGTTAGAGACATCCAAATTTGCATATGGACAAGGTCAGACTGTCCTCTAACTGTGTGCCAATTTACACGAACTTTCCCGCAAGCGGTTCTATGGCTTGCCATATCATTTCAAGAGCGAATAAGATTAGACATAGATAATTAAAAAAAAAAAAGGACGGCCTAACATACATTCTAGCGTAGGGGCCGACTCCCGGCACTGCTCGGTGGCTTTGGCCACTAATAATTAAAGAATAACTAACGGAAACAATCAGGTGGGGGCGCGCTCCGCAGCGCATTCGTTAGAGCTTGGCGCCATTAAATGTTATCCTGGCAAGCAGGGTCACTTTCGTATTACGGGGCAAGTCGTCAGCAAAACGGCAGAAGAAGCCAGCCAACATGCTGTGAGCACTCATGAACGTTCACTGCCACAGTCGAGGCAATTCAAAGACCTATTACAGGATGCATTTAAGTCAAAGAGCTGAAAATGATCAGAAAATAGGATTATACTAGCTCTTTCATCTGTTGTGTTGCTTGACATTCTCACGACGCATAGGTGGCCGGGCTTCGATATATCGGTGCACGCAAATTAAATGTTTAGCAGTGTCAGAGTGACGGTGACATACAAATGAAACGATCTGCAAAGTTTGGTCGTCACTCATATGCTTCCAATGCACTTGGCAGAGATGCAGCTTCCAAGCAGTGCCTTTTTGGCAATCCTTCTTCTCTAAATTTCGTTATATGCTCGGCGGCTGTAAGTGTGCGAGAACGGTTTGAATAAGTCTACAATAGTGGCTACTTGACGCCTATGCGAGTTCGAAAAAGTTATCATTTTTAAGGGGGCAAAAGAGCATGAAGATAATTTCAAAATGAGGATTTACTGGTTTTCGTTCCTTCGACCGAACTAGGGTGGTCGCTGTGTGTCCAAATGTCATTGTAAGGGGCTATATGGTCGACGAGAGCATGAGGGTGAGCAATCAGCACTTGGCAAGTACGAAAGTTACGTTTTTTTTCTAGAAAAATTCTAAAATGGTCGGAAATATATTTCATGACGGGAAAATAGACAAGTTCATAGGGTGCATTGTTGCAGAACTTTGCATCTTGACCAAGGAAAATGCAGAGTAATTAGTTGTTTCTCAGCCCTTCATTGGTTCAAAGTTTATTAACATTAACATAAGATAGGGCAATACGATATTGGACAGCTGGTACTGGCGCTAGAGGATTGAGTTAGAGACTCAAATATGCTGTGAGGACAAAGGTCAGAGCTGATCTCTAAACTGGCTGTGCCACCAATTGCACTAACTTCTGCCCTGAAGCAGGTATCTATTGGTCTCAGGTCGCGACTTAGACTTCAGAGCGGAAGAGAAACGGATAGTAATATATAATAAAAAGAACGCAGTCATTTGAACACGATGCGCAACGGTATAACAATAGGTGCCTGCGATCCGGGTCACTCTCTCGGCGTATTGAATTCGGCTTGGGCCCCCTATTATTAAACACGAATCGCAACACGCAGTTCAACTAGGTAGCTGTAAATTGCGCTATACAGGGATATTCTCTGGGGCTAACTAGTTGATGATTGATAGAAATGTACTGTGTGTGTGCACTGGGGCTGAGCTATGGGCGTCGTAGTCTGGAGCAAACAGGTCGTTTATTTCTTTATTCTTCAGGTGTTGAGAATGCCAGTAAAGGGCGCGACATGCTGCTTGCTTATTAGTGCTTAAAGTAGCCTAAAAGTACTAGGCTACTATTATATGGTTACACTTACGCTTACTCATATCTGATATGAGAAACCTAGGCACGTTACGTTGTTCATATCTCATATGGCCATCTACATTAAGAAGTACGCCGCGTCTTTGCCTCAGAGTCCTGATGCAGAGATCTTCGGCCTAGTAGCCGCGATGCTTTTCATCTCATGACATGGCTAACGCATCACCCAGTATCCCGGTCCAGCCTGGCAGGACGCAAAGCCATAGAAGAGGTGAACGTATCTACTTGTAAAAATGAATTCAAATTGCCATTGGTTGCTCAGTGTCCTTGGTATGTTACAAAAAAATTTGTACGTGGTCCTCTCGAGGCTTATTGGTTGTCTACACCGGTCTTTTCTATGTCACGAAACATAGAAGTAACAGCCCTATAACTATATCTCCTGAGAATACAAATCCGAAATTCGTTATTGCTGGCAACTTAATTGGATCCTTCTATTGCATGTGTGCATATGGGCTGTTTGCATCCAAATTAGTGTTTGGCTATTGAAGGCCCTTTAACTGATGCCTTATGTCTCCGATGGCAATACTCTATCATGCGTTTGTTCTGATAATTCCAGGTACAGCACGTCTACAAAGTATTATACAGGCTTATTTTATATCCTGTGGTTATCTTAGTATCATAATTTGGATACCTTGGAATAACGTAAATTACGTATTTATAATGAATCACATTCAACACCTCCCAACGAATGCTTTTTAGCTACACTCTCCATTCTAAGGTTCTTCTTAATTTTTACGATCTACTTCTGCATCATCTGCAGAAGCGGGCGTTATAAGAAGAGGGCATCATACTGTCAGTCCAGTTAGTTGTATGTAGAATATAGGCCTACCTGAAATTGTGGGCTAAAGTAAAGATTTCTTAATTGAGATATCCATATAAATGATTGATGGCGATTGCCCATTGCACTTCGCTGGCTTGATCCAGTTTTGTATAACGAGCACAGTTTATGCATGCAATAATTCATCATCATATTGAATCTTTAAACACAAAAATGTTTTAGAGCCTAGCGTGGTAGTGACCATATTTTAAATTAGTCCACAATTAAAAACAAGAATAAAACACATGCTATTAAGCTGCAGCCTATTCCAAATTGAGCAATTAAGCGAAGATGTGTTAGTAATGCTTTGTGTATTTAGTATTTCTCCATAAAATGTAAAAAAAAAACAGAAGCAAATAAATAACACTCACACATCCCCGGCTTAGTCCGCACTTTGCTTTAGTCTGGCAAAATTATTTTGGGCCCAAGGTTGTGGGCTATGGTCTGCAAAATATAGTCCTACTATAAACGGATATGTACCTCTTCGCACGCGCTCTCAAGAATCATACAGAGTGAATTTCTCATCTGTAGTTTTATGTAGGGATATTGAGTCTATTTATTTATAGAGTACGGCCAGCATGAAAATATTATGCGCTGGCTGTGGCACTAATGACTGCTGCAGTACCGGATTCGTTACACTATTACCACAGGAGCCATATCCGTGTTTTCTTATCATTAAAGCTGCTTTACTTTCACCTTATTTGTCGTCACGATGCGGCTTGTACTTAGTAGGTTTACGTCACCATCATCATGGCGCCGGGTAGGTCTGTGCTTACGGGTTGCATCACTACGCTGAGCCGCTGTAATGCAACCGGCTCAAAGCCGCGGTTTGCGTTGTACAAGATGTGAGGGGGCCCCTCCATCATCCTGTCGTTCCTGGTGGGGGCGGTTCATTATAGGCCGGAGTGGCGCTGCATGTTACTGCGCCTCAGGGCCCCGCTGGAAGAGGTGGCTTTGCAACAGTCGCTCCTCCGGTTCAAGGTCTTGGGCTGGCTAAGCGTGGTTCACGTGCAGTGTGATGCAGCTAAACGGCGTGTTGTAGTGGCGGCTGAGCATGAGCTGATGGAACAGTTTATCTAGCTCTTTGTTTGGGCATTGTCTGTTCCTCATGTACGAGCGGCACAACATCTTCTACTTACTTTATCTCTGATTTATGACAGACTTATCAACGCTCCAGTAATTAATTGCGTAGTGTAATATGGGTTATAACGGAAGAGTTCGCTTATTCTCATCCTCTTGATTGAATGAACAAACATCAGCCTGTCATTACCGCTTCTCATCCGTTTTTCCGGGGGGGGCGGCTATCCTGCCACGCCATGTGTGATTTAGGCTTCATTTGCGTCACTGTCTGGCGGGATGCGTTTTTAATGCTCTTTTCCCGCTGTCTTGCAGCTTTCCGTTTTAGAATAAGTATTTTTCCTCGTAAAATATACTCATGGTTATCGCGCGTATATTGTACAGCTTATCGAATTGTTTTAACTCAGAACAGCGTCAAAGTATCTGTGTCCTTAGCTGTACTAGTGCCATTGCTAGCTTGACCACCCCCATGTGTCGGGCGATTCAACGGTATGGCTATGCGCTATGCGTAATGGCGTGCTTTACCGCGCTGCATGGAGGTTTCTATTGAGAAAATGGTTCGGGCGGGGAAATGTACGTATATTAAATATGTGATAGATGGATGCATCGGAGTCAATGGGAACCCGGGGGCTTATACTGGCGATGCGACTTAGTCAAATGGCATGCTTTCAGCTTTTCACGATGCAGTCATATAATGATACATGGGCATTATTACAGTTATAAAACTCGGCAGGGTGCTCCCTGCCAGTACGCGCGGTGGCGTCTGGTCCTTCACTGGACGAGGCCAGATAGTGCATCTTTACCCGTCTATGCACTTTCAGTATATCCCTCATTCTATGAGATAGCCATGGCAATCGGCTTTTACTATTACCTCTTCATAGATTCACTTTAGCCCGCGAAACTCACAAACAGTCCATAATACCTATTATCCGTCAACAATGAAAACTTCTGTTGCATAGGCCAGCTGCGCGTGCAACCTCGCGCGGTGGCCTGAGACGATCACGAAGCTCTTGGACTTGCGGGGACGGGAGAGATTTCTGCGGTTCCTGAATGGGGTGCGGCGGTCGTGGGGGTTCTGGGCTTGAGTTGACATATAATAGTGGCCATCAGCATCCATAGTCTCTGGCTTAAACGTTGAGGCACAGCTTTTGATGCGATTTGTTTGGAGAGTCGTCGTGTTTTTTCTTCAAAAAAAAGAACGTTTCGAGAGCGCACTTTCGTTGAATTGTTTACACAAAGGCTCAGCGCGAAAGCTAATAAATAGAAAGTGGTACTCCACTTGAAAGTAAAAATTCCTAAGTTTAACAGATGATATAGTGTGACTGATTGGAAAGGCACCGGCTGGACTTCCTCAAGCAAGTGCAAGTCTGGGATCCTGAGAGCCCTCCCCTGTCCCCGTCCAGCTGTGCCGAAAGCAGTAATAATCGTAGCTAAAAAAAATGGCCCTTTATTTGTTGCGGGATGGGATCTCGGCGGGAAATTTCCCACACTTAATATCTTTTTCAGTGTTCATGCGTTGACTCATGGGTCTACTGGGAACAAACCTTGTAGGTTTGCATTATAAATTGCTCCATTAACGTCAGGGCTGCTAGTATATACAATGCTCTCTCCATAATCATGGTGCAAGTGAAAATCTCTGCGCTGCACTTCAATACTAAATATATTAGGCATTAGTAATTTTGTGCAATTTCTTCCCTGTTTTTCTCCATTCAAAACGTTGCAGCATGCGTATATATGACTGTCAGTCGTGCAATAATTCGGACCGCATGTGAACGATTCCAGAGTGCATGTGTGAGGCTTAAGGCCACCGGGGGAGTGGGGAGGGGGAATATCTCGCGCTCAACGAGGACTCGTCGGGATCTAAGTCGCAACCGAGTGGACTCCTAGCCTAGTGTGAGTTACACCCATGAGTAACATTCCTCTTTAGACTGTTGATTTGGATTCGGTAAACGACCAATGGTTCGGAACACACAAGATTCAACAGTCGTTTCAGCTCGTGTAGTGTGGTATATTTCAAACACTATGTCGCTATCTGACATACAGAAGAAAGACTAGCATGTTTAAATTTTTTCTGGCATCAAGGTTCATGTCCTTATTCGACGAGTTCTACTCGAAAGTTATGCGTCCGTCCTTCCACGTGTGACAGTGCTAGGGGCCTGAGGCTTAATAATATTGCATGCTATTCTTCTCACGCTCTATTAGTTCCTCGTTCGTAGCAGTTAAAGTCGCTTTCCGGTTCCCTCTGATGAATATGGCGCGTCTAAAGGGTATTACGCTATCCTTCTAGGATAGTCGCCATTTCCACCTTGCTTTTCAATGTAAGCGTGGCATTTGAATAGACACAATGCCTGTAGATCGAGCTTGCTAAGCCACGGCAAAATCCGGGTTCAGTCTATCGAAGTTCGATATTGCAATGCTTCGATACTGAACTACGCGAGTGTAATGCGTGTCCCCTTGCAATTCCGTCATATGTCAGGCGATTTTGCATCCAAAGACCATGTCGGCTGGAGGCCAAATCAGGGGCCTAAAATCGTGCCAGTGTACAGGTCTAGAATCTCGGGCCTTTACTTTATCGATCCTGCATTAATTGAAGATTGGTTTAGGCATGGAAATCTGCGAATATGCGTCCTAGCGCGCAATCAGCATTGATATTTTACAAAAATTCAACATGGTTCTGATTATCGTCACCGTAATCATTAATTCCTCCGTGTTTGAGTGCAATATTGGATTAACATTATGCCTGTAGTACAATAATGAGGTGGGTATAATCTTGCAAAAATACAACAAAATAACAGTTACGAAATAAATTATGAATACAGCCATTCACTGACGATGATTCAACTACTAGGCAGGCTAACTTGAGCATGTGGGCGGCTGCTTTGTTAATCTCAACTGGCGGGTCAGTACAATCATGGGCTAAGCACCGAATGACATGATACAGGCCCTCTTGCTCAGATAAATGTTACACATTCAAATGAAAAGATTAACATATCATTAGTTACGCGATGGTACTGCAATCGTTAAGCTCCTAACGAATATAACAGTTTTTAAATATATCACAGTTTTATTGTTATGGTTAAACGAACGCACAGTGTATCGATTACTTTCTTTCTCAAAACTGGCAGGGCGCTAGTCGCATACCTTGATCTAATAATACAGGTGGAACTTCCTTTTCGCCTCTCTAACTGGGTCAAAGTTCTAGAATGTGATTCCGAGACCACGCGTACTAGTGATAGTAAGGCCTATATAACTAGATGCTTAGCTGCCTAGGGCGGACAGGCACAGGTCAGGATGGCAAGAAAAGAGAAATTAGGCTTACATTAATTTTTTATGCTTTTGGGAAATAATCATCTTTGGGAATATATTGCAGCACTTATATTTATCAAGATATCAACGTCATCCCGAAATAAGTTTATTCTGAAAATCTAAATTAACTTTCCTTCATTTCACGCTTAAGCTATGGCTCCACTCCAACGCTACCTGCTCCCGGTCACCCCTAGATGTTTCTCCTCGTCATGGCATGACAGAATGATCAAGTGGAATGCCCATTTCGGCCCGAGGCGGCTAACGTCCGGAATTTACTTCGAACACATGCAGCCTGGCGTCTTGATCTGAACATATCGTCGTGTACATTTTCTGTAAATGTCATTGGAAACTAGTCATCTAAATGTGAGTTAGCTCGTAAGCCTGACTATGAAACAATGGCGAAATGAGCACGCGGTCGCTAGCATAGCTCCATAGACCTCATTATAGATAGTAAACAATCCGATACCCACCACCTCAACTTCAATACGCACTAGTGTCCATGGCTTCTGGACAAAGATATCTGGTGTGGAATGCCGGGGCTTCGGTAGGGGGTCCCAATGTAGGATGTGCACAATCAGCTCCGCTAGCGAAGTTGATATTGGAAATGTGACTGCGGAGGCGCCTGGGCTATCGGCTTGGCACCCGAGCTAATATTTGTTCGATGGTCAGAGTGGAATCACGGGCGCCTATTGGTCCCTTGAACTAGAAGTCATTAAAAATAAAAAAATTCATAAAGCCTATTCTAGAAAAAAAAAAGACCTATAATACAAAGATAAATCAACTCTATAATAGTATATCTCTCGTTATTACTAAAATATGTATGCTAAAATGAGGCTTAAGTAAAAATTCGTTCTGAAAAAGGAAAAAACATGAGCACGAAAGTAAGAAAAAAAAAAGATATCCTATTCAATAAAAACCAAAATAATCTAAAACCTGAAACCCTTACACTAACGAAAAATATAAAACCAAAGAAACAAAAAAAAATACTCTACAACAAAAAAAATAAATAAATTCTGACGTCTAACTAAAAGATGAGAAAAATAATCTGAAAAACAACAGCATAAAGACTATGGTCGTAATCAATAATCACAAATTCTAAAAAAAATAAAGGCAAAAAAGTAACAAACCTAATCAATAGAACATAATGCAATGCATATGCAAAAAAACACACATCTAAATGACATAAAGGTAAAATTCGAAAAATAGCCATGATAAATCAAAACATTTCCTAAGCAAATTGAAAACTACAACGTCCTTTAAATAGTCAACAGCTAACACTCAGTAGCGTTAATTGCACTATACATTCTGATCTTTTGTCAGGCTGCATATTTATTAGTACTGGCTTTTTATAAGCTCTAATTATTGAGTAATTTTAACTACCTTTTTCAGGAGACTAATTTTAATAGTAATTTTAACATATGTCTATACACGTTCTTTCTTTTGTCGCGTGCATACGCCGCGTATTTGATTCCTAGCAGATGAAAACATGTAAGTGTTATGGCTCTTAAAGTATATATTATCGTTCTCAATGTTGGCCGTGGAGCTACCACTCCGCGCTGATGTAGTTCATAGACTCCTCACCTTCATCGCCTGTGCAGACTTACGAGTGGCCTGGATAGATTATTTTTGTCGTCATAGAGCATAACATGCGCAAATGTGCCCAGATGACTTTGCCGCTCTGAAGGTTGGTAACACACTCTTTCTTTCCATTCTTACTACGGCCCCCATTGATCTGAATGTGCTTGTTAATAAAACTGGGACCTACAATCCATGTGGGACATGTTCGAAAATCTGAGGATAATACGCAGTTTGAATGTATAGTATGGCAATGAATAGAATGTTGGCGCACATCGGCAAGGTGGTGCTTGTATTCTATGTAAGCCTTCAGTGTGATTGGTAGTAAAAGTCACTTCAGTTTTTTATTAGTTGCCTGTCTTCACTCTACTGATTATGCACTGCTATAAAACCAATTAATTGTAGACTTTATGCCTCCGTAGAAAAAAACATAGGTTCAACAATCACCGTATTTTGGTATTTCATGGAGTAGTCATGACGTGTGTAGCAAGTGGCAGTAATATTTATTGGCCATATAATCCATATCAATGAATGTGAATATTATCTGTTTTTGTGTTTAGGCTTCCACACTTTAAAGTTAGCTTCGCTCATGTTATATAGTTTACACTATTATGTTTCATGCCTAGGTTTTATTCCCTGGGGTGGCTTTTGTAGTCTTGCATATCGCAATACCTCCTTAGAAAAAATAAACTGTAATAAATCATTTGGCATAATATTGTTTAGTGTAGACGGTTAGGAGCATATAGATAAGTGTCTGAATTAACAGTAATGCTGTAATGTCGTATTTTTCTCTTATGCGTTCTGACCCCCATGTGCGCATAGAGTCCGCACAAGAAAGCGGCATGGAAGACGATAGGGGCCTAATACCCTGTGCAGGAAAGCGTAATGAGTTTAACTGCGCAGTCATGCTAGGGTAAAGGATGGGCTGTCCAGTCCCATGGCTCTTTACTCGGGCCACTCATCAATAACTACACGACACGCCTACTCATAGCTGTAAATGGAGTTCCGTTATTGAAAGAAAATAGACGGAAAAAGAGAAACGCCACTCTTCTCACGCCATAGTCTTAGTATGAATATTTGCAGTAGAATGGGCGTGATCCATGTTATATTAACCGCACCTGGTGCGAGGTCGCGAACTCTCTATGAGAATATGTAATATAAAGGAGTCATAATTAATTAGGCTGATAGTAAGAGCTGGTGTCATTGCTGTTTGGAGGATGACCTAAAGTAACTATTAGTAGTTTACGCTATGTTAGATTCTTGTATACTGGCAGCAACTTTTGGCAATTTTATGTATTAGGTGGTGAAGGGGGCGGTCAATAATTGTGAGTGGGAAAACTATGGGCAGCCAATACATACTCTGAACCAGCTGATTGGTCTACCCCCTACCTGGAGACCGCCAAACAAAATTACTATGAATGATACTCGTTAGGCACTTTCTTATACCTGGCATCATGCATGATATGAGCTACAGTCACGCAAGCGCTTTGGATGTTACTTAGTGCAAAATTCATTAAAGAATCAGTCAGCCACCAATAAGATAAAATTCTTTGGTGCAGCTATTTACCTTAACACTGTCCTGTCGGCACAACTGTATGACTTTTATTATCTATAGGCTGTGGGACACAAATGAAAGATCATTCTGACAATGTTTGTATAGCCACACGATTTGTGGTGCAGCATTGGTTTCCAATAGATATACGGGATAAAGCATAAACATTCATAAGGCATTGATCCTATCTGAGTAACATTTAAAATGAAGAATCTTTTGTGATGAGATAGAACTTCAAACATGAAGAGCTATTCGTCCCTCTCGGCATGGACAGTACCTACGGCAACACACTTGATGCTGTCAAAAAAGTTGATAAAGGGAAGTTGTCATACAAACTCTGATTACGCCGTCATGAATTGACGTAGCTCCGCTATTAGTCGCAAAAATTTTCTGAAGAGACTTGATGTCTTTACTGTATGATGTACCCTATATTAATTTAGCGCTATTTATTCACATATAACATTTAATGGTGGAGCATAAAGCAGAAGGCTCACTACTTGCTTGGCATATAACACACTGTGAGAATGACCGTAGGATGCCGAGGACTAGAGCTCAGTTGGGTTCTTCGCCATAGTCAATGCTAAACTACATCGACTCTTGAGCACTTCCATTTATCAACAACCGTCATGTGTGAGTTAAATGATGTTTATATTGAATAATCATTAAACTCTCATTGGCTTGTTTCATCACTATAAAAATCGATGCTCGTGTCCTGCCTTTAAGAAAAGATTGGACTAAACTGCCCTCATAGAAGTATGAGCATCCAGAGCTGCATATTTTAGCACAATTTTAGTACTACTGGTGTACAGCAGGCAGCCTTAACGTGGTTGTCTCCAAAATCGAATCCCTAGTATCCTTCCTTTATTGGACTGATGGCTAACTAATTTATTCAAGGTATTTGTTTATCTCTAACTCAAATAAAATTGCCTGCACAAAACGAAGATGTTAGGCTGAGTATCGCTACAGTTTACAAATCAAAGTTCTTGTTGTCTGTATCAGCTTGTATGTCATATTTTTGATCAGACGTGCGCAGTAAAGCCATCCTAGAGGCTTTCCAAGTTTTTTTCTTGGGCAGTGAGGGGATGGCAGGGCAGTTCGCGTCTCCGGTTTGCAGCTCTGAGTCAGTGTTACACTTTGCTTACATCGTTCTTGGAGAAGAGGGCTCATTGGCGCCTGCACATGCTCAGAGGGCATCTGCATAGCTTTAGGAGAAGAGGCCATTGCCCTCTACCATCTTTGGTAAATGCTCTCAGCAAGGTGCAGAGCTTTAAGGTGTCAGAGAGGTGTCTGTGTCCTTGGCTCTGTGGGTCAAAAGGGGTTGTGTTTGTGAGGCAGGGTCTGCTGCAGGGGCTTCTAGACTCTGGCATTCTTAGAGCTGTGAGAAAGAATTGTCATATTCATGAGCTGAGAGGGTGTGATCACTGCTCTTCTCTCATTCATTTTATTTACAGGCGAAAATGTGTGCACATAATGTATACTGAAATAAAATCCCACAATAATCGACATATGTCTAATTGCAGAACTGCAGTGCTATACATGACAGCAGTTTTAGGGCAGTGGCGCCAGGCCAGCAGCCTCAGGCTGGAAGTTAGGTTGGTGCTGACTATTGCCTAACCCACCACACCCACTAACTTCACTATAACTATAAGCTCCACCATACGAATGCCCAACCCCACCCCACCACTATATCTAACTTTAATGATGCTATAAGATCCACTCTTATTTCTGGTATGGGACTGCTCATCTGGCGCTGCTGTCCTGAAACTGCTGTGACTTTTGGTTGAGGTTGACCGATTCATCGGTTTTGCCGATTAATTGGCATGATAACCCTTTACTGAAACAATTGTTTAATGGCAAATATCCATACAAGTAGTTTTTCTGGGTTGCGTCTGTTGCTGTAGTGGCTGAGAAAGGTCCAGTCACATCATAACGTACAAGAGCGGCCTCTAGAGGCAAAATAAAAACTATCACTGACGCCTTATGCACAGAGCAGGACACTTCAGATGCAGATTTAAGCCCTTTTTTACTGGTTAAAGCAGACATTTGGCATCATCAAAACCTGAAAATATTGCCCCTTTGCATTATTATACATTATGTTCAACATTAAATATAGTAGTAATGATAGTAGTAAACTTTCAGTTGTTTTTTCTAACGCAGTAGGCCTACACTCGCACTTTCGTTGCATTCATCTTTTATTCAGTACTGCCACACGCACAGATTATACACTGACATAAGAATAAACAATCTAAAATGCTTTGAATCATCATAATGCAAAAACTAAAAATGCGATATGGTGAGTTAAATTTTGCTTTGATTTCACTTCGAGGAGTGCCGCTTTAAATTATATTTACACTTTCATTTTGAGGAGTGCCGCTCTAGTGCATATGTGCTTCAGATGATCAATGACAGTCCTGATCGCAAAGCATATCAAAATGACTATTGCCAGACTTTATTAATTCATCCAAAAATTAAAATTCTATCTTCATTTACTCACCCTCATGTCGTTTTCATGTGTCACGCACACACGACCTTGTTTACTACAGTATGTGCGTTGTAAATTTGTTTATCATATAAAGCGATCGTGTCTCCTCAGAAGACATGGATTTGGATTAGACTGCTCTATTTATAATTTTAACAATGCCTTTATGACCTTTTTTAGATCTTTTAAGTTTTAGGGGAATTGACTTTAGGGAGGGACAGAAATCGCTCAGATTTCATAAAAATATCTTCATTTGTGTTTGAAATATGAACAAAACTTTTATAGGTTTGAAATGACATGAGAGTGAGTACATGACATCAACGATACATCGGCGCATGTTCAACAGCACAAGTGAGTAAATAAATTAAAACAACAACAGAGTGTCTTTAAAAACCCTCTTTTGTACTCTTTTGAACTAATTCCTTCTGCCACAGATTCAAATCTCTCAAGTTGACAGTTTAACAGTTAAGCCTAAGCTTCCGTTACTAATTCTAAAATGTCACTTTAGAACTAGAAACTAAGGAATGCTTTATTAAAGCTTATTGTATTTTATACAACAGTTTTTTTCTGGTTCTCGAATCTGATCTGAAGCTCTGAAGATCTTTTTCCAGCCATGCGGTATTCTACCAGTTTCACCACAGGAACAGTTTAATGAGAATATTGAGGTCATTATTGAGGTCAGTTGTAGTCCATTTAAGCCAAACTACTATTAGAGTCCAACTGTCCAAATTTTTAGTCTGCATGTAAATGCACTTAGTGAGATCCTTAATTAAAAACAGATGTACTGGAGCTCTAATGATGTGTGTGGGGTCAGAGGTAATCTCTAAGTGATTTCCTGCTAACAAGTAATTTCCCCCCAGACCCAGTGAGGACTGCTCAACAATTTCTGAATCAGACTTATTTCAGCTATAATTACATATGTGTGTGAATAGCTAACAAACCATTAAAACCTTTGATTTGTCAGGTTTTTGTGAATACCAAGATCTGAAAAGATCAGACTCAACAGAGCGATTTATTCACAAATTTGATATCATTGCTTCTCTTTGTTCTCATTATATATACATATATATATGAGCAATATCACACGAGTAGCCGTGCGATATGGCTGTATATCAGCACGCTGTGATTCGTCCGTAGGCATGAGGCCGCAGGCCGAGTGCCATAGGTAATCACAGCGTGCTCATATACAGCCATATCGCACGGCTACGAGTGTGATATTGCGTTTATACAACAGTTCGACGGCACGAGTGTGTAAATAAATAAGAACAACAACGGAGTGTCTTTAAAACCCTCTTTTGTGCAGCACTACTTCCTTCCGCCACGGATTCAAATCTCAATTTGACAGTTGGACCAAGCCTCCGTTACTAATTCTAAAACATCACTTCAGAACTAGTAACAAAGGAACGTTTCAAAACTCAAGTTGTCAGTTGAACCAAGTCTCCGTTACTAACTCTAAAACGTCACTTTAGAACTAGTAACGAAGGAACGTTGAGTCGCTTCATTGAAACACATTGAATTTTGTACAGTATTAGAGAGAGAGAGAGCGCGAGAGAGAGAGAGAGAGAGAGAGAGAGTAGGCTATTACCTGTGTCTGGTATATTGCATTACATTCATTCTTCAAGTCGATGTCCATAATATTATATCCTTTATACAAGTCCGTTTGAATGTCCGCTGAGGAAAGCGATCTTTGTATTTGTCCTTTTTTACAGTTTGGGAATTTTCCATAAAATCCATTACACCACAGCGCTAAAACAACTTCCTTTTGCAAAAGTTCCTTTAAATTTATAAAAATCTCTTGTGCTTCACTGACTCATTCTCCTGTAAAGTGTTGCCGCCATCTAATGGCGTATTAATGTAATGTTCACTCAATCCATATTACTTAATGGACATATTTATATAAAATCATATTTATTAACAATAATATTTAGAACAACAAATAAGCACAATTGTACAGTTCAGTCAAACATAAAGCACTAGTTATTAAAAAAAAAATAGGTCACCATTTACGCTTGTATGTGGGTTTTACAAATATTTAACGAATGAAAAGGATTTTAAAGAGCTTGTGACAAAACCTCCTAACTCCATTGGATCCTCAAACTGTCAATCAAGCCTCATTAATCCGCCTCACGCAGTGAGGTGCGGTGGATGAAGTGCGCACGCAGTTTGGACATCTCCTCTGTGCAATGCAAAGGTAAATAAAGATCTGATGTTTGAAAAAAAAAATTGTAAAGCGTTTTCTTTACTCAAAAACCATATGTTTATAAAGTTTAATGTTTTACGTATTTGAAGAGCGGAGAAGAGTCTGATATGTCCCGTCTAGTAGTAGCCAATGTGCTATATAAGAATGTAACGTAACGTTTATTATTATCAAATTTAATATAGCACAATTCGACTTGCTCTGGAACAAATAATAGATTAATAAGACCAAAGATTGCCCGTTCTATGTACTCAAATTGAATTATGTCTCATGTTTAACCACTATAAGAGCCAGCGGCAAATCCCCGAGGCACTGGCCGAGATGAAGCTGTTCTCGGCGGTTACAGAAGCACTGAACGACCGCTGACGCACTCGAGCTCGCATCTCCGAAAACGTCAAAACAAATTGTAAAATAGGCTCTGTTATTAAATATGAGTCACATATTTCAGGTCTAAACAACTACATTCTCGCCTAAAAAAACTATTAAAACTACAGTTCGTGGTACAGGAAGTAGTATTTGTAAAAATTACGGTTGATTTGATTGGCCGCCATGACGGTCACTTCAAGCGGAGTGATACAAACGGTGAAAAGGCAGTAGGAGTGCTGTTATCACTGAAATATCGCATGGCTATCAACCAATCAGATTCGAGAACCAGACAGAACTGTTGTATAATAAAATATATATATATATATATAATATAATATATATATATATGTGGTGTGTGTATATATATATGTGTGTGTGTGTATATATATATATATATATATATATATATATATATATATATACATATGTGTGTGTGTGTATATATATATATATATATATATATATAATGTTATTCAATTTATTCACATTATTCACATTCACATACATTTACAGTCTATTTCTGTAGAAAAAAATTGTAAAATGAAACGGTAAAATTTAACTTAATTTAAGTTTAATTAAATGGAGAATTTAAGATCCAAGGTCAAGGTCAAGGTACCATTTATTGTCTCCCTTAGGAGAAATTTGTTTTGGATGAGAGAACTGCTGCACATCAACATACACAAACATACATTTCATACATGCGTCAATTCATGAAAACTCTACTCTCCAAACATAATAATTCTCATTAAAATACCTATAAAAGAATATACTTATAATTATATAATGTAAACAATTTTTAATTTAATACATGATTACCTTAAAAAAACAAAACAAAAAAAAAACACGCTGCATCTTCCCCATATTACCTTACCATTAGTACATTACAGCAGTTATATAACCACCATACTAGAGTTGCTCATTAAGCACTTTTATCGACAATGGGACAAATGAATGTATATAGCGATTATGCTTGCATAAAGGGACCCTATATCTCCTTCCAGAGTTCATCAATGCATACTCAGAGTACAATACATGTGAGGGGTCCAATACAATCTTATTAACCTGCTGTATCATAGACGTATCAAAAATATCTTGTATGGTGTTTAGTGTCCGTACTCCCATAATTTTTCCTGCAACCTTTACCAAATTGCTTATTTGAGCTCTCATTTTCACTGTTAGATTCCCAAACCAAATAATAACTTCAATAATCACTTCAAAACATGGTAAATAATCAGATGTATGTTGTAAATTGTACCAGGGTAAAATATTTTACTATAAAATATATATATATATATAAAAATCAGTGTAGGGACTTGTGTGCCATGGTTTGAATCAGTGAATTGCTTCTACTTGACTGAGAAAATTGATTTACTAAAAAACCTTGTCAACTATGCTCATAAAAGCTCATGACTGCAGAGCATTAAAATGTGAGAGACTGAAATTGGAGAGGAACTTCATCAGCTTCTGTGTATCAGAATCAGGCACTATACTATGGAGTCAAAATAATGCCACATAGCTTTTTGAATGAAGTATTGCAAAAAGAAAAAAAAATAGTGAGTAAAAAATTGTTTTGCAAACAAAAATGAATAGCAAAAGAAAAATAAAGTATTGAGAGAAAAAATAAAAGTTTACGTTATCTTATGGAAAGATAAACTGTTTCTCTGAAAATAATAAGGTGGAGAACCTTATTATGCAACAAACAAATAAACAAGAGATTATTTGTTATTGACTAACATCAGCTATATTGAATCTAATAGGAATTAGGAAACTATATACTGATAATAAACAACAATGCCAAGGTCTCTGGAAAGAGGTTTGGTTAAGTGATATTTACGTTCCACTTGGTCGAGTCCGATGACGGTGACGTCTTCCACTGGTTGTGCTGGGCGACAGTGCAGTGGGGAGAAGAGCCAGAATCTGTTTCAACAGTCTTGAACACGAAGCTCTGTGGGATGCTGATCTCCTGGAGCACCAAAGGGTCCTAAAATCTCTGGAACACGCAGATGAGGCTCTGGTGTAGGTGCAGAAGGTCCTTAACAATCTTTAACACGCAGACGAAGGTACCTTGAAGTGAAGGTTTGCTCTCCTGAGCTTAACCTTGTTGCAGATGTCGTTACTGTCTCGCTGGACGGAAACTCTGAACGTAGTGTTTGTTGATGTCTCTTTCCTCACAAGCTAGAGGCTCAGAACGTAGTCGTCTCTGTTGCTGCCTCACAAGCTGTAGACTCAGATCATGGGATCTGTTGTTGTCTCTTCTGGATGGACCAGAGGCTCAGAACGGTATATCTGTTATGTCTTCTCCCTTCGCAGGGCAGACTCAGAACGATGTATCTGTTGTGTCTCAGCTTCGCAAGCCGGGACTCAGAACAATATCTGTTAATGTCTCACTCCTTACAGAGTTGAGACCCAGAACCGTGTATCTGTTGTGTCTCACCCGATGGGAGACTCAGAACAAGGAGTGTCTGTTGAAAGGGTACCTTTATCCCTTTCCGATGAGGAGGAGATTGCAATTTGGCGCTTCTCCATTCGAGTGCTGTGATTGGCTGCTGGCATCAGAGGGGACACACACAGTGTGGCCCACCCTTCTCTCCCCTGTGGAACTCATTTGCATAAAGCACAAAGTTGGAAGTCTTTACAGTGTCTTTAAAGTTTACCAATGCATTTCTCACTTTCCAAACCACCACCAGAATACCTTTGGCAATATTCTAAACAAATAGAGACTAAACATGATGGAAAAAGATTGAACTGTCATTCAATTGTACATTAACAGCTGAATTTGCGTCAGAGGTTGCACTACAAATAGCTGTCACTGAGAATACTTATTTCTGTGAATAAGTATGAAATGGATGTGTAGTTTGCATCAGTTCTAAGGTTTGCAAACATAGTTTTGAATGGATTCAGATGGATCTTTGTGATCTCTCTTTGTTTCACCCATTGCTGCTAAGGTCCCGAGGAATTTTTATGGCAGTCTCTGGCCAACCTTAGGAAGTAGTGTCTAGATGGGTGAAGGGCAGTAACTGCCTGTGGACCAATGAGAAGTCTTGTCCTTCCCAGGCTTGGTACAAGAGGTCTTCTTTCTTACCCTCTAAGAGAGGTCTGGATGTTGTCCTTCCATCTTTATCTGATGGCGTAGGACAGTTTGTTTGTGTTAGTCCACCGAGATCCAATCAAAATGTAGCAAACCTTTGTCCACTGTTACGGAGAGAGAGGGGCCCGGCCGTAAACTGGGCCCTGGAATTCACTACACACTTCATGGCACTGTTTTGATGTGGGGGTGGAGTCAAGAAACTGGGGCGTGTTCAGTGGACCTGGTCATGCCTCCCTTCAAGTGACGTCATCTGCTCGAGAAGCAGATCACAACTGATCAAGGCACCATGGTTAAGAGGCATGCGGGTGGATCGACTTTTTCTAGCATTAAAATGTTAATGGTTTTGTTAACTAAATTAAAAGCATTTGCTTCAATATATATGTATATATTAGGGCTGTCAACATTATAGCATGCGATTACATTTAATGCGTTAAGGATTTTGAATTAATTAAATGCAATTTAACACAATACATTACTGAAGCATGTAAAATTTCGTCATTAACATAATTTTATGTCACGCAGTTAGATGATCTTAAAAGTCCATGCTGATTACATCAGAGATGGCAGAAAGAACAGAGAATTATTCATTCCAGTGTCTGTTTCACTTTAAAACATGAACTCTCTGTCATATTGTGTCAATGTATGTGAAGAGCGCGAGCCCTCCCGCTGTTCCTGTCTGAACTGAACGTAGAAACATCCCACTGCTGTATGGCCAGATGATTTCTCGGCTGGATAAAGTGTTTCGCTAGTAAATTTTTTGATGGATGAGGATTGCAATCAAAGTAAAGATGATTGCGGTGACGTTAGGGCTGGGCGATAAAACGATAACGATATGTATCGCGATAGACACGTGATCGTTGCGAAGCAAGTTTGGTTGCATTAACAAAGGCACTCGTTCTCTGGTAACCTAGCAACGTAGGGAGTGACACGCTAACAGTCAATCATGTAACAGTATCAATTTTGGTTGCGCCATATCGTTGTCTCGTGCTGGATTCCTCTTCAGTAACCGGCGACTGATAAGCAGAAAATGAGTGCCGCAGCGAGCGAGGAAATTGTAAATAAAAGAGGAAAAGTATTCATTGTGACTTTAGACTAGGGTGACCACCTGACTATTGATCTGTTGCAGGACAGTAGATGTGATTTTGCGGGACAATGCGGGACACATGAGACAGATAAATTTACAACTATTACACTATGTAAATATTGATTTACATTTATTGGCAAACTTGGCATATGTGCCGATTAATGTTTCTGCCGGTGGGTGCCCACACTAATGTTGCGCTTATGGCAACATTAAATCCTGGAGAGAAGACAATTCTAGATTCACGGCTGCACATGCAGGAGGACAAAAGTTTGAGCGCGCAGATGTGATATCTGAGCGAGAGCGCGCGTCCAGTTTTGTTCAAGGGAATCCGCCTGTGAGTGGAGAGATTGCTCGCGCATTTGATGCGCTCAACATTTTTCAATATAATAACACCATAGAACCCACATTAAATGAAATATTAACGTGAGAAGAAAGTCGTGTCTGAATTTCGCAATTTTGTATTGGTTAAAACAAATGCAGAATATCTGTTTTTTCTGTAGGTGCTCGACCATTTCTGTGTGTGGCGCTTGATCGCCGCCGTTCGTTGGAAATATTTAACATCAGGATGGATGATTACATGCTTTAAATCATCGATTTGGGCAGCTTTGAGCAGCTCTTGAGGTTCTTTATCTAGTATGGAAGATGAAATCCTTGCTGGTGTAGTTGTGTTTACTGACTTTGATGAGGCCTGCTCTTTGCGCTGTCCATTCAGTTGACATCAGTGGGAAAACCTCTCTTTATGATTGCGTTGATTGGTTATTTTCACAGCTAGAATATGACGGCTGCACAAATAGATTTTTAAATGCTCACAGTTTTTATTATATTTCTTACTATGGTATTGTAATTTCAGGGATGAAAAAAAATTAC
Organism: Culter alburnus; assembly: GCA_028476615.1. Lineage (NCBI taxonomy): Eukaryota > Metazoa > Chordata > Actinopteri > Cypriniformes > Xenocyprididae > Culter > Culter alburnus. The sequence continues at coordinate 120,295 of JAOTNS010000336.1, forward strand.
AGACATAAATGAAATGCGGGACACTACTTAAGTCTTGTGGGACAAAGCTCCTAATTTCGGGACTGTCCCGCTAAATGTCCCATTATTTGAGTTTTCCATGGTTGTTGACATTTCCATGGTTGTTGACATTTCTGTCTTAATAACTGAGGGGATTATGATCAGAGGAAGGTTAAGTTTAAAATAAAAATGTTTAAATGTAATATATTTTTATCCTGGTCCTTATTTTAAATGGGTCATAAAAAATATCAATAATTATCGATATCGACCGATATGAAACACTGATATCATGATACAGTTTTCAGCCATATCGCCCAGCCCTAGGTGACGTACAGAATTCTTACATTAAGCACGCGTGAGTCCGTTATATTGATGCGCAAACAAATCATGTATGAGTGCTTGTAATGCACTGATAGCACATTGTCTTTATGCACAGACACATTTCAGTACATTCACGTTGTTTTCACACACATTCAGGATAATGTTTGGATTTGTCCTGTGTATGTTGCTGTGTACTTTAGTATATATGCAGGTCAAGGCTGTTGGTTTAGGTTTTTTTGGCATCTCCATGTGGTCCTGTTCAGTATCGCAACTTGACTTGTCTAAAATTTAAACAAGTTCTTTGTTACTATACAATTACTATACACTGTGAATTCGGAAACGTTTTTTTGCTGTGATTTTTTTTTTTTTTATGGGCGATTTGGTGTACATAAATGTATGAATTATATGGACTCATTATATGGACTTTGGTTATTTGGTGTCCGTTTGGAGTCTGCAAGTGTACTTTTTTGGAAAGACACCTAAATTTACCTTGTCAAAAAGCGTTAAAAATACAGTTTAGTGAGAATCACACTTCAATTTGGTTTACTTTGCTGGAAATAGGCAATGATAGCAAAATGGACATGTTAAACAAGATATATGTTGTTGCTTAATTTCACGGTAAGTGCACGATTAATTGCGATTAATCGCACAAAGTGTGTGCGATTAATCACGATTAAACATTTTATCTATTGACAGCCCTAGTGTGTGTGTGTGTGTGTGTGTGTGTATATATATATATATATATATATATATATATATATATATATATATATATATATATATATAGCTTAAGCAATTGCTGGTAATACAAATTTAGTTAACAAAACGAAACCATAAACATTTTAATGTCATAAAAGTGTGCAAACTAGAAGAAATAAACAATAGGTACTGGCTATTTCAGACAGTTCACGTTAGCATGTAGTCTACGGCTAGTAATAAACACCACTTCAACATGATCTCTGACTTGAGCAAATGCTTTTATTACACATTTAGTTAAAATGAAGCCATAAACATTTTAATGCTAGTAAAAGTGTGAGGAAGGAAACGATCCACCCGTATGCCATATGAGTCTCGAGCTGGTAACGTCGCTTGGAGGGAGGCGTGACCAGGCCTGCTGAACTCGCCCCAGTTTCTTGACTCCACCCCCACATCAAAACAGTGCCATGATGTGAACCTCCCACGGTCTCTCTTAAAGCCAACACGGAAGTGACTTAAACTGCAATTTATCGACTGGCCGCTAGAGACAGGCTCCAAAAGGGAGTCAAATCTGTATCTCCACCATGTTAAAATGCCCAACTTTACAGCAAAAAAAAAAGTTTACAGCATGGTACAAAAAGTGGTTTTGATCTATACAGCTAATTTTTTCCTTCATGACAACTGTGAGGGAGGTGATTATTTTTTTTTTTTTAATAACTCATCCGTTTAAATTATATTAAGCCTTAAAGTTCTGCATAATTAAGGGCGTGGCCACTTGAGTGACTGGTGTATTGCCGCTGCTGTCACTACTAGCTTTTTTTTCTGCTGTCTGTTAGCTGTCACGTCACCTCAGCTAATTCCAGCCGCTGAACTTGGCATCTCTGCCGTGTTTGTCCTTTTTTCTGAATTATTTCATACAGTTACCAAAAATAATATGGCTTGCTGTGCGGTTAATGGTCAAGACAAATGTACGTCTGTGTACATGTGCACACATGCGGAAGATAAACAGAACACACATGTTGCTGGATCGTCTTGGCATTGGCTAAAAGTTTTATCCATCAGATTTACTACAATGAAAATGGCTGGAGAATATTCCTCTCAAGACACCACAAAATCTGACAGCACTGATTGGATATTATAACTAAAACTGTTGCCCTATTTTGAAAAATTATACTTTGGATGTGGGTTCATTTGTTTGTGAGAGTACAATGTATATGTACTCATGCAGCCCCAGACCATGACACTTCCACCACCATGCTTGACTGTAGGCAAGACACACTTGTCTTTGTACTCCTCACCTGGTTGCCTCCACACACGCTTGACACCATCTGAACCAAATAAGTTTATCTTGGTCTCATCAGACCACAGGACATGGTTCCGGTAATCCATGTCCTTAGTCTGCTTGTCTTCAGCAAACTGTTTGCGGGCTTTCTTGTGCATCATCTTTAGGAGAGGCTTCCTTCTAGGACGACAGCCATGCAGTCCAATTTGATGCAGTGTGCGGTGTATGGTCTGAGCACTGACAGGCTGAACCCCCACCCCTTCAATCTTTGCAGCAATGCTGGCAGCACTCATACGTCTATTTCCCTAACACAACCTCTGGATATGACGCTGAGCATGTGCACTCAACTTCTTTGGTGCTGCAGCTCAGTTTCAGGGTCTTGGCAATGTTGTTATAGCCTACGCCATCTTTTATGTAGAGCAACAATTCTTTTTTTCAGATCCTCAGAGTTCTTTGCCATGAGGTGCCATGTTGAACTTCCAGTGACCAGTATGAGAGAATGGGAGCGATAACACCAAAATTAACACACCTGCTCCCCATTCAAACCTGAGACCTTCTAACACTAATGAGTCACATGACACTGGGGAGAGAAAATGGCTAATTGGGCCCAATTTGGACATTTTTACTTAGGGGTGTGCTTACTTTTGTGGCCAGCAGTTTAGACATTAATGGCTGTGTTGAGTTATTTTTAGTTTGCCATCCCCCCCCACCTTCTTGCTTTTTTCACAAATTGCACCCTATATATATATATATATATATATATATATATATATATATGTGTGTGTGTGTGTATATATATATATATATATATATATATTATAATCAGGGCTGGGGAGTAACGAAATACATGTAACGACGTTATGTATTTAAAAAATACAAATTTGAGTAACTGTATTTCGTTACAGTTCCATTTTAAATAGATGGTAATCAAATTACAGTTACATTCAAAAAGTATTTTAGATTACCAAAGTGATTACTTTGAATTTTAATGTCATTTATTTCATTTAATAGGCTATTAACATAAGTTGTTTGATGATTTGTAACCAACGAGCCAATGTTGATGATTCTCCGACTCTGTCTGTTTAAAAAAAAAAAGAAAAAAAAAAAAGCGCAGCTTGTTCAGTTATTAGCAACCTGCAATCTGCAGAGTGCAGACATGAGATCGCACACGAAAAAATGGACGGGAAAACAGGGCATAACGCATTTCTCTAGTGGAAATTCAAAGACAGTTTTACTTATAAACATGAAAAAGGACGTACAGCAACAACATAGTGCAATGCAAGCTATGTCTGCAAAAAAAACTTCTATCGGTTCAAAGGATTCAACCATCTAATCTGAAAAGGCATCTTGAGGTAGGCTAAGCTGTCTTGGTCTTTGAAAATGTTGTTTTCGTTATTTACTCCTTATTCCTATTTACTCGTACGTTGAGCTTTATATGGTTATCATTAGCCTACGGGTTATTTTAAGAATTTATTAGGTCTTTGAAAAAATAACATAAAATCCTCATAGAATTAACATCCACTTAATCATGTGTTAAATAATGTTTTATAAAGCCAATTTCTTGGTGTACTTTACAGAGAAACTTTAAATCTTATTAATTCACTCAAATGTTTAGGTAACTAGGCCTTTTATGGCACGTACTCGAGTTCATGATCAAAATAGATGCAGTAGTCCACTGGTCATAAATCCAAGTTTGTTTAGTTTTAATTTGGTCCATCTTTATTCCGGGCTTGCAAACAAACTGCTCTGTAATAATTTCCCAACATTTCAGGAAATATTTACTAAGCCTGTCAAACAGGACGTAACACAGGCACACGCTGAATACGGACACAATGAGAACAGAGCACCAGCAGAGGAAATACTAACATGCGAAAATATTGGAAAATATGTTTGCGAATATAGGAAGAACAATATAAATATTAAATTGGGGTTGATATGAATGTATCTCTGAAGGGAACTGTCTTCAGAAAAGTTTTGATGGCTTTTCCTCTTATCTCCAGTGCAGTGCTGCTGTGTATATAGTGGTAACCATGGAAACGCTATATCACTGCTGTCCACAAGCGCAACCTACTGTCGGAGAGTGAATTTGCATTTCATTCAGTCCCTCTGCTGATTGTGTTTTGTGCAGGTGTCTTATGTAGCATAATTTCACAAAGCTAAAGTCAGGACATGCTGTTTTTTTCTGTTAATCTTAAATTATTTAATAATTTAAATGAAAAACAACTGATCATGCTCATTTCATAAAATCTTTGTTGGGATGTGATAAAAATGCAGTGTTTGCCTATACATCAAAGAGCTAAACATATTTTGAACAAAATAAACAACAAAAATTGCTTAAAAAAGTCTGCACCAGTATCAGAAATCAGCCATTTGCTTCTATGGCCATGAAAGATCAAAATAGGTGCATCACTTTTTTTCCGCGTTTGTTGTTTATGGTAATATCAATGCAGCTATCAGTGCACTAAGGTTAAATATAGATAAAGTATAAAATTGTATATTTATACTAGGGATAGTTCACACAAAATTATCATATTTTTTCCCAACCTGTAAAATGTTGGTGGAGAGATGCAAAAAACTGTGAGAAAACGTAGGTGTGTCAGCTTTTAAATATATGCCTTCTCTCGAGATTATTGGGTAGATCATTTCATTCATTTTCTTTATAACATTCTAAATGTTACAAACAAACTTTAATAAACAATTTAAACCACTGTGTCAATTGACTTTAAAACACCTATAAAAAACCTATAATTAGCAATATTTTATTGTTGTTATTTAATATATTGTTATCCCTCTGATGCACATCTTTCAAATATAATTTAGAATGATATCATAGTAATTATATGGATGTGATCTTAAAAGAAACAAATATTTCATAATTTGTTTATCAAGATATTGAAAGTTCTTACCCAAACATAGGTTATGTCTAAAAAAACTGAAACTTAAAACAGAACATCAAGTTAATATGGTTCTTTGTGTTTCAAGTATTTCAAAGTATTCCAAAAGTAGTTAGATTAAGTTACCAACCTGAGTAAGTACGAAATACGTACTGATTACTTTTTAAAGATGTATTTGGTACTCGTAGTGAAATACATTCTAAAAGTAACCTTCCAACCCTTATATATCTATATATATCTATCTATCATCTATCTATTATCTTATATATCTTATCTATAATATATATTAATAATACTCAAAAACCCATAGCGGGTATTTTGGGGTATTAGAGCAAGATTTGCACTCTTATGCCTTGTCCTTTCCTCATAGGGATGCTCATACACATTATAAACATCTACGTTTGAACAGATTATATCTGTACCTCTCGTTGGTTTCATACGGATTACATAATCAGAGAATATTGGTCCCACTTTATATTAAGTGGCCTTAACTACTATGTACTACATCAAAAAATAGTACAATGTCTTATTGGGTTCATATTGAATTGCAAAAACACATTTGCAGCTATGAGGTGGGATACGGGTAAGGTTAGGGAAAGCTTTGTGGTATGGGTAGGTTTAAGGGTGGGTCAAGGTGTATGGGATGGGTCAACAGTGTAATTATAAATGTAATTACAGAAATTATTTACAGATGTAATTACATGCAGGTGTTTTTAAAATATAAGTACAATGTAAAAACATGTATGTACACAATAAGTGCATTGTATCAAATGATTAATTTAAATGTAAGTACATAGTAATTAAGGCCACTTAATATAAAGTGGGTCCAGAATATTTGTTCACATTTCAAGCTTTCTATAGACATATTTCTTATTGTGACTGAGGCAAGTAGCCTAAAGAGTTTTGCTTCATTTTTGTGATGCACAATTCACAGAGACCAAGATGGCCGTAGTGTTAAAATTTGACAACAGATGTTCATCAACAAAGTTTTTTCCCCTGACTAAGACGAGACTATGATGAGACGATAATAAGTCCATGAAACGATAACTGTGATTATATCAATATATAATATTGTTGACGAAAAAATGATGAGACTAAAATGTAGTTAAAAGAACAAAAACTTTACCAAAACTTTTTTTTTTTTTTTTTTTTTTTTTCAGATTGCCAAAACATTTCAGATTGCTGTACAAGACTCTATTAGACAAGCGTTCATGTTTGCGGTTGCCAGATAACAAGAGCTCAAATCCTCCAATCAGAGCTTTTCTGTTAAACGGATACGTGCCGGCTTTTTGGTTTATGCAATCTGACAACCATTCGCACACGCTCTCTGTGCAGGTGCCATGATCTGAAAACTCTGATATACGGCAAAGCTCTAACTGGAGTTCAGCGATCTACATTTGAGGTATTCTGCTTAAATGAAAGTGTCATTCAGCCATTCTGTGTTCTGTCATGGATCTCTACTGTATTGTTTGCGATTGTGGTTGATGATTGTACTTACGGGAACCTCTGTGTGGCAATATGTAGGGTCTTTTTTTGCTGTTGTTTTAATAGAGAAACATTAATGCAACTTGGAATTATTGTAATGACTATTAGGAATTTCTCTGTTATAATATTTGAGAGTAGATTGGTAGTTTTACCAGTTTTCATAATGTAGAAAGGGTGGGTGTATATCTAAAGTCTTAGTCAAGTCAAGTCACCTTTATTTATATAGCTCTTTTTACAATGTAGATTGTGTCAAAGCAGCTTTACATTGATAACTGGTACATTATTTTGGCTGCACAGCAGCTCTTAAAGTATAGTGTCAATGCAGGCAGATCAAAGCACTGTTGAATATCAAATGTCAAGTGTCCCCAACTAAGCAAGCCAAAGGTGACAGCGACAAGGAACCCAAACTCCAACAGGTGACATCAGGTGGCAAACAAGTGGCAAATAGGTGTTAAAATGGAAAAAAAAACCTTGGGAGAAACCAGGCTTAGTCGGGGGGCCAGTTCTCCTCTGGCAAACAGTGCTTTGTTATGACTCAGGTTGCTATCATAAGTCCGATAGGATCGCAACATTCAAAGTATTTATTTCAGTTCCATCCAGTTGAGGATTGTATTCATCACGCTGGTATGGACGGTTTGTTGAGGAGCTGCGCTACTGGTTGTCGTGTTGATGAGGCCTTCATAGTGGATGATCTAGTTGAATCAATCTCTGCTGATACTTCAGGGCTGCGTTGTGGTCGTGTCAAGGGGCAGGTCCTTGGTCTCACCTGGATACGGCCTAGATCCGGTTGACTACGGTAAACCTTGGGATAAACAGAAAGACTAATATTAGCATAGATGCCATTCTTCTTCCGATGTAACGAGTACATTGGTGTTATAGGAAGTGTTCCGGTTAGGACCTATTTATGCAGCCTAATAATCCTTTAACTGATTTGAAAATATAAATTGATGTGTTATGTGTATGCCAGGTTAAAGAGATGCGTTTTTAGTCTAGATTTAAACTGACATAGTATGTCTGCTTCCCGAACAATGATAGGAAGATTATTCCAGAGTTTAGGTGCCAAATAGGAAATCCTCACAGATACTATTTCTTTCTAAAAAGGAACATAGTTGTGATGATACTGCCTTTTCAAGTATTTTTGACAGAAAAGTGAGATTTGAGATCGGCCTGTAATTGACTATCTCTAGGATCAAGTTGTGGTTTTTTAATAAGAGGTTTAATAATAGCCAGCTTAAAAGTTTTTTGGTACGTCTCCTAGTGATAAAGATGAATTGACGATATAAGAAGAGGATCTATGACCTCTGGAAGCATCTCTTCAATAGCTTCCCGAGAGGGATGAATACCATCTCTTTTCAACAGGTCAGTCTGCCCCAAAACTTTCCAATTGTCTATGAAACCTATATTATTTGCAGACAAGACAGCCAGCCATTGAGTGATAATAATCTGCTAACTATCTCATCACTCTGACGAACAGGAAGGGGACCAGAGCAAATTACTTCTCCTGACCAATTTTTCCATATCGGACATTTTGGCCGTCGGCCATTTTGAATTTTGTGCTAAAATGCTGTAATTTACGAACGCATTAGCGTATCTTACGGAACTCGGTATGGGTCATCAGCACAATGCCCTGAAGGAGCCTAAGAAGTTTCGGACCAGCGCCACCTTGTGGTCAAAAGTTATAACAAAAATTTACAAAAATGCTATAACTTTTGACTATTTTAACTCATTGTAATGAAACTGGTCTCCGTGGATTCCTTGGGTCATGCCGAGAACATAGATATCAAATTTGCCATAGTCGGCTGAAATTCCTGTCCGCCATATTGTTTTTCTTTAAAAACCTACTTTTTCGAACTCCTCCTAGACCGTTGCTCCGATTTTCACCAAAATCGAACCGTATCATCTTCAGACCATGCCGACAAAAGTTAGGATTCCAAGGCGTATGTAAACCTTTTGTATACCGGAGCAATGAATGAGGGCATGATGTAAAAAACACTCTTGAAGCTGTATCTCCGCAACGCTTTATCTTATTCAGACCAAACTTGGTACATGTCATCACAAGCATGACCTGAGGCATCATGCAGTGTTTCGGCGCAGCGCCACCTACTGGAGTGGAGATATGAAAAATGGCTCTTTTTGCTTATAACTTCTGATGGGTTTGACCAAAAATCATAAATTTGGTCTCGTTAGATTCGGGGCATCATGTCGAGTCAAATGGTTTCCAATTTTCCCATGTCGGCCATTTTGTCCGTCAGCCATTTTGAATTTTGTGCTAAAATGCTGTATTTTACGAACGCATTAGCGTATCTTTACGAAACTCGGTATGGTCATCAACAATACCCTGAAGGAGCCTAAGAAGTTTCGGACCAGCACCACCTTGTGGTCAAAAGTTATAACAAAATTTATAAAAATGCTAACAACTTTTGACTATATTAACCGATTGTAATGAAACTGGTCTCAGTTGACTCCTTGGGTCATGCCGAGAACACAAATATCAAATTTGCCATAGTCAGCTGAACTTCCTGTCTGCCATATTATTTTACTTTAAAAACCTACTTTTTCAAACTCCTCCTAGACCGTTGCTCCAATTTTCACCAAAATCAAACCGTATCATCATCAGACCATTCCGACAAAAAGTTATGGATTTCAAGTTGATGCATCAAATCGTTTTCATATACCAGAGCAACGAATTTGAGACATGATGCAAAACCCACTCTTGAAGCTGTATCTCTGCAATGCTTTGACATATTGACAACAAACTTTGCGGTTTGTCATTGTCAACTCACTCTGATCATACCGCATGAATTTGATCACAGCACCACCTATTGGTGGAAAGTGATGAACCAGTAAATCCTCATTTTTGATCATTGTTTAGCTCTTTTTCCTAAAATGATCTTAATACGTCTTTAATTGCTCACAGTTGCAGTTGGTCTGATGCTCACGGCCATGTTGGCTGGCTTCTTGTGCCGTTTTTGTGCTTGGCCCCGTAATTGCTGCTTGCAGCTATACTTAGGGCCCAAGCGAAAATTCGCGCAGGGCCCTCTGATCCCCTAAGGATTATTATTATTAGGGCCCAAGCCAATGAAATGGCGAAGGGCCCTCTTGTTCTTCTAAGGATTATTATTATTAGGGCCAAAGCCCTGTAAGGGGCTGAAGGCCCTTTTGTTTTCTTTAGGATTATTATTAGGGCCAAAGCCCAAGGGGCTGAAGGCCCTATTGTTTTCTTTAGGATTATTATTATTAGGGCCAAAGCCCAAGGGGCTGAAGGCCCTATTGTTTTCTTTAGGATTATTATTATTAGGGCCAAAGCCCTGTAAGGGGCTGAAGGCCCTTTTGTTTTCTTTAGGATTATTATTATTTTTTTTTTTTCCGACTATTCGGGCATTTTTGGGGCCCTTACCATGCTCGAAAACTCTTGAAAATTTGCACACACATTGGAATCCGCGGCCATCAGGGCGGGCAGAAGCTGGTACCCGGGGCGTGGCAGGGGGGCTCGACAGCGCCCTGAATGGGGTCCGAAAACATGGTCATATATATCAAACACGCTTGCACATACAAGTATAAAAATCGGTCACATATAGACCTCATCGGCCAAACAACTTTCGTACTCTAAGTTAAACGCTACCTCAACAGGAAGTCAGTTATTACGGGTTGTTTGAAAAAACGCATGCTCTGGAATTGATATATCCTCCTAGGAGATTATTCCGATCACCACCAAACTCGGTCAGCATGCAGTAAAGACATTGATGATGAAAAAATTGCCAGCGGATTTTGATATCTCGAACGGTTTGGCCGTGGCGAGGCAACAAATTCATGGCGAGAAAAGGGAAACAGGAAGTGTTATAACTTCTGCATACATTGATTGATCTTTTATGAAACTTCACGAGTGTGTTGGTTGTAGTAGTCCGATCACATGGATGTGACTATTGTGAGTCAAGTATAGCACCACCAATGATAGCAAGTAGTGTGTCACTTTCAAAATGCTTTGAGATCATCATCTTATTTTTATCCGATTTGCTTCAAACTTCACCAGATAATGTCAAGACATGGTGAATGTAGACCTTTGAAAAGAATAGTGATATCAAACATGTTGCCATGGCAACGCATCAAACTTTAATATTAGTTTTGGAAGCTTTGAGACTCTTAACATGCTTCAAATTGCATGAAACTCAATGTACACATCAGAGATATCAACCAGCAGACATGGGCAAAACCGTAGAACGGGCGGGGAGCAGGGCCTCTATAGCGCCACCTTTTGACAAAAGTGGGGGGGTTAGTTAACCTACAGTCACCAAACTCGGTACACTTATTGTTCTCATTAAACTGGACAACTTCTCATTTACATTCATTAGCTCCGACCAATAGCAAGTCAGCTATTTTGGTTTGAATGTAAATTTTTTGAAAAAACAGGCTATGAATTTTAGACTACTACTCCTACCGGGTTATACAATTTACACCAACTTTTTTAACTTTGTGCTAACACACTGAAGTTGTTTAATTGCAAACGGATTTTGGATATCTCAAAAGGTTCGGCCATGGTGAGGCAACAAATTTATAGCAGGAAAAGGGGAAACAAAGGTTTATACTTCTGCATACTTTAACGATTTTGATGATGAACTTCGGCTGTGTCTTCGTGTACAAGGCTGATCACATGGATGTGACTATTGGAGTCAAAGTTATAGCGCCACCAACTGGAAACAGGAATGTGTTACTTTCAGCATGCTTTGAGATCACCCCTCATTTTTACCCGATTGCTTCAAACTTCATTGAATAATGTCAAACATGGCAGATGTAAACCTTTGAAAAGAATTGTGATATCTCAAACACAGTTGCCTTGGCAATGCATCAAACTTTAATATTCGTTTTGGATGCTTTTGAGACGCTTGGCATACTTCAAATTGTTTGAAACTCCACACACAGGACTGTTAGCCAGTAGACATGGGCAACGCCTTAGAAACGGGCAGGGAGGAGGGGCTCTATAGCGCCACCCTGTAGTGCAGTAAATGTGGAGTGAATTTGACATAGTCCTTTGATCTTTAACCGTTTCAAATGCCTATTGCCAGCTGTGCACAGTTGCCCTGAAGCGGTGCCACCGGGCTTGGGCCCGCCATCGCTGCTCGCAGCTATATTTCTTCTTCTTCTTCTTCTTCTTCTTCTTCTTCTTCTCCAAAGTGAATCGCATTTTAGAGGGCCTAAACATGCTCGAAAACTCACGAAACTTTGCACACGCATCAGAAGTGGTGAAAATTTACGTTTGTTATGGGTTTCGGAATTGGGCGTGGCAAAATGGCTCGATAGCGCCATCTAACGTACAGCCCCTCTCGCTACTTTTCACTAGGGTTTTGATATTCGGTACACACATTTATCAGCCCATATACCTACAAAAAGTCTCTTGAAGCGAAATCCGAAATGAACAGGAAGTCAGATTTTGAATTAATTCACCGTTTTTTGCATTTTCCAGACGTTGTACTTTAACAAACTCCTCCTAGAGCTTTTATCAGATCAATGCCATATTTGGTCAGTCTAATCTAAAGGCCTTTGTGACGTTAAATTGCGAAGATCTAGAGTTTTCACTGAAGGGCGTGTCCGTGGCGGCCTGACAAAGTTTGATGTTTTCGCCATGAAACAGGAAGTTGTTGTAACTCAGACAAACAATGTCGGATCTGCCCCAACTTCACATGCTTTATTAGAGTCCTGACCGAAGACATCTTCGTAACAATATTCAGTTACGTCATAGCGCCCCGCAGGCAACAGGAAATGACATGTTTTACACTGTGATTAACTCCTCATGGAGGATTTAACCAGATCAACATCATATGTTGTCAGTCTAATCTTAAGACCTTAGCGATGATAAATATCAAAGATCTTGAGTTTTCGGTGAAGGGCGTGTCCGTGGCGGCCTGACAAAGTCTGATGGTTTCGCCATGAAAGAGGAAACTGTGTAACTCAGGCATACTATGTCTGATCTGCTCCAAACTTCACATGTGTAAAGAGTCCTAGCCTAAAGACGTCTATATGATAATATTCAGTTAGTCATAGCGCCACCTGCTGGCAACAGGAAGTGGCATGCTTTATACTGTAATTCACTACCAGATCCACATTTCACATGCCACGAAGTACCAGACATTCTAGAAACACGTTAAATCATGCAACACTTGGCTGAGTGTAATGTATGCGATTAACGCCACGAAAGAAACAGGAAGTTGTTGTAACTCAGGCATACAATGTCCGATCTGCTTCAAACTTCACGTGTTCAATGATAGTCCTGGCCTGAAGACATCAACAGGCAAAATCAGTTACGGTAAAGCGCCACCTGTTGGCTGCAGGAAGTGGCATTCGAAATGACTTGGCATAATTCTCCTGTATTCACTCACTTAAATGCATGACGCCCACTGTTCACTGTTTTCCTGAGGCCAATGGGTGGCGGTGAGCCCGGGTGCGAGGGCCCTCTCAACGCTGCTTGCAGCTTTAATTCTTCTTCTTCTTCTTCTTCTCCAAAGTGAATCGCATTTGAGAGGGCCTAAACGTGCTCGAAAACTCACGAAACTTTGCACACGCGTCAGAAGTGGGAAAATTTACGTCTGTTATGGGTTTCGGAATTGGGCGGGGCAAAATGACTCGATAGCGCCATCTAACGTACAGCCCCCGCTCGCTACATTTCACTAGGGTTTTGAAATTAGGTACACACATTTATCAGCCCAGTACCTACAAAAAATTCTCTTGGAGCGAAATCCGAAATCGAACAGGAAGTCAGATATTTTGATTTAATTCACCGTTTTTTGCATTTTCCAGACGTTGTACTTTAACAAACTCCTCCTAGAACATTTAATCAGATCAGTGTCATTTTTGGTCAGTCTAATCTAAAGGCCTTTGTGACGTCAAATTGCGAAGATTTAGAGTTTTCAACAAAGGGCGTGTCCGTGGCGGCCTGACAAAGTTTGATGTTTTCGCCATGAAAAAGGAAGTTGTTGTAACTCAGACAAACAATGTCGGATCTCCCCAAACTTCACATGTTTATTAGAGTCGACCTGAAGACATCTTCATGACAATAGTCAGTTACAGTCATAGCGCCACTGGGGGCAACAGGAAATTACATGTTTTACACTGTGATTAACTCCTCATAGAGATTTAACCAGATCAACATCATATGTTGTCAGTCTAATCTAAGACCTTAGCGATGATAAATACAAAGATCTTGAGTTTTCGTTGAAGGGCGTGTCCGTGGCGGACTGACAAAGTCTGATGTTTCGCCATGAAAGAGGAAGCTGTTGTAACTCAGGCATACTGTCTGATCTGCTCCAAACTTCACATGAGTGATAATAGCCCTGGCCTGAAGACACCTATATGACAATATTCAGTTAGCTATAGCGCCACCTGTTGGCAGCAGGAAGTGTGGCATTTACATGATTTTGCCATAATTCTCCTGTATTTACTCGTTTACATGCATGTCGCCACACTGTTCGCTGTTTTCCTGAGGCCAACGGGTGGCGGTGAGCCGGGTGCGAGGGCCCTTTCATCGCTGCTTCAGCTTTTTAATTAGGGCCCGAGCACCGATGGTGTGAGGACCCTATTGGAATTGCTCCGTTTATTATTATTAGGGCCCGAGCACCGATGGTGTGAGGACCCTATTGGAATTGCTCAGCCAATTATTCTTCTTCTCCAAAATGAATCGCATTTTTGAGGGCCTAAACGTTCTCAAAAACTCAGAAACTTTGCACACGCATCAGAAGTGGTGAAAATTTACATCTGATATGGGTTTCAGAATTAGGTGCGGCAAAATGGCTCGATAGCGCCACCTACAAAATTTCAATTAAGCGCCCTTCGTGCTACGTTTCACGTACAGTTATGAAATTCGGTAGACAGATGTAACAGCCCAGTACCTACAAAAAAGCCCTTGGGTGCAAAGTTGTAAACCCAAACAGGAAGTGAGATATTTTGCATTTCTCTACAAAAATTTTGGCAGTTTTGCCATTTCCACATGTTGAACTTAACGAACTCCTCCTAGAGCTTTAATCAGATCAACACATATTGGGTCAGTCTAATCTAAAGGCCTTGAGACGTTAAATTGCGAAGCTCTAGAGTTTTCGCTGAAGGGCGTGTCCGTGGCGGCCTGGCAAAGTTTGATGTTTCACCATGAAACAGGAAGTTGTTGTAACTCGGGCATACAATGTCTGATCTGCCCCTAACTTCACATGTTTTATTAGAGTCCTGACCTGAAGACATCTATATGACAATATTCAGTTACAGTCATAGCGCCACCTAGGGGCAACAGGAAATGACATGTTTTACACTGTGTTTAACTCCTCACAGAGATTAAACCAGATCAACATCATATGTTGTCAGTCTAAATCTTAAGGCCTTTGAGATGTTAAATATCAAAGATCTTGAGTTTTCGTTGAAGGGCGTGTCCGTGGTGACCGACAAAGTCTGATGTTTCACCATGTAAGGTGAATCACTTTTTTGAGGGCCGAAACATACTCGAAAACTCATAAAACTTTGCAGATGCGTCAGAAGTGGTGAAAATTTACATCTGATATAGGTTTCAGAATTAAGTGTGGCAAAATGGCTCGATAGCGCCACATAAAAAATTTCAACGAAGTGCCCCTGACACGACATTTCACGTACAGGTATGAAATTTGGTACACAATCTAACAGCCCAATACCTACAAAAAAGTCTCTTGGAGTGAAATCTGAACCAAACAGGAATTCAGATATTTTGAATTTCTTTGCAAAATTTGTGCAGTTTTTGCCATTTCCAGACGTGTACTTAATGAACTCCTCCTAGAGCTTTAATCAGATCATGTCATATTGGTCAGTCTAATCTAAAGGCCTTTGAGACATTAAATGCGAAGATCTAGAGTTTTCGCTAAAGGGTGTGTCCGTGGCGGCCTGGCAAAGTTCGATGTTTCGCCATGAAACAGGAAGTTGTTGTAACTCGGGCATACAATGTCTGATCTGCCCCAAACTTCACATGTTTTATTAAAGTACTGACCTGAAGAAATCTTCATGACAATATTCAGTTACAGTCATAGCGCCACCAGGGGGCAACAGGAAATTACATGTGTTTACACTGTGATTAACTCCTTATAGAGATTATACAGAAGCACATCATATATGGCCAGTCTAATTTAAAGGCCTTTTGAGATGTTAAATATCAAAGATCTTGAGTTTTCGTTGAAGGGCGTGTCCGTGGCGGACTGACAAAGTCTGATGTTTCGCCATGAAGAGGAAGCGTTGTAACTCAGGCAAATATGTCGATCTGCCCC